>ML976986.1:1248642-1301023 GCA_010015675.1 Byssothecium circinans
TAGAGTAGGGGCCATTAGGGGGGTAGGGCGTGGTGGAGTAGGTGTTGATGGAAATACGCGTTGAGAGGAATTTGAACTCAATTAACTATTACCTGATTAGGAAATCGCTCAAAACACCAAAAATCCGCCAGAATCGCTATATTTGACGTATTTACAGCTTCAAAACCCTATCTCAACGCTGAAAACAGTATCAAAACAGATCAATTCGATCAGTTCGATCAATCAGGAAATCGCTGATATCTGATTTGATAGTAAAATTGTATAGCCGGAGGATTGACCTGATTGAACTAATCAATCAGGTAAAAATTGACGTCGACCTGAGGACTTGATTGATTGATAGCAACTCTGGCGGTGGCGACTCCACTACGTGAATGCAGTGGTAACCATCTGCAAAGAAATGGCAGAGTGGAAAGGGCCTAGGGTTGGTGGTGTGGACAATCAAAACATACCCGAATACTTCCTCGTCACACCCCGAGGTAGCGATAACTTCAGCTCGTTTCAAGCAGGATGTGAGGCGATAGGAATAGGTTGCTCTAAACCCGTCTTCTATCATGCTGACCTTGGACCTGGAAACATTATTGTAGAGGACGAACCAACTACAGGAGAGGTTGGGATTATTGACTTTGAAATCGCTGGTTATTTTTCCCAAGGTTGGATTAGGACTAAGTTTCGACTTTCTAGCGGGATGAACTTGTCTGCTTCGGCAAGCGATCACCCAACGTGGTGGAGATCGGAAGTTCAAAAGGCGCTTGGAGCTCATGGGTTTGAGGAACATGCAGATGTTTGGATGCAGTGGAGGGGCTATAATGCACCCTAGCAGTGATTCGAGATTTCATTATTGATGATTGAGATAGGACTTTACGAAGTCATCCATAATAAGGAGTGTCTGCCTGCATTTCTGGAAGGACTTCAACAACAACCCCTTTGCTGGTTCATGCCATCATTATAGCTGCTACCATTCCTTTACGTTGATGCTGCTGGGATCCATTACTATGATTTCTTAGGGCTGCCCGTAGAGACCGATCACCTTATCAAGCTGGAGTAAAAGGAAGTACAGCACCACAGGTGCTTCCATCCGCCAAAATTCCTTCGCATGTTTCCTTGCCCGTCATATTATTGTATCCACATTTTGTACAGTTCGCCAAGTTAACAGGCTCGATATGACTGCCGACTGCGATTGCGAAGGCCCGAGAGTAGGTGAAGTGGAGGAAGGATGTAAGAAGGTGAGGGAGCACGATTTGAACGGGTCGCTTTAGGGCTAATCCACTTCAATTTCGATCGTTTCCGTGCCGGAGGAGACAGAGGAGAGACTTGCTGAACAGGCGCGCAGTATCGCAGGAGGGAAAATATCTTGCGAGAAGTTAAGAACGCTCAAAACACTGGAGTATAGGCAGAGTTATATCCGCATGAGCGTCCTTGTTCGCTGGCCAGACAGAAGCGCTAGCTAAGGGAGCTAGGCAGGGAACAGCGAGAAGCCCGGACTATATCCGTGCATATGTTGGAAGCCGCTAAAGCCTGTTACCTTGATCGGTGAAGGGTTGAAGGACGTGAAACACTCATGAACTTTTTCCAAAGATGTGCTTTAATGTGATCGTCAGATCTTTTGTATCAAATCTGTACCTATTTCTGGCCATATTAACATAGAGGTAATGTTTCACGTGACAGTAATTCCTTTATCGATAACGTGGTCCCGTCGACGATAACTCAAACCCTAGTCTACGCCAACTAGAACTCACTCTCGAATGTTTAACCGATCGATAGACCACAGTATCTACTATCCTGGTAGTTACGAATCCACGAGTCGGACGCAGGTTAATCCGCTCCGCTTACGTCATCGTTCATCCGAAGTCGTTCGAGTTCCGAGGCCGGTGCGCCTTATCCTTATCGTGTTTTTTCCTTGTGTTGATACCCTACTGTACTCACATGAGTACTAGTGGTGATGATTGCTCCTTCTTGATTACGAATCCACGATGCACCGATAACCTCAACTTTCCTCACCCCCATCCCATACTCCAGTACCACAACAATGCACCCCCGAACGCCATCACCGCTATCATCACCCCAACCCAACAAACCCTCAATATGGCCTCTCATCTTATTACTCCTACTAGTCTACATGGCCCAAGCGCTCTACACACTCCCCCTAAACCGCGTGATTGAGCTTCGTCTCTGCCAGGAACACTACACACAGCACGACCCTTCTGTCATCCAGCACGATGGTTCTGTATCGGAGAAGCTGTGTAAGATTGATGAGGTACAGAGACGGCTTGCTTGGTTGCAGGGGGTTATGGAGACTACGGTTGTGGTTTGCGGTGAGTGGGCGGTTTTTTTTCGGTGGGAGTTCTTTTGGGAGAAATGAATGGGGTGGAGGGGATTGTCGATAGAACGATCTAATGGAACTTGCAGATTTCCTTGTCACGATTCCGTTTAGCTTTTTCGCAGAGAGGTTTGGGGTGAGGGTTGTGCTTTGGTGCAATTTGGTTCCCAGGGTCTTTTTATCGGCGTGGGCTCTTGCTGTCGGTGAGTTTGAATCTATTTATACTGCAAACAGGAGTGTGTGGCACTAGGGTTTTGTGCTTGCAAAAGTATTAATAGAGACTTTTTGTGAGGGAAAACTTGTGTTAACGTTGTTTTAGGAAACTTTCCCCACATACTGCCTACGAAAGCTATCATCGCCGGCCCTTTTCTCGCGGTGCTAGGCGGCGAATGCGTTTTCCAGTCCACAATCTTCACATTGACGTCTGCCTTGACGCGGGAATATGTTCAGCGGTAAGTCAGCCCTTTCACTAAGTTAGATATAATTCTTTGAATCAGTGATGGCTGATCCATCCCAGCGCTTCGTACTTCTCCTACATAAGTTCCACATCCTACGTCGTCAATTTCCTGGGCCCTACCATCGCCTCCTTTACCATGAGCCGAAACCTCTGGCTCCCTTTCTGGGCCAACATCGGCTTGTTGCTTTGTGCTATACCGACTATCAAGATGCTCCCCGAGGGCGATGTTGCTCCACTCCCGCTGATCACTGCGAGCGAAGGATATAACTATGAGCGTGAGGAAGACGGAATATCTGAAGCCGGGCCACTCCTCGCAAATCGTGAATACAGTCCAAATCACTATGCCAACGCCTTTGAAGCGAAGCACAATTTACTGCAGGAAATGAAGTCCGCAGTCCAAAAACTCGTACGTCTGATCATCGGTCGCAGAAACTTCCAGGTCCTACTCTGTTCGTTCTTCCTCACTGCGCTCGCGAGCTCGGACACGAAGTTACTAGTCCAGTATATCTCGAAGCGGTATGAGTGGACGTTCGCCCAGGTATGTCACCCACACCTTTCCACGCTCAGCTTAGAGATTGCGAATTTATAGTGTATGTATATGGGACTGATAGGGTTTAGGCTGGTTATATGCTCTCTGCTAAAGCGATTGTGAACTTTGTACTCCTTGCTGTCATTGTGCCGAGTATTATACGCAGATCCATGTCTTCGAACACGGTCCATGGCTCGGAAGTTCGCCTCAACTATCTCGGTGCTGAGTTCAGCATCGGTATATCTGTCATTGGAGTCTTTTGTGTAGCTCTCGCTTTTGAGTTTTGGATGCTGTTGGCCGGCAAGTCATTCTCCCTTTTTCTCCCATTCTCTGATCCCCGTTTTCTTTTATGCCACAGTATTCATTAACGTTGATCAGCGCTCATCATTTACGCCCTCGGCTCCGCCCTCCCCGTCTTCACGATGTCTCTCGTCAAATCCCCACTCATCGCGCTCGCAGACTCGGATATTCAGGACTTCAGCATTGTCATGTTGACGAAAACGCTGGGGTCTTTGGTTGGGGCCCCGTTGATGACTGGGCTGTGGGTGTGGGCTATTAAGCTTGGTGGGTTGGGACTTGGGTTGCCGTATTTTGTTTCTGGGGTAATACTCTCTTCTTTTGGACTTGTGAAGTCGAAGCTGACTTTGATGTAGGGGATATACTCGATTGCGGCGTTTGTGGTGGCGAGGTTACGGTTATGATGGTCGATCGAATATCCGACTGATGCTATCTATCATGTTGCATACATTACGCTACCTAAATCCAACAGATGATCTTAGTGCATATCTTCGACAGCTCCCTTCTACAAAATTCTTAAAGTCTAAATAAATCCATCTATGAATACAAGTACAAAGGCGTGAAGTGGTAGATTCATTATATACGTATAACGCTGTATTAACAAGCCCTCCTCCGCAACACCATCCACATCTCACACCCATATTTACGAACTCCTAAACTCCGCCTCCGGATGCAAGCCATCCGGCGTCTCCAAAGCAGAAGTATAAGCAGACGCTCCCGACTGCGCGCCCCAAGTATCAACAACGACGGGAGCGACCTTCCTCCCCGCATATTCCAGCCTGGTATTCGGCACCGGCCACGGAACCGATTTGTTCTTGTGGCTCAACTTCCCAGGGTAACTAACATTGAAAAACATCTGGTTAAACGGCACCTTGCCCGCCCAGCTGCGAAGCTCATCGCCCGTCTTCTCCGCCACGAACTTGAACACGTTTGCGCCGACGTCCCAGCGGCCGAGGGTGTCAAGGCCCCAGTTTGCTTGCACGGTGCTGATCTCGCTGTAGTGGTTGTAGTAGGTTGCGTCGGTCGTGCCGACGAGGTCCTTGGGAACTGCGTCGCCGAGTAAGATGCCGACGATGCGGTTCTGCTTGGTGTACGTGTGGTTCTCGTCGAAAGTGAGGAGGACCAGTGTCTTCTTCATGAATTTTTCATTGTTCAGGAGGGGTTCGAGGAAGGTGCGGGACCAGGTGCCGGCGACGGTTACGGTGGTGTCGTGGCCTGTTTATCGGTGTCAGCATCGAAGTCTGTCCTTTTGATTTCTTTTTCCTTTCCTGGAGGGAGGGGAGATGGCGAAAACGTACCGTCGCTCGTCATGTTGGGGGTAATGAACATCCATTGCGGTAGCTTGTCTGCGTCTAGATCTTTCTTGAAGTCTGTCAAGGGCTTGGTCTTGGATAGACGGTCCGCAGAGTTGGTTACGGACTCGTATAAGACGGCGGGGTTGTGCTTGCGGACGTAGGCGTTGGCGCCCGTCTTTTGGTTCCTGTATTCGAAGCCCTCGAAACCGATGGACTGGACGAGATTCAGCAAAAGCTCGTTCCAAGGAAGTGGCTTCGCATGTTGCCTTGGATCATACGCTCAACACCATTTTTCGTGATTAAGAAAACTACATACCGGCATATCCTCTTGATACTCTCCCCAACTAATACCCTTGGCTTCGAGAAGGTCCACGACAGTCGAAACATTGGAGGGGATATCGATCAAGTCATCGTGGTTACAGCCGTAGTAGTCGCCCGAGATGGAAGCCGCATAATTTGGCATACTGGGATGAGTGACGGCGAAATTGTTTGAGAGAAGGATGCCTTTCTTCGCCAGCCATGCGAGGTTCGGGTCGCCTGCGGCGAGATCATAGTCGGTGTTTTCGAGCCAGATGACTATAGTACCGCGAAGAAAAAGTGAGCAAAGGTACTCATCCGGAAGACGGTGAGACTGCACTGCATTGCACATTTGTCTTCGACAGCGGGGATTTACTCACCGGCGAAGCGATCGAAAGCCTTCCCCGGAACCCATTTCTCAGCACGCTCGTCTTTAGGCAGAGTGGCGCTGATGGCCAGGAACGGAAGGGTCAACGAAAGCAGCACCAAGATGATCATGATCGCTTTCCTTTACACCGAAAAAGTCAACACCTCGTGAACAGGCTAACGATAAAATGTTCACGATGAAAGAACTCTACGCAACGACGGACAAAACAACGCAAGAACAGAGAAATGTTTGCCAAAATGCTATGAAACGAACGGGTACGGAGTAAGCAGCGCAGGACCGCAAGACGTACCCTATGGTAATTAGTATGCCTCGCCATCGCGAGATAGATTGCCCCGACTCCTCCATGCCGGCCTCTATGGCCATGCAAGCCTGCAGCAACTTCCGAGGCAAAAAACGGTGTCGGTGGGGGATGCGTTGATCATGTCATGGGAGACGGTCTACTCTACAGGCAGTGACAGCCTTTCCCGTGAAAGTCGTAAATGGGACCCACAATGCATCGCAATCCAATCCAATCATACTTATTAATCGCTGCGCGTGTATAGGTTGAGTAGGCTTCGTTAGGCAGGTCCCTGGTCGTGGAAGCTCCCGTGTGGTTTTGCCTGCGTCTTATTGGCGGGGGCGCGGGGATGATTTGCATATTGAGGGGGATAAGACTGGGTGGTGGTGAGGCGGGCGATGCATGTGGCTATCATCAATTTTCGGACACTGCGGCGGAGTTGCGTCTCTCTACTCCATCCGAGTTGCCTATTACGGTTTCCTTGGGGTTTGTTGAGCGCCGTACAACAACTTTATCGGATGCTGTGGAGAATACTTACCGAGGAGCGACAGATGTAGGGCGCTGGGCTGGATGCGAACTTGGAATCATCCATATTGTTCCTGGGGTTCGCTCTGCGGAGTCATCTACTAGGGCGCGCAAAAGAACGCGCGTCGGGAAGGTCGTCAACTTCTCAACGGTTTCTCGACGATTCTTTCTTTCATTCCCGCGGTAAGCCTTGCGCTTCGCTGTACTCCTTTTGTGGTGAAGGGTAGTCGGATCGGATATGCCTCGAGGAGAGACGTATGCGCTGAGAGAGAGAGAGGATGAACTGCAAGAGGAGGAACAGCTTGGGCTTTTAAACAAGGAGGAAAGAGATGAAGATCACAGCTTCGGAGAGGACGACTTGGTAGATTTGGAGCTTGAAGATGGGAGGACTACAAGGCAGCGGAAGAAGAACTGGTTCAAGATACTGGTCATTTCAGTACCGGTGGTCTGGCTACTAGGCTCCATCATCCACGTGCTATGGGTTCCACGCAAGGCTAATACAGTTGCTGCATCCGGGGCTCAACTCCGCGCAGAAGAGGATTATATTCTGGACCCAAGATGGGACTTCGATGCCAGACCTACAACAAGAGAGTATTATTGGACTATCGCCGAGCATGAACTGAACCCCGATGGTGTATACCGCCCCATGATCCTCATCAACGCTAAGTTTCCGGGGCCATTAATTGAATGTAATGAAGGCGATGAGATTGTTGTTCACGTACGCAACGAAGCTACGAATGCGACTTCGATTCACTGGCACGGACTGTTCCAGAATGGGACGAATTACATGGACGGCACCGTGGGAGTAACGCAGTGTCCAATCGCACCAGGTTACTCGTTCACGTACCGCTTCAACGTCACGGGCCAAACAGGGACGTATTGGTACCACAGTCACATGTCCATGCAGGCTTCAGACGGCCTTGTTGGACCCATTGTCATTCACGCCCGGGGAGGCGAGGAGAAGGTTCTTCAAAAAGTGCCATACAAAGAGGATAGGGTCGTACTAGTCTCAGATCACTACTACGACCTCTCTTCAGCTCTCCTCTGGCAATACCTCAAACCAGGAAACGAAAACGACGAGCCAGTGCCCCAAGCAGCCGTCATAAACGGACGCGGGATGCGAAATTGCTCCCAACTACCCAACCGCAACTGCTCCACAGCCGATCGCTCGAACGCACTCTTTAACCTTTCATCCGAACACAATACCCGTCTCCGCTTCATCAACGTCGGCGTATTCGCAGAGTTCCAGGTCCAGATCGACGAGCACGAAGTCCAACTCACCGAAGTCGACGGCGTAGACGTGCACCCGCAATCAATCCACCGCCTCAACATCAACCCCGCCCAGCGCTACAGCATCATCCTCACCCCACCCACCCCAAACAAAGGCTCCTACTGGCTGCGCGCCCGCATGATAACCCACTGTTTCGCGTACGAAGAACCCGAGCTCTCCCCAGAAGTCCGCGGCACAATCCACTACACCACCCAGCTCCCGCCCTCCCCACCCCAAAGCAAAGACTGGCCCGAACCCATAACCGTAGCCTGCAACGACCTCAACACCAGCGCCCTGGTCCCCGTACACGCCATCCGCGCCCCCTCCCACCCCTCCGCCGTTCTCTACCTCCGCACCTCATTCCAAACCCACGACTGGCGCCTAAGCCGGGGTTTCTTAAACGCGTCCTCCTACCGAGCCAACCTCACCCACCCGACCCTCTCGACCTTCACGCGCGGCATCCAAGCCTCGTCCGAAAAACACCTCTACTCGCTCTCGCACCCCTACGGCCTAAACACCTACCTCTTCAACGCTACCACATCCCTCGTCTACCAAACCACCGGCATCCGCACCCTCGACATCCTGCTCCAGAACTTCGACGACGGAAACCACCCCTTCCACCTCCACGGCCACACCTTCTGGGTGCTCGCCTCCGGCACCGGGTACCCGCCCGCGCACCTCGCCCGCGGCGAGCCTACGGGGTTGAGTCTGGAGAACCCGCTTCGTCGCGATACGGCGAGTTTGGAGCCGTATGGCTGGCTGCTGTTGAGGTTCGTGGCGGATAATCCCGGCGTGTGGGCGTTTCATTGCCATGTTGGGTGGCATAGTGAGGCGGGGCTTAGTATGCAGTTTTTGGAGAGGAGCGAGGTTTTGGCGAAGCAGAGGGTACCGAGGGAGGTGGAGCGGCTTTGTGGAGTGGAGGGCGGGGAGAGGGGGAAGGCGCCGGATGATGCCGGGTGGGTGGGCGTGTGGGATTGATTGAGTGGCGTGGGGAGGGCTTGCTTGCTTGCTGGGAATGCATGGCTTGGGTGGTTTGGAGATGGATGCGGTAACTATGGTTTATGGGAATACTTGTAGATGACGTTCCGGCGCGTCTTCGATACGCAGAGTAGGCTGAGATACGCTTCTGTAAAGGGTCTGGATACGAGCGAATTGGCTGCGCCCTGTGGTATTCCACGAAGCCTCTACTAAGCAAAGTATAGGCAGATGTCTCGAAACTGCGCTATAGTAAGATGATTGGTTGGGGGTGGTGAAGGCTCATTGAGTCGGTAGAATGGTGAAGCGTAGAGATGACTAGTATAGAAGGCTTAATATATGACCTAGCGGCGGCAAGGGCAGTTCGGCACAACGTCTGCCTCCTGTAGGTACCTAGGTAGTTAAGTGCGTTAGCCCAGGCAAGGTTAGCAGCATTTGTACAGTACATAACACTCATCAAGGCGAAGTATACACAATAACAATGTAGCATGCCTTCCCAAGTGCTTACAATAAGCACAAAAAGGTAGTACGCTTCACACCTTCCATCTCCACATCACGCGCGCACATATGCACAAAATCGTCCGCCTCCTCGTACAACACCCAAAATCAGCAGCACAAGTTCACATTCCACTATCTGAAAGTGGCCATGTACCGCAGCACACGCAACCCAAATTTCCAACCATCGCAAACCACTCAGGCACTTTTCTTCGCCCGTTTGCGCGTGCATACATGACGCCTCCCCTCGCTCTCGTACTGCGCATCATAAAATAATCGTGATCTCGTAACGCCAGCAAATGCAGTGTCCCCTGGGGTATATCCTAAACTGAACAAAGGAAAATCGCCCTTGGCTTGGACGTAAGGGTAGAGTAAAGGTAAGGAGTAAAAAAGGAAGCATGTACTCAAGAAATTTCCATGTATTGACAGTGTCGATGGAAGGAAGAAAAGGAAAAGTTGAATGGAGAAGAGGGAGAAAAAAAGGGGGCCGCCCGCTCACTCATCCAGTAAGCTTCGAAACCACTTGCATCGAGCGTCGTACATTGACGGCGGGGACGCCGATGGCTTCGAATGCCTTGGAGGGGTTGGTGTGGTTGGATGTGACACAGGTTGTTGTCTAACCGCTCGCGGAACCACTCAATGCAAGGGAACAACGTCGCGCTATGGACACGGCACAACTCAACATGGCACGAAAAGAAGTTGGAATTGGCCCGGTGCACAATATCGTAACCCGACTTTACCTCTTGTGCTCAGAAGGCACACGCTGTACGTCTTCCACACTGGAGGCGTTGGACAGATGCTGTTGCGATATTGGTGCGCTAGTCTCGACCGTCTCAAGTAGGATAGCAGTATCGAGTTCCGGGGGCTTGGCGATTAAATTGCGATGGCCGCGTGGCTGCCAGCTCGGCTCCTCGCTTTTATGTCCGTTGTCCTTGTTCATCAGCTCAGCAATCGCACGCTTGCATTCGGGCCACGTCGTTGAGATGTAGATCATCGAGTTCCAGAATCCTTGCAGTGGAAGGACCAAAGCAGAGGCGAGATTGAGACCGAACATTGGATGGTCCTTGTGGATGAACTGCTGCAGACGGTTGGCGGTGGACGGAACCCAGACACAGACGAGGGCAGCAAACATGAGGAAGGCGACTTTAAAATAGCCAAGCGCAGCTGCGTTGACCTTCATACCATTGTGGCGCCGAGCTGTATTATTGTTATTGGTGATGGACATGGAGCGAGAAGGCTCGACATCTGGTTCCCTCATGGGATTAGTCGCGAAGGCCGTGGCTCGGTATCCACTCGGTGTATTGGCTGTATGATGTATCCTCCTTGAGTGTGGATTTGGTTGGATATGGGTAGGGGCTGGTGTTTCCACGTTGGACGACAACTGCTTCGTGCTTCCAAAAGAGCTGCGAGAAGCGTTGTGTAAGGTTGGCGAGGCGGCTTGTGGATCCCACGAGTCCTGTGGTTGAGTGGTCTCAACCTCCATCGTGGTTTCGACTTTAATGATGCCGAGATCCGTGGAAATATGCGGGCTATGCGGAGCGTTACCGAGGTCTTGGTCAGCAGCCACCCTCTTGGAGAGTGAATGGAGCTCGGAGCCTTTGCGGAAGATCTTCCATCCAGTAACAATGTAGATGGCCATGGTGGAGAAGATGACTCCCCACACAGGAGCGTAGAAGAAGGCAATCCGCATCCAGTCAACTTCGGCCGAGACCCAACACCAGAGCTGGAGAAGTTAGCTTAGTTTGACATGTCCTTCAAGCGGGGATTTACAGTAGCCGGCCCGATAATTATCCTACTACCAAAGTGATCCAAAAAGATATACGTTACTGCCACAATGCCGGTAACTCCATATGCGCCGAGCAGATACCACTTCTCTAGATGGCGTAGCTGGGTTGAATTGTATCCACGGAAGAAGACTAGCTGCACATTGAGTGCCATGCAGAAGACCCAGAGACTGTCCGCGGCCATGAACCTATTCAAGTCAGCACCGCATCCCCCAAAAGCCAACAGGTAGACGTGCCATTGTATGATGATGCCTTGAAATTCGCAGAGAGGGGAGAATTTGGCTGGAAAGACGGGCACAGCCGCAGTCCCGATCAGCGTAGCCACGTTCACCGTCATGTTGCCAAAGGATGCGTAGAAGACGAGGCGATTGATGGGTTTGCGGAAGTAGTGCCATTTCCAGAAGGTCGTGATGATGAATATAGATCCTATTATGGAAAGTACGGACATGATGCGCTCCGACAGCTGGATTGCCAGGATCTGGCGTTCGTTGAACACTATCATCGTGTCTAGGCGGGGCGTAGGTCCAGATTGCTTGTGGAAGATTTTGAGAAGTTGTATCCAGATCAAAGTCGGTCGGCGCCGAGGATGTAAAGAAAG
This sequence comes from Byssothecium circinans, assembly GCA_010015675.1. NCBI lineage: Eukaryota > Fungi > Ascomycota > Dothideomycetes > Pleosporales > Massarinaceae > Byssothecium > Byssothecium circinans. The sequence continues at coordinate 1,260,147 of ML976986.1, forward strand.
GCGCGGCCTGCGAGGTGGGCCCGCGGTCTGCTTAGATAGAAGGGATCATTCGCTGTGTCGCGGTGGCAGAGGAACGATATCGCAGGAAATATAGGAAAGGCGATATTCGATATTTGTCGTTGTCGCGGTGTGTGTTGTTGATGTCGGCTGGCGGCAGAGGGCAACTGCAGAGGAAGGCGCGCCGGCTCAAACGGGAAAGAAGGGTGCTGCAGCCCTAGTGATGAACCGCAGACGCAACCTCTTTGCCCTCTCCAACTGCTCTTGGCAGCTGATGCGTGGTGATGCAGTGAGGAACAGTCAAGTGCTGAGGAGACTGAGCAAGACGTACGAATTACCTCCACGATCACCGGTTGACGGGCCTGGAATGTGACGGACTTGAGCTAGCTACCAGCCTAAGCTTTGTAGGAGCACGCTCAACAAACGGCGACTCCTGTACACACTGTCCCTCCAGAAAACTCGAGTACAGAGACAGGGAGGACGAGCAGAGGGTCGATGGGGTGGGCATGGGTAACGTAGCACCAGCACCAGACGGGGCAATTGAACGACAGAAAGCAGACAGTCGGCTCCCGGGCAGTCGGTGAGCACTTGAGCGAGGGAGACACGCAAGAAGAACGAGGAAAAGCGTTTGCACGTGACAAGACCAGGAATGAATGAAGAGAAGACGGGACGGGACGGCACTAGACGGGATAGAAGCTGAGTACAGAGATGATAGTCACCTTAGAACATGGTCGTACTCGTGACGGCCAATGCTACCTACATATAACAGTGTGATGTACGCCACCAGGCAGTACATGGTTCGACAACTCCATCATACAATGTGCTGTCCCCCCTACAACCATCCTCCTCCCTCCTCGTTAGCCCCCGTCCGCGGCACAGCTCTCGCGTCCCACGCTGACTCCATCTCACATTCCATTTCGTCGCATCGAGGAATAAAAGACGACAAGAGACGACAAAGACGGGCTGGTGATGCGGATGGCTTGCGACCAGACGCCGTTTGTCGTCGATTTAGAAGCAAACGCTGACAAGGGGCGTTGCCGCGGCCATCTGTCATCCATTTGTTGGCGCTTGCCGCACCGCACCTACCAATCCACCACCTCCCCGCCTCCCGTTCGCTCGTCAGGAAAAACGAAAAAGCACACAAATCGCCACCGAGATAGGAGATCTGGAAATAATGGCGTGAGTTTTGTGTTAACGCTGGACGTTGCGCCAGTGTAGCCATAGTAATATTAATGCACATAACCGTATTGTGCCGCCCTTGTATCCAACCTCGTCGCAGTGAGCGACAATTGAATCCGGCGCATTAGTACGGAGTAGAAGCAAGGTAAATGCGCAATCTCCACAAATCCAATAACAACTTATCGATGTCGTTCGAGTCTTCATCCCACGTCCGCTTCCCCAACCGTTCCCGCTCGCTACCAGACTTCGCACCCGTCAAAAAAAAAATGATGACCCTTGGAACTTGCTTCTCGCTGCGACCCCATCACTTTCGAGTACCTATACCGTGGGGCTTTCGCACAGCCTGCGACATGTCATCGATGCCTCACGCTTACTGAGCTCAGTGGCTTTTAGTACCACCTAAGACGGGAAACTTGTTCAGGGTGGAAGACGAGCCGCAAAGCCTCATTCTCCGGATGTGTAGAAAAATTTATGAATGTTTCCTTAGTCACAGCGTACTAAAGTATCGCAAGGCCTTTTCAGCGAGTGCTGCACAATCATGCCTTTGGTGCAGTGCTCCCTCGTATGAAGAGTGCCTACTGTCGTCCCAAGCCTTGCTTGATCAATTCGCTAAATATACACATCTCAATTTACTATAGATACACTACCGCCAAATCCACCGTCCTATGCCCTCACCCGTCAAAACACTTTCCCCATCACCCTCACCCTTTCACAAGCCCCTCCGCCTTGGAGGCGGCGACCTAGAAACCGAGCTAGTATGCCTTCTGTTCCTCGGCGGCGGCGGGGACGAGTTCCCACCCCTCCGACGCGGAGGAGGCGAACGGGAGTCCGAGTCACGGCGACGTCGCGGAGGAGGTGAGCGAGAATCAGATTCTTGACGGCGTCGCGGAGGTGGAGATCGAGATCGCGAGAGACTGTCAGGCCCACGACGTCTTCGGGGAGGCGGAGAAGGAGACCGAGAAGGACTCGTTGAGTAACGTCGACCCTTGCGAACAGGCGACCGTGATCTCGAAGAAGATGGGCTACGTGCACGGCCTTTACCGCGAGGTGGCGATCGCGAGCGGCTGGACGAGTACTGGCGTTTGCGGGGAGCTGGAGATCTTGATAGGGATCGTGAGCGAGACCGTGAGTCTGCGTCGGATGAGGGGCTACGACCCCGACCGCGCCCTTTTCTGGGGGCAGGCGACCTGCTGCGCGAATATGAGCGACCCCTAGGGCTCGAAGAATTTCGCCGGCGACGGCGAGCAGGTGTGATGGAGCGCGAACGCGAGCGAGAAGAGTACGAAGAGTAAGAAGAAACACTCTGTGCATCCGAATCGCTCTCTGGCTCCGGTAGCGCGGCGGGCTTCGGTGGATTGTTCTTGAGGAACTCGCGCATGCCTTCGGTGAGAACACCCATTCCGATCGCGGTGAAGAAATTGATCGAGAAGCGGGTGTTGACCTGGTTGTCCGTGGGAAAGATGCCGGTCAGGCTGTCCTGTATCATGGGATCCTTCATTCGCTCGACTACCGTCTTTTGGCCCATAGCTGCCATAAGCTCCTCGAAGAGGATCTTAATGAAGATACGGGAGCTGGACGTCGTGTCTTCTTCATTCAATTTGATGGCCGAGAAGACATGCCAACCAATTGCATCAGTAGACAAAAGGTGCGCGAAGAACTGGGCGATAATGCGAAGTCGGTTTGTCTCCACGCGGTGAATGGTCTCATAGTAGTTGATGAAGCCCTCCTCGAACAGATCCGTCCACATGCGGTTAAGCTTGCAGAAGCGCTCTCCGATCATGCCGTAGAATTTCTCGTAGGTGCGTTCCTGGCTGGCGCATTCCACGATCATGGTAGTAAGTTCCTTCTCCTGTCCATGAGGCAGGTTGATGCGCATGAGCTTGTGACAACATTCCTCGAAGCCTCCACTGCTCTTGATCGTAAGGTAGATCGTACGGCGCAAGCTAACGAGATCCGCATTCGTCTGATCCTTGATGTCCAAGGCCTTCGACTCCTCATCCTCTTCATCCTCATCGGACGAGGCATCCGTATATTCCGCATCGCTCTCTTCCTCGCCTAGAATCTCCTTCTTCAGTTTTTGGTACTGTGCTTCATTCTCTTCATATTCTGGGTCAAATTTGAAGATGTTGAGTCCATCCTCCACCTTGATGTCATCATCCAACTCGTATCGGTGTGTATGCTGGTCCTCCTCTTCTACCAAGTCCAACTCCTCCTTGACTGCTGGGTTGTCCTTGTACTTGTCTTTACGAATCTGAAACAAGACTTCGATCATGTATTGCGTACGCACATCGATGCCAGCTTCATGCAGGATATTCCGGAATTGCTCGAAAATAATGTTCGCAATCGCGGGATTCAGGTCTTCCAAAAAGTGTCCCACCTCTTTCATGATACCGACTGCAATCTCCACACTGTCGTCTGTAGGATTGTTCAGCAAATGAAGCATAATCTCGGCAATCAGCATCTCGTGCACGACTTGCGTGTTCACCAAATGCGACAGAAACGTCGAGCTAGCCACCGCGACCGCTTTGTCGTTTCTCTTGAATGCCTTCTTATACTGAATGATCAGCCTCCGCACCAGCAGGTCTCCTACCTGCGGCAGTTTGGTGTTTACGATCGCCACCATTGCTGCGTAGATGGGCGTAAACGGCAAACTCGAGGCTTGCGCCTTCATAATTGACCGGCAGAACAGACCACGCCCACGCACCAGGTTCTCCGAGAACAGCTCCGGGACAATCTGCTTGATATTTGCGACATTGCATTTGTTGATCATGCCCTGGATCGACTTCTTGAGCGCTTCCCAAGCCATGCGCTGGAACTCCGGTGTTTTCCTGTCCGTAATCGCAGCCTGCATAGCGCGAAGCCGTGCAGGCGGGATATACGCGCCGCCAGCCCGCGTCTTCGAGTCATCTACAGGGAGTTTGCGCGTGGCGCTGAAGGCACTCTGAAAGATTTTTAGGCGCGAATCGTCCTCGGGGATTTGGCCTTGCGGTCGCTGGTTCTCGCCTCCTCCTTCATCGTATCGGCGTCCATTTTCGCGTCGGCGGTCTTCGTAGTCGTCGCGTCGTGAGCGCTTCGACGGGCCGGAGGTCTCATATGGCGGCGATCGTTCGCGCTTCTTGGGATGCTCTGGGAGCTCTATCTCAGGCTCCGGTGAGGGAATCCTCACAGCTGAAGCTACCTCCATCATCGCTTGTTTCCTCAAATTCGTCAGAAGATTCTGCGTGTTGCGTATCCAAGCTTTTGAGACCGCCGTACGACCCTGCACACCCGATAACTCTTCTTGAAGCTCGTATCTAGTTCACTTTCAGGCTGCCGCGGCGAGGTGACGGGTGTAGGCTTCGACAGGTCCGAACTGCTGTTAAATATCGATGTCGCGCGTCGTGATGTGATGGGGCGGAGAAACTTTGGTCAAGCAGGAAACCTAGCTGGTCCGGCGCGGATGGACTTTCAACCGATGGTAACAGTCTTGGCGCTCACCATCCCAGCGCGAACACCTTGCACATTGGCGCAAGAAGTGAGAGAAGTCCGATCCGATACTCCACGCCTACGTCGCCATCCACTCTCTCGATTTCCTCCCCCCGCCAAATCCAAAAATGGTACGTTCCCCAAAAACAACCCCGAGAAAAAAAAAAGGAAAAAAGAGAGAAACTAACAACACACCCCCAGCTCGACCGTCTAGTAGGCCTCACCATGCTCCTCGCAGCAACCACCGTCTTCGTCTACTACACCATCTGGACCCTCTTCATGGTACCCTTCCCCCTTCCCATCCCCCTTCCCATCCCCCTTCCCCTCCCCTTCCATACCCCCTCTCCCTCCACCCAAGAATAAAAGAACTATACTAAGAACAAAACCCCCCCAGCCCTTCGTCGACGAAGACCACATCCTACACTCCTTCTTCCTCCCCCGCGTCTGGGCCATCCGCATCCCCGTGATCCTTCTCATTCTCTTCGGCACTATCGTTGGCAGTTTCTTGTCCACCGTTATGATACGGAGCAACCGCAAGAAGGCGCTTAAGGCGAAGCAGAAGAAAGCTACGTGAGTGCGGAGCACAGGCAGGGGGGTTGAGAGGTCAACGGTGAGGGAAACATGGGAAAGGGAGGTGCATTGGGAGGCGCATGGCGTCTGATATCATGTGGGCTTGCAGATACTTTGGGTAAAAGGATGGTGGAGAAGTCTTATGGTGATATTATATGGTTCATTGTTGACTGAGCTATATTCTAATCATCGCGAAAACTGCAGTCTGAGAAGTATCCGGACGCCGCGTGCAGCGTTTGCTTTGAAAGGACATCAAAACCCTCAAAGAGGTCATGCCCGTACAATTTCCCTCTCACATAACCGAGCAATCCTCACTATTGAGTAAGACTGTAGTCCCTTCCTCCCCATCGCCATCTTCGTCTCCCAAACCCATAGCCTGACGGTGCGCCTGAGCCCGCTGCGAAAGCTGGGCCAGTAACGCCCTCGTAATGAAGGCCTCCTCATCACCCCCCTTTCGATTCATGTCATTTTCTGATGTAATCTCATAAGCCCTGTGCATCGCCCTCCTACTCCGCAACCCATTCCCTTCAACCTCATTGTCTTCGTCGTCACTCAACGCAGGATCGCCAGTCGAAGGAGTAGGCTCTGCAGTCTGTTCACGTTGACGTCGACGCCTTCGTATGAGGTGGATGCTGGAAAAACCAGGGTCTGCGGAGTGAACGCCAATGCCTTTCCGTGCATTTCGCTGGTCATTTGCATCTGGAGAGAAGACCTTGATTGTATGGTCAATACCGCTAACGGCCATGAGAGGTTCATAGGGATGGCCTTGGACAACGTTGACAATTTCTCCATCACCTTCCAGGATGTTGACAAGGTCTCCTGTCTTTCTGTCCCAGATGAAGACATGGCCGCAGTCGCTACCGCTCACGACATATTCGTCTTGTTGTCCGAAGTAATTGACGTCTTTGACGGTGCGAATATTACAATGACCGCGGAAAACGCGTGTATGCGGTATGCAAGGGACGTCCGACTCCACACGTTGGCGCAGGAAGCTCCGATCAAAGTCGGATCGCCAAAGTATACGCCCGCTGCGACTGCGAGAAAGACCATCTTCATCGACGTCCTCGTCATCGTCGTCCACAGGATCAAATGCCTCGATATCACCGTCGGACTCTTCGCCCTCATCATGTTCTTGATCGTCGTCTTCTTCCATGACGATATCAGAACTCAAAAGCGGCGCCTCACTACTCACACGTTCAGTAGGCGTGTGCGAACTCGCAGCGCCTGCTGATTGTGTGGATGTCCGCCTTCCTAGTGCAGCATCGATAAGTGTTCCATACTCTAGAGATTCGTCGTCCTCGAGCGGGTCGATGTCCTCCTGGAGCCGCCGGTATTCCGCCTCTTCAGCTCGAAGACTAGCATCGGCGATCCCGCTTCCACAGTAAGCACGATCAACAATAGAAAACCAGATCCCTTTCGAAGCGTTGAGCAGGACGCCTCGGCCAATTTGAAAAGCCCATCGTCGAACGGCAGCTGCTCGATCTTGCACCTCGCCCTCCTCAGCGGACTCCACTGTGGATTTATCCTCGCCAGTAAGATCCGCAAAAGGAGTTTTCAAGGCTCGCGAGAACGCGATTACGGCAGCTTTCTCCGAAGAATAGAAGATCCTTGTTTCATCTGACTCGAACCTGTTCGCATCGACGTTAACGATGGGACTATCACTTGCGAGCTGAAGAAGGTATGGAATAAGGATTTCATCAATAGCGTCAACGTCTGCATCCGGAGGAAGCGGAAGGCGTGAGCTACTACTGGGGCTGGAGAAGCCTGAAATCAAGGCGCCGAGACCGCTGTCCAGCCAGAGCAAGATAGCCTTCAAGAAGTCGTATCCAAACTGTTCGTTGCGTGGTAAAGACCTCTCGTTAGGGGCAGGCTGTATAGACGCGAAATATTGAGAGATGATAGCGTTGGCGTTGCCACCAGTGCGCAACTGCCCACCCAACACGCGAGCAAGAGTGCCGGCAGCTTGAACAAATCTACGGGACGAAGCTCGGCTCTCGCGCAGCTTGTTTTGTAGAGCAACGTCGATTGGAGTCGGGTTCACAGGATAGCGCCAGGTCCTCGATATCTCATCCATGTCTGGCAGTATCGATGCAGCGTGACCGATCAGCGAAGTGAATCGTGGTGTGTAATTAGACTGGTCGTCATCTCTTGATGAACTAGAATCTGTAAGATGGAAAATCTTCTGAAGCTGAACAGTAAACTTAGCAATGCGGTAGTGGTCGGTGTTTTGGACAATCTCGGCTTCGTCAGATGAGAGGGGGCTTTGAGGAGCTTGAATCCTGATCTCTTCGCTCTGTCCGTTGCCGTAATTTACTCGCAGAGCCAGGTCCTCCTCCTCACTGTCCGTACGCTGTCTTGAAGCTCGACCTCCATCCTCTTGAGGTACCGTACTGGATCTCGGGCGCTTCCGCTTACGGATGTTATCTTTAACTCTACGACGCGATGACGACTCCCCTGTTGCTTGAGCCTCTACGTATTCTTCCGACGCATCTGGCGACCTCAAGATGTCGAAGCTGTAGATATGGTCGCCGGACCAACTAACGACAAGCTCATTGGGGTTGGCATCGCTGATCTTGCATGCGGTAATATGGCCGTTGTCTGCCCGTCGCATTCGCTGCTTGCCGTTTTTCGCAAATTTCTTCACGCACCGGGTTGCCTTGCCAAAGACTTCGTCATCGCCCTCGCTCCAGTTGCTAGGACTTGCGAGTTTGGCGCCTCGCTCATCCAACTTGTCTCGTCCGAGCATGCGTCGATCGTGGAGAAAGCAGTGAAGATGGGCGCCACCTAATGCAATGTAGTGCGGTTGCGAGGGAGAGCATGAAACGGTGTTGAGATCCAGGTGATACTTCGAATATGAGATCAACGGTGCCGGAACATTATCAGAGGCTTCGCTATCTGCAGCCCAACTCGGCAGCGAGCCATTTCTCCGTGGCGGGTACGCTTTAGAAGGCTGCCTTATGTCCCACTGCCGCACATCACCATCCTCTGAGCAAGTTAGAAAATAGAACGGGTTGTCCTCGGTCACTATCCGCTTCACTGTGTCGGTATGGCACCGGAACGCTTTCGCGTTGGTGTCCGTTTGGGTCAAGGTCAGACCATCAGGTATGCCGTGAATGCCCACAGGATAGCTAGAGCCCCGCTGTCTGCTAGACGACGCTCCATATAATGCAGAGTGGCCGGAATGCTCAATGTCGAATATGCGGACGTCGTCGGTTGCGGAGACAATGGTGCGATCGTTGGAGTAGGGCATAAATTTGACGGAGAAGATATTTGTGGTGTGTCCGGTGATGATAGACGTTGTAAGGCTGAACTGCGATGTCGAGGATTCGGGGTGGTATGAGTGAATGTTGATGTGGTGGTCATCGGATCCTGAGGCTAAGAGGCGGCCAGATCTCGACCAACTGCTGGTTGTTAAATAGAGCTTCAGACGAATCTTAGAGAGGTTTTACTCACGAGAGAGCGTTGACGCATCCAACGTGCCCCTCCAACTCGTTCACAATATCCAGATCCTGCACCCACCGCCTATCGCCATAGATGCCAGCAATACCAGCGTATCGCTTCCGGTCGGCAGCAACCTCCCGCTTTAGCAGACGATCGAAGACGGTGTTCTTCATGTTGCTTCTATAAATGCCTGTGGTATTCGGGTGGAGAAAAGGTCGTCAAGGCGTGGTGGCTAGGAAGTAACGGTGTAAGGTGAGGCAAACGAGAACAGTAGCTACCAAAGTGCTCCGGGACTGCGAGGCGAAGGAAAGGCGTCAGTCAATCAATCCGGCGGTACGCGTTCGCGATAGGGAGTCCAGATAAAGGTGCAGAGACGTGCACGCATGTCGCAGTCCTCCTGTACGTGGCCGTGTTTCGCGAGCGGAGACTGCCTTTGAGCTTTTGAAGATGACCGCTAGGGCTGACTGGTGGCGCTAGCACCCGGTCCCATTCACCCCCACCGTCCCACCCTCGCTTGTTCACCTTTCGAAGCATTTCTTCCACCTTCGCAAACAGCGTGATTGCTGAGCTGAGCATGTTTACGGCATATACTGTTGGAGACGGGTAAAGTAGGACATCTTCCCAAATAGGTAACTGAACTACACATGTGCACATCCACTGGAAGAAAACGCCAACAATCAAAGTTATCAAATCCCATATCCACTTCCTTCCTCTCCACCCCCCTGGACCCCTGCACCCCCTCCCCAAATATCCTCTCAACTCTCAAGCAGCACCCCTCCTCTCCCTCCCACTAACCAAATAAACACTAGCCCTAACCTCCACCAACGGATCCCCACTGCCTTCAATCCCCTGCACCCTCGGCACAGGATCAAATATAACCCTCCTCTCCTCCTCCAAACTCTTCTCCCTTCCCAAAATCCCCTCGACGCGAATCTCTCCCAATTCCACAACTGTCCTCTCCTCCGGCCAAACCACAGTCGCATTATCCACAACATCGCCCTCCTCGGCAACCTGCACCACAAGCTTATACGCAATGGGCGGACCAGTCTCAACACGCGCGGCAAGTTCATCGTACAGATAAGTGGCCGACTTCCCAGCCACTTCCTCAGGAGAAAGCGCATGATGGCCAGCTGTGGGAAGAACTCGATATCTCACAAACCTCTCCTTACCCTCCCCATCCACAAACTTGAACGCATTCACGCCGAAAAACCTCTCCGTAGCGAAACTCTCGGGGCTCCGTCTGTCTTCGGTCAAAAACCGTTTCGTCTCGGGATGCGTGGCGAGGAACGCGCCTAGCGCTTTCCCTCCGTCGGTTCCCGCGGCCCCGGCGGCTTGTAGAAACTCGAGGAATTGCTCGCCCGTGGATACGGGGAAGAGAGGCGTGGAGTGCGCGATGATGTCGGTGTGGTGGCGTTTTCCGTCTGCCGTGGAGGGGAGGTGGAAGCGGATGGCGAGGCCGCGCGGGTTGGCGTTCGGGTCGGTGTCGGGGATCGTGGGGTGCCCGGTGGATGAGGAGAAGCGGAGGGTTAGGCGGGTGGAGGGGAGGGTGAAGTGGGGGGCAGTTGTTAGGGTTGCGGCGGTAGGCGTAGGCGTGAATGTTCCGGTTAGGAGGCGGCCTTTGGCGTGGGCTGTAGACGTGAGAATCAAGATGGGGTCAAGGGGGAGTTGGGAAGCGGGTATGGCATACCAGGCCTGAAACTCTTGGGGACATTTTCTCCTGCGGCGGCGCGGAGCGTGGAGACCAGACTAGTGCTCGTTTCGACGATCTTGGGGTGTTGAGAGAGAGGCATTGTGAGGTGGTGAGTTTTTATAGTCTCGAGATAGGGTGCTCTGTTGAGTTTACTTCTATCGCGCTTGATATGAGTGCGGGAGTTTTTGTAGATGGTAGTTGCAATCCAAAATCGTGTCCCTCCCAAACCACCACCACTTTATATACCCGCCTCTCTCGGCTCACCATTCCAAATCCTCTTCCACAATCCCGCCAACTTATCACAAACTATGGTAGAAATAGAATCCACCTTCCAGCCATGCATACACTAGTCAAATCGCCCCTCCCCAATTGGTCAACACAGGTATGACAAGAGCTTACTCACACTCTAACCTAAGCCCCGCTTGTACTCCAGAACATGAAAAACGCCACCAAGAGTATCCCTACATGCAGATAGATGACGTCGGGAAGGAATCACGCAATGGCGTTTAGCAAGCTATGTCTTGGGCTTGCGTTAGGAGGGGAAGGGGGGCAGTGCGATTGCCCTCTTCAACCTGAAGACACATCTACGTCTAAGGGAGGAATTATCTGAAAAATCGCACCGGAGTATATCAGGAGTAAGCTGTCCGCAAGATCGTTGTTACCGAATTTCCCGGCACTGCGAGAGCTAATATTATCGGCCGAATGATATGGGGATAAGTAATCCGAGGAAGGTGGAAAGTTGCAGGTCAGGTATTTCAGAGACACCATGTATGACATAGTCGAATGGGGCAGATGAATTTGGATATCGTTCATGGATTTCGTTCTGAAGTATTTGCCATGTCCGACTTCATACAGTACTAGGACAGCGGTGTTGCAACACTTTGCCTGACCGAAACTGTAGGAAGCAGCGCTAGGCTTATGACATAGGACTGTGCTACGAATTGCATAGATGGAAAAGCCCAATGAAGCTGAAGCCGCTAATGATATGCTCATAACATAGACGAACAGAGGATATTCCCAGTTAACTCAATTAACGCCTGTGCTCGATAAATGCGCAAGCACCGTCCTTCGCAGCACTAAAACCGAAGGTTGTGGACGCATCTTGACTTCGGAAATTGTGAAAGAGGATATAGGCATTTGACACACGACTGTATTCATATAGCGTGATCACAGATGTGTAGTCAGGATTGCATGTATGTCATGAGAATGCGCATGATATTTCGTTATTGGCGGGTCATTTCAGTAGGCTCCTTGGGGGACTTGATAGCCGCCCATCTGAGCCTGCTGGGCTTGAGCCTGGGCGTTGGCCATAGCCTGTGCCTGCTGGCGGGCGGGGAGGTCGTTGAACCAGGGATGCATCAGGGCAGCGGACGCAGTTATGCGCATCTCAGGCCGGAGCTGAAGCATGCTGTTGAGAAGGTTCAGACCGACCTGGTCGACTTGAGGTAGGATCAGCCTGAGATCCTGGGTAGCGAAGACGGGGAAGTTAGCCTTGTACTCGGGCAGCTGCGAGATGCCTGGCCATGACCGCTCGGATGGAGTGCCCATGAGCCTGAAGATCTTCTGCAGCTGGTCCTCGTTGGTCGTTCCGGGAAAGAGCGGCCGTCCCGTGTACATCTCGGCCATGATGCAGCCTGCGGACCAGATGTCGATGCTCGTACTATAAGTCCTGCTCCCCAGGAGCACGTCAGGAGCTCGGTACCACAGCGTCACCACCTCGTTGGAGAATGTGTTGACTGGGATTCCAAATGCTCGCGCCAGACCGAAGTCGGCCAGTTTGAGTTGGCCGCGGGTGTTGATGAGCAGATTCTGGGGCTTCAGATCGCGGTGCAGCACGCGGTTGTCGTGGCAGAAGGCTATGCCCCGTAGAAGCTGGTACATGAAGGACTTTATGGTCGGCGGGTCCAGGGCACCTCGCTCGCCGCGCGAATCCATGTACCGCTTGAGGTCTTTGTCCATGAACTCGAATACGAGCATGAGCTTGTTCTCGGTGTGGATGACGTCGTGGAGGAGTACGATGTTCTCGTGTTTCAATTCCTTCATAAGGGATATCTCACGGATCGCGGTGGACGGCGTGCCCTCTTCCGAGTCGAGGTGGATCTCCTTGAGCGCGACGAGCTCGCCCGTCTGGCGGTTGCGGCCCTTGAACACCTGCGCCTGTCAGCCTTTCTCCTGCATATGTGTGTGGGCATGATGTGACGCACTGTGGCATATGTGCCCTCTCCCAGCTTCTCCAGCTGTTGGAAGGAGCTGGGATGCCTGCGGTTGTCCATGGTCGGGGTTGCCGGAGTGGGTGCTGCTACGCGCGCAGGGTGGCCTCCGTCGAGATTGCGTACGCTGATGGAGGAGTCGGTGCGGTTCGCGACCGAGAGGGTGCCTGCGTGCGTCGGCTTGAGCTTGCCCGGCGGCGGTTTCGACGTGTACTGCGGGTCCCAGAGGATGTCGCTGGCGGTGGTGAGGGCCTTTGCGATGCGCAGCTGCGGTGGCGTCGTTGTGCGCGAAGTGGTGGGAGACGTTGGTTCGGCCGTGGTTGTGCGGTCTCCGCGAGACCTGGAGGTTAACGACTCTGGCGGGCAAGCAGGCTGTCTTATGTGCACATCTACTGTAGTGTGGGCGGTGCATGAGTCGTCGCCGTAGTGGGCTGGTGGGGCGGAGTAGACCATTGAAGCGCTCTGGGCACTGGGCAGTGGGCGCCTACCACGCGCCGCATTGGGCGAATCCAAGTAGAGGAGTACCTTAATTCACAGAAACGGCAAACTCGGTCTAGGTGTGAATGGCAGACAATTTATTTCATCTTCTGCAACTACCGTACTCGAGCACAAAATTGGCGTTATCTCAATCTTGAAAATGGCAAAAGCGTGCACAGGCAAATGACATACAACTGCAAACAGCTACGTTGTTTGGGCTGGCTTTGGGATCCCAATGGCTTCAAGAATCAAATCCAGTTTATGCGCTTCCCTCCTCAGCGTGTTCCATTCTTCTTCATATTTTACCATCAAGCTTCCTCCCAGTGATGTCCCATTGAGCTGAACATAACCAATGTCAGTGCCATCCTCACCACGCAACATATGGCCCTCACTCCGCCTTGGGAAGATGGCCATGCCCGCCGTGGTCATAGCCAGGTTGTAACTTATGGGAAGGTTGCCGTCGGTGGTGGAATGAAGGGCCAACTGGCCAGGATGAGACGTTATGTAGTCGTCTGCAGCCTTCTTCGCTAATTGGTAGAGGCGGACATATATCTGGAGCAGCTGTGAATCGGATGGCTCGGAGTTGAATTTGTGGGCAAAGTGAAAGAAGGGCAACCCCGGATGTTGAAGGATATTGTTTTCGATCTGTTCACCTGATAGTATCAGATCGAGCAGTAGATCCCAGCCAGCTGACTCCCCTGTCCCGTGCATATCATCAACAGGCATCAGTTGTAGGTGTCTGTGTGGCTGAGAAGCACCGCTATATGGTCCCGAGTTAAAGAAGGCAAATAAACGCTTCTGCCTGCTGGCCTCCCATGCGTTTAGACAGGCATAGGTTGCCGCTAAATCAGCCTCCTCCAGCAAATTTGTCTGTGGCTTGTTCTCCTTCGTCGCTATAATGAAGTGATTTGGTATAATGGGAAACTTATTCAACAACAGGCAGTGGCTCGGGTTGACATCAGGTACGTCCGCAATGAAGAGATCGGGTTCAGGAGTTGCAAAAACATCCACCTTTGGAGCCGGAGTCGTATTCTTGGGCGGTTGAGGCTTCCTCGCAAGAGACGGGCAGTATCGCAGCTGAAACTACACCCATTGGCTGGGTATTAGCTGGTGAAAGAGCAGACATCGACAGGGAGGAACGCACTGGAATGCTCCTCGAGGTGTGAATGATGGCAAGCTCGGTAGGTGAGAAGACAACGGCTTGTGAAGCCTTTGCAGCTTTATATCTCGCCTCGACTAAATGGGGTAGAGCCTCCGGGAGACCAAGCAACATTTTCACTGATATGATGATATGACGAACAGTGTCGGCGTGGAGTGGCGGACGCTTCTCGGAAGTCGGAACGCACGCGCGCACGGACTTCCCACTTCCAGACGTCACGCATCGCGACGGCAGCTCCATCATCACTCCTTCACCACCTTCCGTCCGATGCTGGCAACTATTCCGACGCAACGAGCGATCCATCACCTCAGGAGCCATCGAGTCAAACGGATCACTGGAATTCAGGGCATCACCACATATAAGAGTTATTTTTCTGAACGGCAGCGAGTCTATTGGCTAGTTCTACTACCTCAACTACCTCGTTTTCGTCGTGGCGGCCGGTCCAACAATGCCAGACCGTTGATAGTACCACATTTCCAGATGCCACTATCCTCCCCAAGGTTTGCATGCAATACCAAACGCCCAAAGGTCCACGCAATTTCGCAATACACCGCAATAAGGAACCAGTTGCTTTGCAGCACACCAATCTTAAATTATAGAAAGCAACTCCGAAAACGACTTTGGTGCCACCCAACCCGGATGTAAAAGCCGATCTTGTGACTGTTAGCTGCAAAGATGATTGGAAAAGGGGAAGGGAAAAAAACTCGGGACGTGTCTAAAAGAGAAGGGAAGAATATCTACGGAAGAAGTGAACTTGTGCGCCGTCGCTCGTGATGAATTCGTCAAGAGTGGGCTTGGCCCTGCGCCTGTTCTCGTTCGAGCTTCTGCCTCTGGAGATCTGCCCACTTCTTCTTGCAGGTCGCATTGCCGAACGCGTAGGAGCCGCCATGCTCGACGATGTAGGCAGACGTCCTCTTCCACGACATCTTGCTGAGGCGTGCAGTACGAGACAGCGTAGGGTAGATGTCCGCGAATGAGTCGAGTTGCTGCTCCACGTCCTCTTGAAGGAGACGTATCTTGGTTGGTTAGCTTGTGGAGTATGACAGCAACTGGAGATACTTACGTCTTTTTCCGTCCACATCGGCTTACGGACCCGCTCTTCCTTCCTCTTGGTCAGAGCCCTGTACCGGCCTCGAAGGGTCGACTCCGCCGCGTTGCTGCCCAGCTTCTCACGAATGTCTTTATAAGTGAGGCCTTCCAGCTTCCACTTCACAAGCTTTCGATCCTCCTCCCTACGTCGAGATTGTGCATCTGTTCCTCGCGGTGAAGGGGTCGGGGTCGGTGGTGTGTTGTTGGGTTGCGGCGTGTTGTTCGGGCGGGTCTCATTCGTGCTGGTCAAGGTGCGATGCGAGGAGTTGGCCTGAGGTGCATTCAGGTACTGGGAACCGAAACCAGCAGCGCGCTGTTGGTAGAAGGGGTTTGCCGAAAAACTATTCTCGTAGGTTGGCATCCTGGGAGACGGAACAAGGTTATGGTTGGAGTCATGATAGGATGGACCATTAGCCGACCCGCTCATGTTGTTAAAGAATGCCCAGTTAACGAGACCCAGCGGAGGACCTGTCAAACCTGTCAACGGCATTCGGCTGCCCTGCGTGGCATGCGTGTTGGCCAGAGCGTCCAGTCTCAGTCCATTGTGTCGGTCGTTCATCATCGATGAAGATGGTAGGTATGGATAGCTCGATTGATCCGGCGTTTCCACACTTCCTGGGAAGAACTTGGTGTCTTCCGGTGAGCGCGGCGTGAGTTGTGCCCATTCGCTGCTGGCCGATGAATGGTCATGCTCTCCATCAACGGCTGTCTCCTGCTCCGACACATTGCTGTGCTGGCTCTTTGGAGACAAGGATGGAGGGAGTTTGACATGACTTGCCTGTCGAGGAAGAGTAGCACGGTTTTGGAACAGCCACGAATTTATATGAAAATCGCCGCTGCCCTTCATAACACCCGGCTGAGCCGCCATCATCGGGTAGTTCATACGCGTATTCGAATCGAAAGCGAAGCCCGCACTGTCCGTCGCTGGCTGCATGGAGGGTCCGTTGTCCAATTGGCCTCGATGGCGCATACCTTGTCCATTCCACGACGTCGATTGCATAGGTGTAGTACCATGGCGAAGAGCGGAGAGATTGTATGAAGGATATAGCTGGCCGCCATGTTGCGTAGTGGGTGTGGGCTGCGGGAACCGAGACTGCTGCTTCTGATGATGAGCCTGGGTCCATTGCCCTCTTTAGTGGATTACTTACGAAGATGTCTTGCGACATGGCTTGGTCGGCCATGACGTTGAGGTGGTGGGTTGCTTCAAGATGAGGGAAATGGATGTTGTTGTGATTGTCGCTGGAGCGTTGGTGTGGGCGGTCTTGCATGGTTGCGTTGGAAGGGGCCCTGCTTTATATGCCCCGCTAGCAAAGGGTACGGCGGAGCCAGTAGCAGCGTAGTGGAACTCGAGGGCGGCTGTCGAATTCACGGCTGGTGAGTGAATGGGAAAGGCGGTGGCCGGGGTCCGGCCAGAACGGTGAAGGTCAATCACGGGTGACGCTAAATTATTCGTCAAGTGAAGTCCACCGCTGCTTAACGTCACTAAGCGGTAAGAGAGCGGCGAGCAAGGCGCAGAGCAATCTTGCGGGGTTAATCTTGATGCCGACGCCGTAGAGATACGTGAATAGGGTGGGACTTGCAAGTCCAAGATGAGGCTTTCTCCACTATCTATACCTGGTGACTACAGGCGCGCACCAAATTCACATCATCAGTACGCTAATCGATACCAGGTCTATGGGGAGGCCTACCTAATGCCACGAGGTGAGCCCGGAAAAACTAGGACGGCCGGTCAGAGCAGCGCGCAACAGATGGCTTGGGCAGCACACAAACACGCTAAGCTGAACGTCAGCGATGTCCAGCTTGTGACAGCAGTGCCCGTGGCGGTGGACAAGCGACGTACTATTACAAGGAACGCGAAAGTGAGCGCGGAACGGAGCCGCAAAGCAGAGCCGTGGAAGAAAGCCGAAGCCAAGCGTGTCAAGAGTCGAGTTACGTGAGGGGGACTTGTGACGCCCCTGCTGCAGTACTTGCGAGACTCACCTCTAACCAAGGGAAGTGGACTATAGTCTGTTGCACAATGTTGCGGATGCTTGGTTTGGCCTATGTACCTCACTCTGCGTCTTTCATTTGCGCAATACCGGAGGTGAGGAACAGGGACATCCGTGACTGTCTCCCGTCGCCCTTCCAACCAACTCTGGAACCGACACGGGTGGAAGGACAGCCGTTGTATAAGCGCCCTCTTCTTTCCCTAGGAGATGATGAATAACACGGCTCTTCCCTCCAAAGGAACCAGCGAGCCCAAAGGTAACGCTAGAGACTGGACTAATCAGGTTTCAAGCATAGTGTAAATATTTCTCCATCGCCCTGATGACGAAAAGCCCAAGCAAATTCAACGTGGCAGACATCAAAAGCCGTCCATCAGACTCAGCCCAGCCTTACCGCTAACCCGGAGAATATCTTCAGACAAGCTACGCTAACATCTCAGAAAAGGGCCTATCAGCGCCTTTAGCCACGAAAACCCTGGCCCAGAGCGAGATGGTGATTGCTCGTGCTAGTGCTAGTTGGAGGAATGCTTGTTTCGCTGACGTGCAGCACGCGAACGCGGGTACCCGCATACCTTTGAACGACAAACCTTGCATGCCCCTGGGTGAGGTGGTCTGAGCTGGAGAAGTAAAGGAGAGGGCCTATGGGTGAAGCGGCACCTTGAGGCGTGGCCGCATATGCGGTCGCTGTGGTGGGTGCAGCATGTAAGGTGCCGGACTCCTGAGCTTCCAAGCACTGAGGTTGGTGCGAGTGCACGTGAGACATGTTTGATACAATCATCATCATTAGGAACTGCTCTGCGAGGGCATCTCTTGTCTGCACGTTCACATATCCTCGAGGTCGCCTCGCTGCTGCCGCGGATTTTGCAGTGGATACGGGGAACTTTGTTCCGAGCTTCTACAAGCAGTCCACTATTCATGACTTTCGACCTCACCCAAACCACAAACTTCGAAAACACCTCCTCCCCTCTTACCGACTTCGCGATCTCGTCGGTCCCGGGTCTCATCGACAACCCAGCTCTCATCTATCTCGTGCCCTCACGCTATCGCCGTCAGCGAGCGAAGTTTACCTCCCACCGAAGCCGCCAAAACTTGCCCAAGCAATGAGTCCGAAGCGGCGGCATATAACAATCCCGGTCCAACTTCCAAAGCAACTCTCTTCCATACATGTTGATCGCGGGTAGGAAGCTTTGACAAAAGACGTTCTTGACAGCTCGCTTGCGCAGGACGTGGGTGCGGATGTGGCTTCCCGTGCCGTATATTGGGTATCGGTCGAGTTGGGTAGGATATGTTTCGTCGGCGGTGGCACAAGGGGAGTTGAGTACAGGGGGGGGAGGGGGGGTGGCGGATGTGGGATGGGTATATGAGAGGAGCGTGTGGCGATTGGACATATATATGAAAGGAGAGACAAGAGCAGTGATGGAGCCCATGAAAGGCTTTTCAAAAGCCGTTCTCTTACGCACATTGTGGCACCACAACCCAACCCCTCTCCCCACAGAACAGTCGTGCATCCTCCTCAGAAATTACCTTCACCCCCAAATCTTCTCCACACCCACGCCACTGCCATGCTTGCAGCGTCCTCGTACCGCATATGCATGCACATGCACAACTCGCAACCCCAGTCCAGCTTAAAACTTTCGCCTTCTCTGTCACGGGAAGCAGCTCCACATCCCTCCACGGCAACCCCCAAAATTCCCAACATAAAGTGGATCCTGCAAACACCCGTCGTTAGCTCAGCTCAGCTCCACTTCGTTGTATGTGACGTGCCGGCATAACCGTTTCATAGTTCGCAGCTGGGTTCGCAGATAGCCGCGTTTACGGATGCAGGCCCGGACGTGAACGTGAACGCAGAAGGTCTGAATGCGGTGCATTTGGTCGTTCGTGACACTGAGGTTGTGAAGGAGGTGAAGGTAGGGGTACGGGGGGTTTGAGGATATGGAAATAACGAGGAAGAAGTTCATGGAACTCCTCTAAGGGAATAATCGATAAGAAGATTCCAAGAAAGAGAGATGAGTTGCCACCGTAGCCCATCCGATCCTAAAAATATGGGTCCCGTCCTCCCCCTCTCCATCCCTATTTCCCTACTCCAAACCAGGGACATCCGAACGCCGTCTGCATATTGGACAGTCTTTTCCGTCTTACTCATCGCGTTCGCTAAAACATTTTTTATCCCATCTTCCTTAACACCTTCCCTGTGCTTGAGCACAATGTTCCGACGTATTCGTATCGATTTCGTCCTGCTGCATCTAGGAGCGTGCCTTGGAGCGCTACATTTCGTAGAGCGTGTACGAGACTTCGTCGGGGAGGGCCGAGGGGATTTTCTTGTTGGAGTTGTGGGTTATACTAGTAAGGGAGACGGGTACGGTGCTGGACTCGTGGACATCTTTGGGTGTTGTGTAATTTTCGTAGCATTAGCGATTATGGAAAGGGGTGTATGACAAGCGGTGTATATGCAAAAGCCGAATCGTAGTGATGTGTATCAGGAGGGTATGGGACTCTGACCCGCAATCGGAAGTAGGTTGATAGGATAAAAAGAGCTTTGGATTGCTATATAAAAGAAAGAATGAAGGAACAGTTTAGCACTGTCAAAGGAACGGTTCGATACTGTATTGTACAAAGAAGAACTGAAAACTGATGGTATTACATTGTGGGTTATGATGATGATGATCGAGAGCAGCTCGGGTAAAAACCAATGGCTCAGGCTGATCACATGACTGTGGGCGCATCCTTACACCACAGTAGGCTATTTCTGAGCCATGGCTTTCAAGTGCCATCGGAGATGTGTAGATGTTGATCCGATGTGGAAGCGTGAACGCAATCCATGGCCAATGACATTGCGTGATCGATGTATGCAGGATCTTCCTCGGGTTCCTGAGCATTAAATTGAACTCTTTTGATGGTGATGAGAAATGCGTCGCGTGCTCCATGTAGGTTCACTGCTCACAGTCCCCAGTGCTAGCTGAAAGTGTGGAAGTGGAGTAGGCAGACTTGGATCTTGGCAGTTTTAACAGATTTAATGCAGATTAGTAATCTTTTCGATTACAATTTTATATATGTATTGTCGAGAGTCAATTGGCGTCGATGTAGGAGCTGTGCTGCGTCGTGATGTCCATCTGATGTCTTGGCTAAAGGACTGGACCTCGGCTCATCGATAGCTTCCTTCTCCTCTCAACCATGAGTAATCACCCTTTTTCCATCTCCACGCATGTGGACTTCGCGCGGTAACCGGCGATGCATACTTATTTCCCCTCGGTTGCTGTCATGAGACTCACTGGATATTTATCAGGCCACTGAGAGAGCCTGAGGTGTCGTGTCGTCTTCTTTACCGAACGCCCTTCATTCCATTCTGCGGGAACAAGACGAAGTGGATACTTGGAGAGCGAGATCTTCAGCGCGTGGTGTATACAGAGGTGCTGCAGCCTTATGGCGACGTCAGATCTACAAGTCGCGCTTGTCGTAGGTGCTTCGAGAGGAATTGGACGGCAGGTCGCCATTGATCTTGCGAAGAATGGGTACGCGGGTCAGTATCGCCAGGCATATGCTTTGGGCAGAATATTAATAAATCATAGTCGTTGTTGCTGCAAAGAGTACATCTGACGCATCAAACGTACATCCGTTCCCTCCTGATCCGAACTCGCCGCAATCCACCATCAGCACCGTTGAGCGAGAAATCAAAGAGGCAGGTGGTCAAGCCGCAGCCATTGCTTGTGACACGCGCGATTACGCCAGCATACAGCACATGGTAGATCAGACGGTCCTGAAATACGGCCGTCTCGATGTTCTCATATACAACAGTGGTGCCATCTGGTGGAGCAGTGTTGAGAAGACGCCCATGAAAAGGTTTCAGCTCATGCAGCGCGTCAACGTAGAGGGTCTCTACGGTACTGTCCAGGCGGCATTGCCTTACTTCAGAGCCAATGGATGGATCGGTAGAATCATTGTTGTCTCTCCGCCTATTTATTCACGATTCTTCCGCGGCAAGACGGCATATGCCATGGGGAAGGTTGGGATGAGTATTCTCACAAAGGGCTTGGCAATGGACTGGGAACGCGAGGGCAAGACAAACATGGCCATCACGAGCATCTGGCCGGCGACAGCTATTCAGTCAGCCGCGACACAGGGTCTGGACCGAGAGCAAGCGAGCGATTTACGCAAGCCGACCATCTATAGCGATGCTATCGTCGCTATGCTTCGTGCCACTGTATCTGAAGTCAATGGCCAGCTTGAGCTCGACGAAGATTTTCTTCGGAAGAAGGGCGTCACTGATTTTCAGAAGTACAATGTTGTGCCAGGATCAACCCCGCGACGGATCATGCCAGCGGAATTTCCAGACCTCACTGTAAAAGAACAGACCGAAGAAGGAAGGCGTATGGACAGTGCTAAGCTACGTTCAAGAATGTAGCATATCAATTGCAGAGTATGTCACCCATCAGATCTACCCGCTCCCGCTCTGTGTGACCGAAGACGCTTTCCTTGCTGCTCATGCCTGAATAGCCTCGACTTGGCGAAGTCAATAGTGGTCGCTTCAACTCCAGCTTCAAATAATTATCATTATTTTCTTTACTCGTCTAAATGTAAGTCATTGTTCATACAGTTGCAATACCCCTGCTAGTCTTCCATTATCTTTTTCTACACGTCTATCCAGCATTTTTCAATGCCATTCGCCAGCAACACCATTTGCGAGACGAATCGTCCTTTTCATTCCTCCCTTCCATGCCACGTGCATGTTCAGCAATGATACCTCTGCCACATTCCAACACGTCCACGCGAGAGCTTGACGCGTCGCGTATGCTCTAGTAGATGTCTTTAACTCATGTCTAGCTTCATCCACCCCATGGACTCTTTTCTTGCCATTGCTGTATGGGGATTACTCTCTGCAGCGCCAGTCGTTCGTTACCTTCATTTCGTCTAGTTGTTTCTCACTCTCTTGAGTCTGAACTGGTCTCACTTTCTTTTTCGACCCCGACATCTGGGTGCCTCAAGGATGTCCAACCCGCCGATACGCTCCTCACGGGGCTATCTGCAATGGCTCTGGACATGGCTCTTCATCGCTCAAGTCGTGATCGCGCGACCACAAATCGTCACCGGCTCCACGACCTGCACAGATGCATCCGGAAACACATACCAAAATGGAACCGTCGTCAACAATCAGAACCGCCTCTTCCAAGTCTTCTGCGGCACGAACATCATCCAAACCACTCTCAGAGTCCAAATCCTACCCTCGCTTCCACTCTGTGTGGATGCTTGTGTGGGAAATCCATACTGCATTGGGGCAACATATGAGAAGTCAATGCAGAAATGCACGTTGAAGGGGACGCAGAACCTGCTTGCATCGATACTAGGGGGCGTGACAGGACTAGTAGGAACTCTGTTGTCCGCGCCGGCGCTGATTGCTTTTGTTCTAGCTGGCGTTATTCCGTCGCCTTCGCTGGCGTTAAGTACTATACTTCCTAGCATTTCGTCTGCATTCTCATCTTTAAGATCATCATCTGTTTCTGCTTCAGTCCCTGGATCGTCATCACTAAGTTCATCCACCGTTACGATATCGCGGCCCTCGTCTCAAGCTTCACAAGGGTCGACTTCGGCGTCCGTCCTTTCTTCAACTGTGCAAGATTCGACTTTGATCAACAGCAACACGAACACAAATTTGGCAGGCGCATTGTTACCTTCTTCAAACTCTTTATCAGGAACTTCGCCTTCGAAGACGCCGGCTACCGCATCGACAGCTGCAGTGTCAGCAAGTAGTAGCCAGAATGCACTTGTGGCTGCCCTTAATAACGCTCTTGGAGGTCTCATAGCAGCTAGCAGCAGCTCATCGGCTTTTCCACCTCCGATTTCCGTTTCGATTGCGACACCGAGTAGTGTTGGGCTACCTGCTGGAATACCAAGCTTGAATCTGGGAAATGCGTTGGGAAATGTGGTTCCTTCACCGAGCTCGATTCCTGGTCTCGCGGCCTTGAACCCGCTAGCATCGCCATCACTTCCAAGCCTATCATTACCAACTTCAATTATCGGCGGGCTGCAGCTACCTTCAAGTTTACCGTCAATTCTGGCTTCAGCATTGGCGAGCGTCCTAGCACAATCGATCAGTGCTCCTTCAGTGTCATTTCCATCTCTTTCGAACCCGGTAGCAACACCGTCGCTTCCCGGCGTCTCACTCCCAACTTCGATTCTCAATGCGCCCCAGCTACCTTCAGACTCGCTGGTGTCGCGTTTGGGCAGTATTCCTGGCCAATCGCTCATTTCTGCCTCACTCCCAATGCCCTCCTTATTGCAGGTCCCCTTACCCAACATCACACCCTCGCCCACCGGACCCCCAGTCGAGCCTGCACAGCTCGAACAAATGATATCGTATCTTTACAACGACCTTGGCATCCACCTCCCACGAGAATCGCTCATCACACTCCTAGGACCTGCGTGGGCGGTCGCGACATCAACACCGACTCCTCTTCCCTCGGATCTTGGTACGATGATGACGCCCGTGTCTTTGCCTACACGTGCGAGCTCTTCAATCATTGCGCCTAGTCAGACGTCGGTCGCTCAGGGCCTGGTTCCGGGGCTCTTATCCGCGCTGGGAATTGGTGCTCCAAACGCGCTTTCTACGAGTGGTGCTCTTCCTACATCGTCTGTTGTGTCCAGTGCACCTCAGGTCTCGAGTGCTGCGACTGGGAAGCCAGGGCTTGTAGGCGGTCTCTTCTCAGCTCTGGGTCTTGGTCCTGTGGTTGCGATCCCTACACCCTCGGTAGCGCTCCCCAGTATATCGATCCCGTCTGTGGACCTTGAGTCTGTGGTACCATCACTACCGGGACCAAGGCCGACACTCTCTCCGCCGGTCGGGAATGATATTTTGGGAGGTGTTCTGTCGGGTCTGCTTTCGAGCCTTGCGAATATACCTGTTTCCGTCCGGTGCTGGCCGTGCCGTCAAGTAATCCGCTTGAAGGATTGACTACGTTGCCTTCAAACTTGGGAAATTTTAGTTCTTCGGCGCCTATTCCACCGCCAACGCCGTCACCAAGCCCGTCGCAGATCGATCTCATAGGAAACGTCGTTAACGGCGTACTTTCCACTTTAGGCCTCGGTGCACCGTTACCCACACTAACTCCTGGACTTCTGCCACTTGCCACACCTTTGGCCGGTGTACCGAGTCTTCTTGCTTCGCTTTCGAACTTGGATTCAGCGTCTGGCATTCCACGACCATCTGACGCTTCGGTATGGCGACCAAATATTACGCCTGCTGCGCCTTCTGTCAATATTCAAAATCTTCTTCCAGGCTTACTATCCGAGCTTGGATTAGATGGACTGCCGAACTCTGCCTTGTCGGCTGCTTTGTCAATTGTCACAGATCCCGGCATTTTGGGCCAGGTGATAGGCGGACTCGTATCTGATCTGAGCTTACCTACGGATGGTATCTCACTCCCAATAGAAGTCCCAATTGGTATATCGAACGTTGTACCGCCTACCGATTCCTCGCAACTTACAGATCCTTCGGCTATCACAGATATTTCTGCGCCTTTCATTTCATCGACCCCGCAGCCTGCAATTACGCCTCCTGGCCTTCCGATAGGCATCTTGCCTGGGATTCTTTCGAATTTGGGGTTGGTGTCGAATCTTGCCATTCCTACGCCATCTGTCGGAGTCGGACTTCCAAGCGCAGTGATCGACCAGATCGTGGATAACGTGCTGTCCGATCTGGCATTGCCTACACCGCCTGCTCTTCCGAGCTTACTTCCCGACGATCTTGTGGGACAGATTGTCAGCGATTTGCTAGCGAACATAACGCTTCCTTCGCCTTCCATCGGTCCGGGCCTGCTTCCGAGTGATATTGTTGATCAGCTTGCAAGCGGCTTGTTATCGACTTTGGCGGTTCCCACGCCTTCTATTATTCCAAACTCACTCTCAAGTGGCCTCGTGGATCAAATCGTCGCAGAATTGGTCTCGAACGTTGCTCTTCCTACGCCATCTATCGATATCGATGCTCTGTCTAGCCAACTTGAGAGTATCGCTGGCGGTCTTCTGTCGGACATTTCGCTTTCTACGCCTACTGTCCTTCCAATCTCACTCCCCAGTGACCTTGTGAATCAGGTTGTTAGCGGCTTGCTATCGGATATAGTAATTCCTACATCATTGTTCGATGTCGGTGCTCTTCCCAGTCCATCGATAGATGTCGGCGCCTTGCCTAGCCAGGTCGCAAACCTTGCTAGCGGTCTACTCGAGAATATAGGTCTTCCTACCGGTAGCCCGCTACCGAGTAGTATTGTTGACGATATTGTGAGCGGAATACTTGCTGGTATAGCTGTACCGACTTCAGCACCAAATGTTATTGACAGCATTATCGGCAGCTTACCCACCGAGCTTGACCTCACTGGCACGCCAGCGCTTCCCTCAGTTCCTCTCGTTGACGTTACCGGACTGAAACCAACGCTCGACCCTTTCAGTAATGGTCCTTCAACTCCGGCAAGTCTCACAAAAAATGCCCCAAAGACCGCTTCGCCATCAACAAGACCTAACAGAGTCGGTGGTGTATTAAATGGCCTACTCTCCGGCTTAGGCATTGGCGTTACACCCACTCTGCCTCCGGTAGCCCGGCCAGGTGTTTCGGAGATCAACGTTATCGGCGACCTGCTTTCTGATATTGTAGCTGGAGTTCCCACGCCGACTGTGTCTGTCCCGGCCCAACCGGGTGTGACGGATGTGAATGCCATTGTTGACATTATGGGAGGCTTACTGTCCGGCCTTGCTCTACCGACAATATCTGTTTCATCTCAAATCAATACACCTGACCTTGATAACGTCGGAAACATCCTAAGCGGGCTGCCTTCGGACCTTCCGTCATTTCCAAACGACATTGCAGATTTTTTACAGTCTCTTCTGACGAACCCGGCGGGTGAAGCCACGCCGATTCCCAACATCTTTCCACCTACGCCTACAGTCTCAGATAACGGACAAGGTCTGCTTGGAGATCTGCTGTCTAATTTAGGTGTTGGTGGTGGGCTTCCCACAACGATATCTCTCCCAAGTGGCACGAGTCCTCCCGGCGTTGTGGACATCGATGACATCCTGTCTGCTCTAAGTGTAGAGGGCATAAGCCTACCGACCTCACCGCCAATCCCCGACATCGACCTACTAGGGGATCTCTTGAATGGCGTCATCTCAAGCTTAGGCGCAGCGTCTCTTCCACCCGTCTTAACTTCGTTGTCGATTTCCCCACCTTCTGCCCCTTCTGCATACCTGCCGAGTGCTCCGCCAGTGGCAGTTCCTCAAGATGTGTTGGCTGGGCTTCTATCAGCTTTGGCATCCATTCCAGCAATTTTGACGCCTATTCTCGATCTCCCTCTGCCTGCTTCTGAAGCTCCTTCGCAGACAGTTGGATTGCCGCCTATTGTTAACCTGCCTGTACCACCTCTTTCACTACCTTTGGCACTTCCCAGCGATATTGTTGGCAACTTGTTGTCAGAGCTTGATCTGGGTTCCGTATCTATACCCTCGTTGCCCGGCATTCCTGCAACAACTCCTTCTCAACTTCCACCAAACGCCTTGGGTGATCTTGTCTCAGCCATCCTGAACCTTCCAAGCGCATCTATAAACTTTCTTTCGCCGCAGAAAAGCAGCGCAATCGACAACCTCGATGGTCTACTCTCCAGTCTCGATCTCGGCGTTGTTGTACCAACACCCACAGTTTCGCTTCCTACACCCAGTGCCGTTGACCTCCTTGGTGGAGTGCTCTCCAAGATTGGAGATATTCTAGCTGTACCAACCCTACCAAAGCCTGCCATCTCCGTACCAACACCCACGACAGAGATTGAAGGCGGATTGCTTTCGAATATCGATTCAGACACGATGCCTTCACCTACTTTCAGACCACTGTTGCCAACTGCTGTACCGGCGAATGTTTTAGGTGGGCTAATATCCGATCTCGAAGATATTGTCGGTCCAATGAGTGCCTTCAGTCTTGTAGGGAATCTACTTTCAGGGCTCGGTGTGGATGCCGTTCCGTCTACCACTTTGGAGCCGCTACCGAATGTGACACCTCCTTCGTTCCCAACCAATCTTCTCGGAGGCTTGCTCTCCGAACTTGAAGATATCCTCGGACCGACTAGCGCCATCAATGTTATGGGCGGGCTGCTTTCGGATCTTGCTGCAAGTGCACTTCCATCAGCAACGATTGGTTCAGATGCGAGCCTTATACCTGCTTCCACGGCACCGGGATTTCTTGGCGGCCTAATATCTGGAGTTGGTGACATTCTTGCACTGCCGACTAGTACGGGCGTTGTGATACCTGGAGATGTTCTTAATGGACTACTTTCTGGGATCAGTCTTCCGAACGGGCTACCAATACCTACTAACATTCCCTTGAACGTGGACGATATTGCGGATCTATTCAGCGACTTGTTCATCTTTGGAGCTCCAACAGATCTCATCTCAGATATTCCCACGCCGAGCTCGCCCGTTGAGCCGAATGTACTGGGCGGCCTTCTGTCCAGCTTGGGATTGATACCTGGAGCTTCGTTACTCACTGATGTTCTCCTTTCCTTCCCGACTATTACTGGAACACCAGAAGACATTGTGGGTGATCTGCTATCCGGTCTAAACATCATTGGACAATTACCTATTCCTACATCAAGCATGCTAGCCGATGTTGATCTACCGACTCTTGCAGTACCGCTCAACTCTTTAATTACTGCGAATCCTACAGTGACCAGGGCTCCCAATTTATTAGGCGACCTTCTTCCAGATCTCAGCATTCAGCTACTTGCTCCCACGGCTTCGGTAGCACTCCCACAACCGATCGCTCCAGGGTTATCGTCGCTGCTCGCAAGTCTGCAAGCCCTTCCAAGTGCGAACGTTAACGTACTCAATGGTCTTGCAAGCGACTTAGAAGGCATTATCCCAACGCCTGCACTACCTCTTCCAGATTTGTCCCTGCCTTCCTTACCGAGCGTCAGTATCAATGTCGACCTGCCGCAGATCGGAAGTTTAGGTTTTGAGGTTGAACTTCCCACTGCGACTGGACTCCCGACCCCAACATCAGTGTTACCACCAGGGTTACCGCTTGTTAATCTCCAGCCTCTTCTGTCGGCTCTAGCAGAAGTACAGAGTCCAACTCTGGCGATACCGGAGGCCATACCCACCTTTTCAAGCATCAACCTACCAGTTAATCTTCCAAGTCCATCACTCGTTGATCTTGATCCTTTACTATCTCTCATTGCGAACGCCCAAAGTTCGATGTTGAGCTTAAGTCCGACTCCCGCAGCCACATCTACAAGCTCTACACACAGTGCTTCGTCAACCTCGGTGAGTCGGCTGCCCATCGCTCTTGATCCAGTTTTCTCCCTCCTCTTTGGTCATGGGCGTGTCTCATCCGTATTATCAGGAACCGCAATCGTCGCCACAGCCACCAGCTCCGGACTTCGTCCTTCAAACGGTCTGCCAAGTTATCCGGTCGGAGGGCTTGAGTCTTTGCTCTCAAAATGGGGCGGATTGCTTGCGTTACCTTCAGATGTTGGAATATTGCCGTCAGCATCAGTTGCGCCGCTTGTAGAGCTTGAGTCGCTGTTGTCGGCGTTGGCAGTTGGGGGAGTGATATCGACTACAAGCATATCTAGCTCCCCAATTGCCGTTTCGGCACCTGTTCCAGTTGATGTATTAGGGGGACTGCTTTCTGCACTCGAACTGAATGGCGAGCTGATACAGACATTGTCTGGCAAATCCTCGGGAATTATCCCTACACTTGCGATGATCACACCTCGCCCAACTGCGACGCAGAATGTTGCCACTCCGCTTATCAACGTTGACTTAAGTCTGGGCTTGTTGAATGGCCTATGCCCAACGTGCCACGCCTCCAGTGCTTCGTCAGCAAGTAAAGAGCCATTAGTCGACATCGGTCTGACTGTGGGAGCGTTGAAAGGCTTATGTCCTGGGATCTCCTGTCGTTCTTCTTTCACCACAACACAACAGAGCGCTGTCATCACTTCCGATACTATCGCCACCTCGTCACCGTCATCAAGAGCTTCCACATCTTCCAACCTGAGTAAAGCGCCGAGGCCTATCATCAACATTGCACAGTTGTTTTCGATATTGGGAGTCGGAGAAGTTTCGGTACGATCTTCGCAGACTATTGTACCTCCCGTTTCAGACACCATTCCATCTACCACTTTCCGCAGTACTTCAACGCCTCTTGCGGTGACAAGCGTGAAACTGCTTATAGATATTGGCGGACTGCTCTCATCATTGATCGTTGCCCAAATTCCAGTACCGATTCCGACCACTCATACCTCAACATGGCTAGATTCAACAAGATCTACACCTTCGTCACCGACAGTGACACCGCCTCTAATCGACATCAACTTTTCTCTTGGAGTGCTCGAAGGGTTGTGCCCTGGTCCGTCTTGTCGCTCTACCACAACATCAAAACCGCCTCTCCTTGGTATCGATCTTTCTCTGGGTATTCTTGAGTCCCTATGTTCAGGTCCTGCATGCCGCCAGTCCGCTACAAAACCCCTTGAAAGTGATGCCACACTTTCAGCTTTTACGGAGCAGCTACCCACAACATCGCCGCAAATAACCACCTCTCGGACACCTCTCATTGATATAGACTTATCACTAGGACTCTTTGAGGGTGTATGCCCGGGCCCTTCATGTCGCTCCTCACGAACCCCTGCAACTAGTGCTCAAACCGGCCCCGTCACCACACCGAGCCTGTCGACTTCATCGTCAATCGTATCATCTGCTATTGGCGTATCTACAACCTCCAGGAAGCCTCTCATTGGTATTGATATATCAGCAGCCATCCTTGGAGGGCTTTGCCCTGGCCCACAATGTCGCTCTACTACTCCAAGCACCAACAGTGTCTTGCCTACACCGACCTCAACGACAACGTTACAGTTTACTGTGGCGACAAGGTCATCGAAGGGTTTGGTACCGCCCATCGCCATTTCTATTCCTACACCATCCTCGCCGCTCATCGATATAGATGTATCTCTAGGAATACTAGAGGGTCTCTGTCCTGGACTCCAGTGCCGTTCATCAACCTCGAGCAGAGTTAGCGTACCATCATCTCCTTCATCCACCACACCACAACCTGTGTCAACGACTAGATCCCAACGAAGCCCGGTTCTGCCCATTCTTATTCCAATCCCATCGAAGCCGCTCATTGATGTCAACTTCTCGGTTGGAATATTCGAAAACGTCTGTCCGGGACCCCAGTGCCGCACATCAACCACAACCATAGCAAGCAGCCCAACGTCATCAATTTTACCGAACCTCTCGCAGATTATCTCGAAAACTAGTTCATCCAGAGGCTCGGGGCTCCCGGTTCCCATTCCAGCGCCTTCAAAACCCCTCATGGATATCAATGTATCTGTTGGAATACTTGAGAGTGTCTGTTCAGGACCACTGTGTCGACCGTCCAGCGCGAGCATATTCTCTTCGAGTACTGCAACGCGCTCATCATCGACAGTGAGCTCACCGCGGGCGTCAATCACAGCTCAGGCCACAGCGCCTTCATGGAAGCCTCTTCTGGATGTCAACGTATCTATTAATCTTCTTCCCGGCCTTTGCCCAGGACCGTCTTGTCGGTCGTCCAGCGCGAGCAGATTCTCTTCGAATGCTGCAACGCGTTCGT
Source organism: Byssothecium circinans (assembly GCA_010015675.1). Taxonomy (NCBI): domain Eukaryota; kingdom Fungi; phylum Ascomycota; class Dothideomycetes; order Pleosporales; family Massarinaceae; genus Byssothecium; species Byssothecium circinans. The sequence continues at coordinate 1,291,027 of ML976986.1, forward strand.
CATCGACGATAAGCTCAACGCGTGTGTCAACAACAAACCAGGCTATGGCGTCGTCGAGGAGGCCTCTCGTGGATGCTAACATATCTGTCGATCTTTTCCCGAACCTTTGTCCAGGTCCCTCGTGTCGTACAACAAGTGCCAGCAGGCCAACTTCTTCCCCCATGACGCGTCCCTCAACAGCAGTCAGCTCGGCGCGTATCTCGCCAGCTCTGAGTGCGACACCCACAAGAAAGCCACTTGTAGATGCAAGCGTGTCCATTAATCTACTACCAGGACTATGCCCAGGCCCTTCCTGTCGCTCTTCAAGCATAAAGAGTACCGGCTCATCGTCTACCGGGATACAGCGATCGACAACGCGTTCGAGCTCACGGCCACCCTCAGTGACGACAAGTACTAGGAAACCTCTCGTTGATATCAATGTATCTTTAGGAGTCTTTACTGGTGTGTGCCCTGGACCGTCTTGCCGAACGTCGAGTTTCCGTGTCACTGGTAAGACGACTATATACGCCCTTCCCGCATCGAGAACACGGTCTATTTCATCGCCTACATCTGTCCTCACTTCAAGGGCCTCCACGAGGCCTTTGGTCATCAATATCTTCGACATCCTTGACATATTTGGAGAAGAAACGACAACTCGAAGTGCTACATCGTCAGCGCGAAGCAGTAGCGCCAGCATGTCATCGAGTCCTTCAGTGCGAGGGACTCCCACGGGCCCTACTCAGTCATCATTATCGCGTACCATTACATCGGGATCCGTTTCAACGAACCAGGCTTCGAGTCCACGCACAACCTTTTCTGGCTCGTCTTCCTTGAGCCAGAATCAGACCCCAAGCTTACGTACATCATCGCCATCTGGTGTTTTATCAAGCGGCGCCCGATCCATCAGCTCATCTCAGCGCGGAGTCTCGCAATCAACTTCGCAAAGTTCGGTAGCAACCACATCTTCGAGCAGTCAAACTTCAAGCTCCATACTGCGTTCTTCTACCAGGACGCTAGTGTCTGCAAGTGTCTCGCGATCAAGTGTCATCGCATCTGGCATTTCGTCGCCAAGAAGCAGCACAACATCTGGCGTGAAATCCGGGGTAACGACTTTGAGTCGTACGTCTAGATCCGGACCAGGGACTTCCGCCGTGTCATCCTCTCGATCATCTCTAATCGCCTCGTCCCTGAAGTCTACATTGACAAGTGGCCAATCTTTGACGCAGCCCACTTCCTCGCTCCGAAGCAGTGCAGCTTCTGTCGTGATAAATCCTACATTAACTTCGAGTCGTAAGTCCGGTTCCAAACTTGAGACTCCTACCGTATCAATTTCTGGGGCTTCCCGAGCAGCCTCATCGGTGCAGTCTATATCGACTCCTAGTCGGCCTTCGACACGGTCTACTTCATCGACGTTGCTATCCGGTCCCTCGATCGTGTCCTCCACCCGAAGAACTTCCTCGACTTCACAGACTGTCGCTTCATCTCGAGCGATAGATACTGCCACCTCAAAGCTTCTATCGAGCCGGGACCCATCTCAAAGCGGGAATTCAATCAGTGGACCTTTGCTTAGCTCGCAAGGTCGTAGCGTTGCGTCTTCTTCGATGGGCGGTCCATCCAAGCTTCCCACGACGTCAATTTTAATAGGAAGGACTACATCATCCTCGCCTCTCAGCTCCAGTGCCACTTTTCGGCCATCAACAACCGAGCCTCGCGTTTCGACAAGAACACAAGCATCAAGCGTGACTACAATCCAGCCATCACCTCCAAAAACATGCTGTGGCGTAACGGTGGGACAAGAGTACTCATACGAGTCGACTTTGTATCATGCTGAATGTGATACCAACTACCAGATGGGCGATATTCGATCTGTGCTCTTTACAACCTTTCCGCGATGTATAGAGAGCTGTCAGACCGAAGACCGTTGCGTCGCAGTAGTCTTCAACCCGCTACTTGCGACTTGCAATCTGAAGAGCTCAGTAGGGCCTGCAGTCGCTGGAGGTGGCCTTTGTGCTATGCTGAAGATTCTTCCGACTTCGTCTACGACAGGCACGGTTTCGCCGGCCTCTGGAAGTTTTATCGCAACTACTTTGTCTACGGCAAATACTCAACCTACATCACATCCTCCAGGTATCGAAGCAATGCCTTCCTTCACAAGCACGCCACATTCGACATCGGCCGTTTCAGCACTGCAATCTTCGAGGAAGGTCTCGTCCACAGTAACTTCTCCTCTGACCTCTAGTGGCAGCGCAAATGCTCCTGGCACCAAAGCAACCTCAAACACAGTCATTCCTGAGACGAGCAAAACTACTACAGGATCAACCGCTACGTTTTCAAGCCGGAGCAGCACCACTATTCCGGGCACCAAGAGTATCTCCTACACAACCATCTTTGCTACAGGAAGTCTCACTTCAAGTTCTTCATCCTCGTCTTCGAGTCCAACTGCAACAGTTTCTCGGGCAGAACCTGTCTGACGAATTTCACCTAATGGACTTTGCGGCCCTGCTTTCGATTATACGTGCGAAGGAAGTAGATTCGGACAGTGCTGTGGCAGAGGAGGCATCTGCGGTGATGATGATGGCTCCTGCCGAGCAGGCTGTCTGGCAGGATATGGTCTCTGTCAATCACAAAGCTCCTCAGGAGTATCAAGCGAGCCACCAGTGACCGGAAGCCCTAGAGCCTTCTCATCCACCTCAGCGACGGTGACTTCATTTAAACAGGATACAAATGAACCCACTCCCAGATCAACTAGTAGAGGCGGGATAAGCGTGCCTCCTGGGCGTGGCTCTTCGCTCACAGGCATCGCACCGTCATCAGCTGTTGAGGCAGAGATGGTCGGGAGCATATCTACAAGTTGAGTCACCACAGTCGCACCTTATCAACCTGGAACTTCATCACAAAGGTCTGGCTCATCAGCGTCTGTGTCCATACGCTCCAACTCGATTTCATCAACCCCAGCATCATCACGTACATCTTCACGTGCAACGACTGGAACTCAAGATGATGCTAGCAGGAGTAATACCGGTGCACGAACAACTTTACCATCGCCAGTGCCAGTGCCATTCGATACGGCTTCGCCCGCACCAAACGATATTCCGACTGGTATAACGTCTTCATCGACTCAACCACTAGCTCTTTCTAGTTCCTTTCGTAGTAGGACATCAAGTCGCACTCGATTCTCTACTCGCTCATTGACTAGCTCGAGTCGATCGAGATCTACAAGTGCAGGCGCAAGAACATCTCTTTCATCGTCGACTTCCAGTCGCTCAGCGTCGCGAGTAGTGCCGTCTACAAGCTCGGTTCTATCTCGACAGTCTGAGCAGCCATCTTTTGAACGTTCTTCAATGTCGGGATCGCCCTCTCGTACACCCGTAATTTCCCGCGATACATCTCCAAGGTCAAGCAGCGGAGTGCAATCGCCCCCGAGATCTTCGAGATCTTCGAGCAGCACTTCCGTATTTTCTAGCAGGAGATCAGCGACAACATTCATCCTCCCTTCTAGTATAACTGGAATAGCTACCCTCAGCGGCAGGGAAGGTCAGATCAGTCAAACTACGAGCCCTACGAGGCGGAGCAGTTCGTCAAGACGCTCGATCACCACATCTTCCGATCTACCCTCAGGTTCGCCAGACCCTCCAAGCCCCCCTGAGGACGATGAAGAAGAACCTGATCAGAGTGCTTCACCCACAATATCCTCGTCAGGGCGCGTTGTTAGCTCACGCCCAATCGTCAGACCTTCTGGACGTCCTGGAGTCGATACACTCACTAGAAACGAAGGCCAAGAGCAACAAGAGTCCACTTCATTCTCAGAATCGCTGCCGACTCAATCTAGTACGCGGAGACGGACTCGCACGAGATCTCCCACACGACATCCTACTCGACGTCCACACAGACCGGGGCAGACACCGCCTCCTTACTCAGAGCCATACCAACCTCCTGACGAGGATGACTGGTATGAACCATTACCTCCGGATTGGTATGATGAGCAGCGACCGCCGCCGGGATGGAGTGATGGCGATGCCGGACATGATGGATTCGGAGATGGAGATAGTGATGGGGATTGGTATTATTATGAAGATGAAGATGATGATGATGATGATGGAGGAAACGGCGGGACTGGAGACAGTGTTAGTGACGATTTGGACTGCTGTTGCTGCAACCTCTCAATCGACAGCGATGACGAGGACTAGAATGGTTGGAAATGGGACTGGACTGAACATGATGGTGAAAGATATGTAAATGGTACGAATGGGAACTGCAGCTGTCAATGGGATTGGGAATGGGTAGACGATCCAAAGGATGGGTGGACATGGGTTGATACAGGAGAGACAACGTCTGTTACTCCCGTCATACCACTAACTTCTACGCCATCAGCGAATGACGACGAATGGTATTGGGCCGATAAGTGGGAGTGGGAGCATTACGATGAAGAGCCGACTCCTACATCCCTAGCAAAGGACGACGACTGGTATTGGGCTGAGAAGTGGGTGTGGGAGTACTACGGTGAAGACCCCACTTCATCTTCCTCTTCTTTAGCGTCGGCTTCCACACCTTCAGCGAAGGACGATGACTGGTATTGGGCCGACAAGTGGGAATGGGAGTACTATGACGAAGAGGTGACTCCATCTTCCTCCTCTGCAGCGTCTACATCGAGCCCAACCCCTACCGACGATGACTACGTATGGCGCGACCGCTGGGAGTGGGAATACTACAATGACGATGGCTCTTCCTGGACATCAATACCATCTCCGACCCGTAAAGGATGTGAACGCTGCTCATTCAGGCCCACCCCAACATCTACTCCCACGACTACTCCTCAACCCCAAAACTACGCCCAAGACAACCACGACGCCGACGATGACTTCGACGCGCCCCTCTTCGCATCACATCACCAGCACAACCCGCACCACCACTGGGTGCCCAATTGGTGGCAGCGACTTACCAATATCTGGTCCAGTCCCGACGCGGAAGCTACACGCGTTCCGTACCATGACAAACGGTCCTCTTCATCATCCGACAATGAGCAGAGCTGCAAAGGCTGGCGCCCATCATGGTTGAAGTTCGGCCCTTGGAGGAGAGGAAAGGATCTGCTACGATGGCTGGTGCGGTTGTAGAAGTTTTTCTTTCTGTCCTGGTGTTTCGTGGTGTTATGAGCGTTCGTTTTTGCCTTTTCTTCTCCTTTAAGGACGTGCTCGAGGATTTTACGAGAGAGTATTGAGGGGTGCTGTGAAAGAGTTTCGTTTCGTTTCTTGGTCTTCATTTTCGTCTTTAGTTGCGTGTATATGTTGTACATATAGAATGGCATGAGATAAGTTCTTTAACGTGGCTTTTTCAATCTCGCCCTCCATGCGATGTGTAGCAACGCTTTTACGTCCCTGCCTTTATGGGTGGAAAGGAGAGCTGATTGTCATTGCTTCGTTCTATCGCCGTTCCGTTGAGGAAGAGAAGTGGAAGCAGTGCTTGCTCATCCTCAATATATACGGCGAGATATGCGTAACCAGGCACTTAGAAAGAGCTTGGGTAAAATAGCCTACGTGCCACTTCGTTATCGAGCCCATTACTTCATCAATATCCTCTTCACCCAGATCTTCTCGTCTTCACGCAGAAGGCACAAGGCACAGGACACCAGGAATCAAAGCCTTTTAGCATTCGCTACGTCGGCTATGTGCATCGCCAGTGCCGCCTCAGATCCTCCCCCGCACTCGATAAAGTGCATTGATTGTATCGCGCCCGCGGTCGACTGATTCCGACTCGTTCGTTCGTGATGTACATCGCCTGCATCGAAGCACCGTAAAGACACCTTGCCAGTTCAAATAATCAGAGATGCCGTCTGAGCGTCCGTAATGTAACAAGGTGGGTGTGCCGGACGCAGATATCACGCAGTCCCCCACGACCACCAACGAACCACTTGAGCCCGGTGAAGGGAGAGTTCAGAGGCGGAAGTGAAGGCCAGCTCATCTGCTACACGCTAGGCTTTCATCATCTGCAATTTTATCAGTATACTGCTCGTCCTAGGGAGTGTGGTGGGGACTCACTTGGTTTAAACTGGAAGGATGAAGTCCGAAGGTTCGCTGAGCGGAGAATTTTATGGTCGTGCGAGGAAGCTTTGGCGCTGAGTCAGCATGTGGGCTTGGCAGGGCCTGAGTTTTCGATCAGGCGAGGCGTGGAGAGAGCAGTTCTGCACACTCCATTTGTCAATTTGCATCAAGAGCCGGGCTTTGGGTGACTATGAGCTTGTTACAGGCAGCGCGGCAGGCGGCGCGGTGCAATTCGGGTCTGGGAAGGTCGTACGCTGAGATATCACGATTTGTTCGGACGCGCCGTCACGGGATCACGCTCCGTCCCCCTTCTAATGTAACATGTCTACGCAATGCACGTATGCTGCATTCCGATACTCAACCTACACCGATCGAAGACGAAAAGCTACGGAAGGCGTTGGATGGATACAAAGAATTACGTAAATTCAATTCTACCGCTTGTATTTGTAGACATCAGGCCCTAACACGTTTATAGTCGACTCATCACCATGGGACAACGACTTCCAACTCTTCACCAATGGATTGAATAAAAGACCATTAGGTCAGGAAGTAATTCTCCGGGGATATCTGACAACACGTCGCGACGTGAACAAGAAGCTGTCGTTCGCCATCATACGAAGCGAGATACAATCTATGTCTATACAACTCGTGTCCTCAGCGAATGAAGAAGGGAGCCCGGCCGCAGAAGCTCATGCCCGACTACGAACTCTAAGGGATTGGACTCCAGTCGTCATTAAAGGCATCCTGCAGGAAAAAGCACCGCCGAAAGAAAACAGCAAACCAGATCCTCAAGAATCAGACCAGCAAGAAAAGAAACCGTCGAAGAATAGCAACGCCGAATCTAGCGCTGCGGAATGTCCCATGATATCCGGACGGGAAATTGCACTTACCTCCGTACTTCCCCTCAACGAAATCGCCTTAGATGTAATCATTAAAGAAGAGGCAGCCTATGGCCCCGAACAACGCCATCTCCAGCTCCGTACAAGTCCCCAGCTCCGCGAAAATCTCCTACTTCGCCACCGCGTAAACAGCAGAGCTCGGACGTTTTTGAATGAGAGAAGTTGGAAAGAAGTCGAGACACCACTCCTCTTCAAATCGACACCTGAAGGGGCGAGAGAATTCCTCGTTCCGACGCGGAACAAGGGTCTCGCATATGCGCTACCGCAGTCCCCCCAGCAATATAAACAGATACTCATGGCCTCTGGGCTCAACAGATACTATCAGTTCGCGAAGTGTTTTCGGGATGAGGATTTGAGGGCTGACAGACAGCCTGAGTTCACACAAGTAAGTTCACTGTTATCTTATCTGATCAACATCAAGTAGATCTAACATATGATTAGCTCGATCTCGAAATGTCCTTCGCAGGCGAAGACAAAGTGATGGCTGAAGTCGAATCCCTCCTTCAGCATCTCTGGAATAAAGAGCTCGGAATGAAACTGCGTCCCTTCGCCCGCCTCACCTACCAAGAAGCAATGTCCTCCTACGGGTCCGACAAGCCCGATCTCCGCTACACTTCACGCATCCACCAAATAACCTCCATGCTACCTCCTGACCTAATCTCCAAGATCACCCCCCTAGAAACCCCTACCGTCGACGCCCTCCGCCTCCACCTCTCTCCCGAACCCTCCAAAAACCGGAAATTCATTGCCGACTTCCTCGAAAGCCCAGAAGGCAAACCCTACCTAAGCAACCCCGACGGCCAGCCCGCCGCCTTCATAGGCGACGCTTCCCAGCCGCTCAGCGGCCTAGGCGCTCTCGGCCCCGTGTTCGCCATGGACTGCCCCCCCGAAGTAGCCATCGACCACGGCGACGTGCTAATCCTGCAAGCGCGCCCCAACACGCCCTTCCAAGGCCAAGGCTCCACTATGCTCGGCAACCTCCGCACCGCCCTCTACAAAGCCGCAACCGACCAGGACCTCCTCCTTCCAAGCCATCGTCCAAACAAGCACCGCGTCGAATTCGTCTGGATAACCGATTTCCCCCTCTTCACTCCCTCCACGGCCTCGGAGCCCGGCCAAGGCGGCCAGGCCGGCCTCTCCTCTACCCACCATCCCTTCACAGCACCCAAAACCGCCGCCGACGTCGATCTCCTGCTCACCGACCCCACTAAAGCCGTCGCAGCCCACTACGACATCGTCGTCAACGGCGTCGAGCTCGGCGGCGGCTCCCGTCGTATCCACAATGCCGCCGTGCAGAAATTCATCTTCCGCGACGTGCTGAAGATGAAGGAGGAGCGCGTTGAGGATTTCAGGCATTTGCTGGATGTGCTGGCGAGCGGGTGTCCCCCGCATGCGGGGCTGGCGTTGGGGTGGGATAGGTTGTGTGCGGTTATGGCGAAGACGGAGTCGGTGAGGGATGTTATTGCGTTTCCGAAGACGGGGAGGGGCGAGGATCCGCTTGTTAGGGCGCCGAATAGGGCGAGTGAGGAGCAGTGGGGGACGTATCATTTGAGGGTCGAGGAGTGAGGGGGGCGTAGTGTTGTGTTGTATTGTACTGTATTTTGTTTGCTTGTTGTTCCGTGCATGGAAGTTCTGGTGCGGGGCTGTGTACGCTGTATAGATAGATAGCAGGGGGTTGGGGTGCAGGTATTTGTATATATATATCTCGTGTAAGATAAGATAATGGGCTAACTATAAGACGAGGAAAATACGGCGTGTGCTGAAATTACTCAGCACAATGACAAAACAAAAGCATAAACCATCGCACGACTGTCGCGATCCGTCTGACCGCGACGGCGTTGGCAGATGGCCGAGGCAAGGCCCGCAGAAGCTGACTCATATCACGCTGTGGCCCGTCTCCTCAAGTGTGTCATTCTTGGCGACCATTATTCAGGAGTGCTCCCAATCTAGATATACCGACTCCGAGATCAGCTTGGAGTGGATCAAACGTGTGTTTGACCCCCAAACCTAAGCGCAGGCTAACCAGAAACCACGGATCCTCATCTATAACGGCTTCGGCACTCACGAGTCGCTCGAGGTCATGCAGTATTGCTTTGAGAACAACATTATCCTTTGCCGTATTCCGTCGCTCACTTCCCATAAGCTCCAACCCTGTGACATCGGGGTGTTTGGCCTATTGAAGGCTGCATACCGCGAAGAGGTTGTACGACTGTACCAAGGAGGCGCAGACACGGTCGGCAAGCAGCATTTCACGTCTCTCTATGGTCCTGCACGGGAGAGGTCGCTCACACCCCGGAACATCAAGGCAGGTTGGTCCACAGCCGGCCTACGGCCGTTCAACCCAGACAAGGTACTCAGAGGCATCCAGAAGCCACTAGTCGAAGTGCATGTTCCTCAGGAAGGTGAGCTGAAGGTGGAAGCTTGTCCACCACAGGTACTCCAAACACCAGTGACAGCGGAGGCTCTTACTTCGCTGCGCAGCCTAATTGAACAGAGCTCTCACATGCTTGATGAGTCGAGCAGACACCACGTGCAAAAGCTGGCCAATGCCGCCGAAAGAGCCTTTGCCGATCGCGCCCTCCTCGACGAGAATCTAAATCTGTTCAAGCAGAACAACGAAAGGGAATGTCGCAAATCGACTCGATCAACAGTAGTCGGAAAGGCGAAGGTGATGAGCTATGAAGATATTGAGCTGGCAAAAGCGAAGCGGGATGCGAAAGAAGCTACTGTGGTTAAAGGAAAACCTGGTCGGAAGCGGAAAAGCTCTGCACCAGTGGTGGCGCAGGCCAAAAGGCCACGGAAGAGTGAAATGGAAGTCGCAGAGGATGAAATAGATGCATTGGGGATAGGAAATTATTGCTCTGTCCTACGATTTCAGAAGTAATGGGTTTGTAGAAATGAATATAGAAATTGATCTTAGAAGAGTCTGTCGTTCACCATTTATATTATATCCAATCTTCGCCAGCGACCACACTATTCTTGCCATCGTAGAAAGGACCCATCGTTTCCCTTCAGCCAGTACCGACGATACCTTGTGTCCCACTCCCATGTCCCTTGGGTTGAAGAAGTTCCTTGGGTTGAAGA
>ML976987.1:4183-17082 GCA_010015675.1 Byssothecium circinans
AATTTATACCAAATTTTAATATGTTATAGAGAAAAGCCTAAACTATAACATAGAAATATCTTAGCTTATTATATAAGCTATTAAGCTTACTATTTTACAACTATGATTTTAAAGTACACTATCGCCTAGGATTACTAAACGGAGCAGCGGATGCTTTTAGCTAAAGATCTAACCTTTAGGAGATGAACTAACCTATCATATATAACGCGATACTATGAAAAGATAGTAATAGTAGTCTAGGATACAATTAACCTTAATTAACTAAGATAGCTAGGATTAATTACTAGGAACCTAAGGTACACGACTTCGTAGACTACAGTTGATTAACCCTAAAATAAAGGGCTAAATACGACTTAGTTAAGCACCTTAGGATAGGACTACCTTAGGATAAGAAATAATAGATTATACTATACGAAGCTTATGTACTAACCTTAATATAGAAGCTACATGAGTCTAAGGAATATGGACACCTAGGGATTAATAAAATAGTTTAATAAATTTTAAATAAGTACTTAATACCTAATGTATGAAAAGTAGTTTAAAAAGTAATAAGCGACTATTTAGCATGTTCTAAGAATAAGCCTAAGAGATATAAGCCCTATAGATTACTCTAATTACTAGAATCACCTACACGCCTATAGATTAGTGTTACAATAGACTTTATTATAAAGCTTCTAAAATTATTAGAACCTAGATTAGCACGGCTATGCGACTTAATACTAGTAATTGTTAACTAATTAACTAAAGCATTAATATTCGTACTAATAGAAGAAATAGTTATAGCTAAAGAAATAGCTTATGAGGTAACTAAGGCACTTATTAGTTAACATGGTATACTAGAATAGTTCATTACTAATTATAAGATACTATTTACCTCTAAATACTAAAGCACGTTCCTTATAAAGCTAAGAGTTAATAAGAAGCTTTTAACTAGCTTCTACTCGTAGATAGATAGTTAGACAGAATGAATAAACTAGATACTAGAGTAGTATCTAAAGATGTACGCTAATAAGCTATAAGATAACTAGATTAAACTCTTACTAATAGCGTAGTTAGCTTATAATAGCATGAGATCTTTAATAATAGGATACTTACTATACTACGCGAATTATAGATATAAGCTAATTACTCATTAAAATCCTAAGGATGTTAAGAGTCTTTTAGCTAGAGCTAATAATAAGGCATAACTACTTTATAAACTACACGACGAATTAAGCTAATAAATTGCTTAAAGGAACCTCTCGATAGCTAGATTAGTAAATAAGAAAAGGCTTAAAGGACTAACCTTTAAAGAAGGGGATAAAGTTTTCCTATCACGAAAAAATTTAAAAACTAAATGGCTATGCGATAAACTAGATAACCTCTAGATAAGACTATTTTAGATCTTAAAAGTTAAGGGACTAGTAACGTTTAGACTAAAACTTCTAAAAAACATACGCATATACTTTATTTTTTATAAATTACTCCTTGAACTAGCACCCCTAGACGCTAAAATCAAAACGTAAATTAAACTTAAAGATAAAGATTATAAGGTTAAGAAGATTAAGAACCTATAGAAATTTAAGCGTTAGTAGAAATACTTAGTTAAGTAAAAAAACTAGCTAGATAGTTAGAATACCTAGGAACTAATATAGAATCTTACGGGCTATAAGGATTTAGTAAAAGACTATTATTAATAGCATCTAAAGGCAATAGTTCTAAGTTCGCTAGGAAAGTAGAAAAGTTAAAAGATAAAGAAGGATTAAAAAAGAAAGAAGAATTAGCCTATAATTAGCCTAGGTTAGTCAATGGTTTAGTTAGTGGCGGTAAAAAAACTTTAGTAGTAGCTATACCTATCCTTTTTAAAGTCTTTATAGAAATACTTATCTTCTTCTTTAAAGACTTAAGCTCCTTAATTATAACCTTTTTATAGTTACATAGTTTCCTCTTTTCCGTAGTAGTAAAATCTAACTACTCTTCTAAATTAAGCTTATAGCGCTTAATCTTGTAAAGCTTTTAATAAAGCTATTAACGCTTCTAAGCTACCGCAGTAAACTCTTCCTCTTAAGGAAATAGGCTATACTATACGCTAGCTATAATGTAGTTAGCGTAACTCCCCTTTAATAATAATAGGTACTTAGAACCCCTTACTAGGTAGCAATAATAAGGTTTCGTTACGATGTAATCTATAGCGCGGATATAGGTAAGATAGGCTTAGTAATAATTAGTTAACTTTACAGGTTCCTTAGGCATAGTTAGGTAGGAGATTATAAAATATCTATAGAGGATATAATCTTATAGTAAATAGAGGAGACGCGCGCTTTATATATTAGCTATACCTAGATACGGCATAGCAGCTAGATCTTTTAGGATATTAAGATGATATTCCTAAAGAGGGGGATAATGTTATAAATAGAAAGAATATAAGGTATTTAGGACTAGATAGTGCAGCGTAAGAGGTGTTAAGCCTAGAAGAGGGTAACATAATAATGCGTAAGGTAGAATTAGGTTAGTAGTCATGTAATAGTAGGATACTTAGTAGGATTAGTAGTCTTAGTACTAAGTTACCTAAGTAAGGAATATTTAGCATGATTAGTAGGATCGCCGCTAAGCATACTAAGTATAATAGCTCAAAGAAATAGGATAAAGACTAGATGGATTTCCTTTATCTTTCTAATTCTAATTCTTCGTAGTTAACTCTCTACAGTTTATCTCTTACCTAGATTAATACTTAGTTATTCTATAATTTATTATAGAATTAGTTGCTTTACACATTTAACTCTTGAACTACTAAAGCCTACTACCTAACGTATACACCTTATACTAACTAACCTACCCTAACATAGATCAGGATCTAGCAAGTATACCCCTTAGTAATATTAGTTATTCTATAGTTTATTATAGAATTAGTTGCTTCACACGTTTGACTCTTGAACTACTAAAGCCTACTACCTAACATATACACCTTACACTAACTAACCTACCTTAACATGGATTAGGATCCGGCAAGTATACCCCTCAGTAACAGAGGGTAGAGATTCTTAAAATTAGAAAACTATAATTAAATATTTTATCTAGCTAGATATTCTTACTATTTTTCTTTTAATAACCTTTGTATATATATATAGTAGTAATATAAATAGTTAGCTACTAGAAACTAGCTTATATAAGCTTTATTATAAGGTAGTATTTAAATTTCTTAAAAACCTATACTTCCTAAGCTAGATCTTTTAGTTCTAGAGGTAATTACTTACTTTAAACTTATATATAGCTTTATTTAGTATATACTATCCTCCTCCTAAAAAAGAAGTAAAGATATCTAATATATATAACTTTATTTAAAAGGTTTTCTAATTTATCTTACCCTCTACCTTATACTTACTATTATAGCGTTAAACCTAGGCTACATGCTATAATAACTTAATAGCTGCTAACTAATATACTAATAAGTAAGTTATAAAAGTTATATAGCTTATTAGTAATGTTTAGCTATTAATCTATAGGTAAAGGTAGATTTTACCTAAGATTTCTTCTCTTACTAATAACTACTATATTACGTAAGCTGTAATTATATAAATTGAATACCTACTAGATTATATATATATCTATCCAGGTTTAAAATTTTAAAAGAAAATATTAAGGTTTAGCTTTGTTATTAAGGTTTAGCTTTGTTATTAAGATAATACTGTTTGATTTTCCTTGCCAAGAAATTTTGGCGCGCTCGGTGGTGGAATACGTTATATATAAATTTAGCTTAGAGTTAAAGCTAGTATATAATTCTATTACTTAATTACTATATATAGCTTATAGTAGGCTTTTATAGCTTATTAAAAGCGCTAAGTTAATACTATATAGTAGTGCGCTAATAAAGGCGCGTATTTAAATGCTTAAAGATTAACTTATAGTACTAACTAAATAAAAAATATATAAGTATAAGTATTTTTAAAAGGGTAGTACTATAGAGTATAGTTCTATAGTAAACTAGAATAGTTCTAAACTATTAGAAATAGTTTAGTACTATAAAAAGGTAATAGTAGAAAGTAAGTATAAAGTATAATAACTAAGTATTTAGTACTATACTAACTATAAAAAGGCTAGGTATAATATAAAAATATATTAAGTAGATAAAAAAAGTTCTTTTAAGTTAAATACTAGTACTTAGTATATTTTTTTAAGTAGTAATATAGATAATAATAATAATAAAGTTACGTAAGTTAGTATTACTAAGGAATTTTAGGCTATTTAATAGTATAGGCTATTTAATAGTATAGGCTATTTAATAGTACTTTATATTATACTTTTAAGTTGCTAGCTTACTTATAAAGTATATTAGAATGATTTAATTGCTTTTATATCTAGATTTATTAACTAAACTTAAAGAAGGCGTTTATATTTTCTAGGGAGACTTATAGGTTGCTTAGCATGATCTCTCCAATGAGAGCGCTGCTGCGACCAGGCGGCTGATGAACTTCACATATTCTGTCTCATTCACCTCCTTCCACCTCCCAACGTTCAGCCTTATGAACCCTTCAACGTGGGTGTCGTCCACCAGAATCTGAACGATTATCCCTCTCTTTCAACTGGATCTAACGGTACTATTAAACCATTCGATACGACCTCGGATGATGAATTCTCGCTCCACCCTTTCACCCCACGGCGCATCGAATCCGTTTGGCCAAGGGCACCCACTCACACCTCATCCTATCCCATCTCAAACCTATTTCCTTAGCTGCATCTGCAACACAATAGGGGGGTTTCCACACTCGATATGAAAGGCTGAAATGAAGAGTTGTTCCGTTGTTTTCCAGGGCTGACGTCAAGTCTAACTTCAGATGGTTAGCAAAGGCTCATATCACGCTAGAAGCTAGGCGTCTCCACACCTGTATTGATGGTTTTTCCCATCAACTCTCTCCTCTTTTGTACTGCGTGATATGAAATTTGCATCCGTAAGGGAGAAACAACAGACACTACAGTGCAAAGCTTGTCCAAATGCCTTTCGACCCCGTACACTCGGCTGCTGAGGAGGGGCCATCTCAGCCGACACGAGAGCCTCAAAGTGAGCGACTTTGGAGCCTTTGTCCATGGCCTGAAGCGCTCGGCGCTTCTCCGGTCAACCCTTGGTCGCGGCCCGTACAGCCAAATCCGTATACACAGCTTGCCACCCAAGGTATCTTCAGGTCATCTCATATGCCTGAGGGTATGCAAAGCGATGCTGGCACCGAGCTCAGCTGGTCAGCCTCACCTACTCCAGGGCCTTCGAGACCACCTCGGGCCACCGCGTCGAGCGTTGCAGAGGACCAAGAGACCCTACGTCAGCTAGAGCTGGAGCATGAGGCTGTCAACGCTACCGATTCTGGTGAGAGGTCGGACGAGCCGTACAGCTTGGTTGGTGAAGAGGGTGACAACTAGTCAACGCGTAAGGGCCACATATCGAGGAGGGAGCGTAGGGCGGTAATACTGCTAGCAGCAGAGCTCTGTGGGCACTTGTTAGTGCCCAATGGAAAGCTCAGGTTCGTGAGAGAGGTGATAACTCAGCGGAGAAACGCCTGTTTAGAGAATAGAGAGGAGCCCTTTGAGCACAAGGAGAATACGCTGAAGGCGCTTTTCTTGCGGGAGATGAACCGCCGTAGGCAGGAGCTAGATGAGGACGATACGTCTGGGTGGGAAATAAGGCATGGCTCGTACTATACCGCACTCGATACGCTACTAGAGAAGTGGGAGTTGGCCAGCAACAGCAAAAGTAAGGACGCCAAACGCGAAGCCGTGATAAAGGAGAGGCGTAGGATTGACTTACAGAACCATAAGCGCAATAAGCTACGTGCAGCTCCATTGGAAATCGAGGCGGAGGACGCTGCCAGCGAGTGTGAGCCACATACAAAGAAGCCTCGAGGCTCAGGGCGAGATCAGAACGACCATGTAAAGCTCCGTAGGCATGGCGCTTTGAACTACGCTCTCGCCGATCGTATGATAGAGCACTCTCGTGAGCAGCAGCGTGAGTTTCTTGGTGTATTTCGTGAGCTGTTTGGTAGGGAGCAAGAAGCGGGTGGTTCTGCAGCACCGTTAGTTGAGGTTGAACGGAGAATTGGTGCTCTAGAGGAGCGGCTTAAGGAGCAGAAGCAGGAGCAGGATAAGAAGCTAGAGACGATTATAGGGCTACTACAGCAGAGAGTTGGTAGCGAAAGTAGTAGCAAAGAGGGTGGAGGTGGCAAAGAGAGTAGTAGTGGTGGAGAGAGTATTGTATAGTATAGAGGTGCTTTACGTCGCTCGCTTGGTGGGGGGTGTATTTCTCATACTGGCTGCAGAATGCGTAACTAGTCAAACTGAGTTCTCCCCATGTCAATTTCTCCGTTATTTAGCGTCGTTGAGTAGATAGTAGAAATATTTGAAGTTTTGATGTTCCTTGCTTAGCTACCTAAAATAGTACTAGCGCCTGGTTTTGACCAATAAAACTACTAGGATTACAACGCTAGTGGCCACCAGTAGCCGTTGAAGTAAGAGTAAGAGTATAGAGGTGAGACAGTAAAGGCCTTATACTATGACAAAATCGACATCTACTTGCTCATCACGAACGGTTAAGTAGCGTATATTCTGTCACGCTTTCTTAAAAAGCTGTACACTACAGTACTGAACCGTTCAGTACGGTCTAGTACGGTTCAGTACTATTCACCCTCTCCTACCACTCGTAGCTAACACCAAAGCCAGCACCTACTACTGCTCCCTCCAAAGGCCTTGCGCCCTCAGTATATACGTACTCCTCAAGCTCCGGCGGTAACAAATCGAACATCTCAGAGAGCTGATTGCCGCGTCTCATACACGTACGGCAATTGAAGAGAAAGGCGAAGACGGGCAAGTAACACGCAACTGGGCAAAGCCCAACACAAAGGCCCTGCTTATACGACAGGTATTTAAAGTTATTCTTCACTCCTCCTATGCCCCACTCCACCATAATCCTCTTCGTCGAATACCACTGATTTATCCGCTTCCGGCTTGGGGTAATCGTCCTGCCATGAGGGCGTTTATACGCGCCTAATACGCCGTACTATGAGCCAAAAGCCGCGCCTCCATATACGTATATACGCTTATCCTCTGGCAGGTACGATAGCAGCTCCTTGAGAGTTCGCCCTACACCTAAAGACACACACAAAGCAGCGTCACCACCTGCTGCTGGCTCCCCAGGGTAGGCCGCACCTATGAGGCCATTGGGTAGGCAAATAGCTAGGTGGTTGAGCGCATGCTGCTTCTTGTGGCCACTGTAATACGGCTGCTGATTCTCTTTACTTAGGGCGACAAATTGTGACCTGAGTCCCATTAATGAAGCCGAATATAAGCTCATCCTCATTGCTGTCAAAGCTATGGCCTATAGCATGTGCGTACGTCTCCAGTTTGCCCTCACACATGAGCTGGTGGTCAAAGCTAATCCGAGAGCTCCAGGTGTCCCATATATAATCGAGTACACCGTTGTAAACTCGCGACAACCACGGCCTGCTTTTACCAAAGTAGGTAATCAGGAAACCGAGCGGAACCGGGTGAGCAGCTCTCCATAGAAATACAGCTAACGCGTGCTCAGGGCTTTCCACGGTAGCATGGGTACCTCGGCCGTCGATCGCGAATTTCGTGGGCAGCTCGAATACGCTGGCTAGCCTCTTGACCTCAGCCTTCGTAAAACGGGTGTAGAATTCGAAAAAGTTGTCGTTAAAACCGCCATCCTCTTCCTCCGCCCATATATCGATAAACCGCCGTATAGGCCCGAGTCGTCGATACGGTCGATATGCCCACTGAGGCTCTCTTGATTGGTCGAAAACAATAAGGGCTTGCGCAAGGGAGTTTTGCTGTGTTGACTGGTATAACCAAGCTATCAACACCATGATAGCCCGTCGCTGCTGCGCATCCATTTTTCACGCTGGCTGTCCTCGTTTTGGTGGGAGAGTCACCAAAATCACCCCGCGGCAGTGTGTTACGTAAGTGCTTCATATCGACATGGTGGAAACCTCACTGATATCAGCTTTGTTCGCCACCACCCGTACGTCAGCCGAGCAATCGTCAGCCTTCATATCGACTTTTCATATCGAGTGTGGAAACCCCCCTAATGAAGTCCTCAGGACGCGAATTGCTGGAGGCCGATTGGCGCCCTGAAGTAGCACCAGCGGCCTGGGCGAGCCGGAAAAGCGCCACCACATGCCAGCTGAAAAGTATCATGCAGCCTCAATATTAAGGATCAAAATCCGGACATAATGATAAAGCTGCAGCCATGCATCTATTATCGTCTGAAGAATTCGATGGAAGATGGTCCCCGTCCTTGCTCTGCTGATCTTCAGCGTATATGCTGCTCCCACTCCGGAGTCTAAATTCCAAAATATCACCCTCGCCGTCCCGGAAGGCACCACGAATCACGGGAATAAAAAGATTCTATGCACTCCAGCTGACTGGGAAGATATTGTCATATTCTTCCTTGTAAACTTCGTCGCGCATGCCCTCACCGTTGTGGTTTTACCTGGAGAAGGTCCAGCCTCGCACTTGACGAACGCACTCACATCGTTGCTCTTCCCTGCCTTTGGAGCATATCGCGGTCTAAGAGCCATCTTTGTTGGATATGAGACGATTAAGAAGAAATTCGGAGACCAAGCGTCCGAGGAAGAGCAGGATCTAAGGAAGGCCCGTCGTGCGGGTGCGCTGTGCATGATTGTGAGGTCCGCCGACTGGGTGCCCAGGAATGGCGATGAGATACACGAGAATGTGTTACTAGCGCAGCCTCATGAGCCCTCTGCCTCCGCCTCTCCGGGCACGCACAAGAAAAACGGTGTGTACGTGACGGCAAATGAAGCCAGCTCTTCAAGTACGGACGACGACCAGGGCTTGCTAGCAAGAGCGTTGGATATAGAGATGAGCGCTGTACCAGTCTCCGATTCAACTCCAGAAGTCAACCTACATACATACCCAGTCCCATGGACATACAGCAGACAAGAATGTCCAGATACCGTCGGCTCGCGAACCGTTCGTTGCGCACCATCACATTTGGAGCCTGGTTATGCTATGATCATGCTACCACCCTGCACTCCGGTCCGGGAACTTCTCCACGACGAAGCTACAGACCGCATTTCCTCGTCCTACGACTCAATCAAAGTTCTGGTGGCGCTTGGACAGGCGATCCTCGCGGTAAGGACACTTTACCAGACCCGCGGAAACCAAATTGAAAGATATGGATACGCATCTTTTGGTCTCACAGTCGCACCTTATGCCATCATGAGCGTCATCAACCTTCTCGGATCACTTAGCAGGCCGGACTACGATGCCGTCTACCTCGTCGGCTCGCCCATCATGATCGAAGAGCGCAGAAGAAAAGGACTAGACGGTTACTACGACGGCATAGTCGGTGAAGTATACCAACCAGACACCATCATCCATCTCTCCAAGTACCCCATCGCCAACGGAATGTCCTTCATCGAAAGCAGCATCAAGTTCGAAAACGGCGTCAATGGTCTGCACGCGAGATACAAATCCTCCACGTCAACAGAAGAAACTCTAGTCAAAGTGAACACTTCCCATTCGCCCTCATTCCCGTTGATAAAACAGTCACTGTTCATACCCAGCATGGTACCTATTGCATACAACCGCACCGACTCGACACCACTGGATGTCCAACTTCTATCCAACGGTTCATACGCCCTCGATAAGCCGCGCTGGCCGCAATCGATTCTTCCCCGCAGCACCCGCTATCTCGAACGGAGCCGCAATCTATCATTTCTCATCTCCCTAACACCCCTCATCCCAATCGGTGTATTGTCGCACTTTCGCGCAGGCCAAAGTACGCGCGCACAGCGCGCTATTACTATGCTGTGGCTTGCTTGGGGGAGCTTCATTGGGTATCTGGTGGCCGAGTTTAGCAAGAAGGATACTGTTGGTGTGAAGGTGAAGGGAAAGTGGAAAACATGGAGTATATTGGGGAGGGCTGTGTGGTTGCTTCTTGCAGGGTCGCCAGCCGTTGCTGGCATGGTTGTTGTGAGGTCGATGTTGATGGAATATGGAACTTGCATTAAGTTACCGGGTGTGTAGCAAAGGGTTCGTGTTTTAGCTTCTATCAGGCAGCTTATTTTCAACGGTCTTGCCTCTACTCAGGCCCTTCGGTTCTTCAAAGTTTTCATTGAAAACACCCCTACTGTAGGTAGGGGCTAGCTAACCTAACAATAATCTAACCTAACAATATAGAAATATTATAATTGCGTTTATATAGCAAATTGTATAACGTAAAGCACCACCGAACCGCCCACACCACCGAACCGCCCACACCACCGAACCGCCCACACCACCAAACCGCCCACGATTCCTTGGCAACACCAACTCCATCTTCAACACGAAAATGCCTTAACAACAAAGGTCTGAACGACTCCAACACGAAGGCAGACTACAGCTTGCCCTTAGCGCATACAATAGAGGCTAATTCCAAAGCTATCGAAGCGCTGCTAAGGCCTTTAACGTTAAGCCTCGCGTCTTTACCGAACGCGCTAAAGGAATACCGTTTCAACCAGAAACGGTACCAAACTGTTCAAAACTGTCCTTGACTGAGCAGGAAACACTTATCCTATATATCCTCAACCTCAATTCGCGAGGATTCGCGCCTACGTTGGACGAAGTGTTGGATATGGCGAATAAACTACTGTGTGAGCAGGGTAGTAAGAAAGTAGGCATTAACTAGGTAGAATAGTTTATAAACCATTTAGAATAGTTACAAATAATTTAGAACTATTTAAAGGACTGTTAGAAGGCACTATAGGAAGATCCTAAGGTAGTTAGCGCGTAGTTTAAGCTTATATAGGATACTAAAGTAAAGTACGGCGTACATAATAATGATATACATAACTTTGATAAGACTAGCTTTTAGATGGGTGTTATTAGCTCTATAAAAGTAGTTACTAGCTTAGAGAAGTAAGAAAAGCCTACAATGGTTCAGCTAAGCGATAAGGAGTAGGTGATAGATATCTAGAGTATATATTTAAATAGTATATTCACCCTACTATTTATTATATATAAAGGACGCGTCTATATCTTTTTATAGTACTAGGAAGCTAATATACTACGTAATTAGAAGCTTTTAGTTTTAGAGAATAGATAGATAACTAATAAGCTTAATCTTACATAGTTAAAGCACTTTAACGAGCATATAAAGGCAAGAACTATTAGCGTCTATTAGTTACTAATTTTAGATAGCTATGAAAGCTACCTAAATTAGGATTTTAAAGATTATTGCAAGGATAATAAGATTATTACGCTTTATATACCTACGTACTCATCACACATCCTTTAGCCACTTAATATAGTATTATTCTCGCTGCTTAAGCGTAAGTACTTTAAGACTATTTAGAACTTAGCGCGCTAACACGTTTTTTACGTTAATAAGGAAGCGTTCCTACTAGCCTTTAAAAACGCGTTTTTAAGCGTATTTATGGTTTAAAACTATTAAAAAGCCTTTAAGGTAATAGGGCTAGTCCTTCTAAACGCGCAGGTGGTGCTTAATCGCCTTAATATACGTATACGCACTCCGCTAGGACCCCTACTACTAGAGACGCTGTAGTAATCAAGAATACTAAGTAATACACGCAAATTTAGCTTATAGTTAAAGCTAGTACGTGATTCTATTACTTAGTTACTATAGACGGCTTAGAGTAGGCTTTCACAGCTCATTAAAGGCGCTAAGTTAATGCTGCATAGTAGTGCGCTGATGAAGGCGCGCATTAAAGAGCTTAAATAGTAACTTGTAGTAGTAACTAAGCAAAAAATACGCAAGCACAAGTATCTTTAAAAGGGCAGCACTATAGAGTATAGTCCTATAGTAGACTAGAATAGTTCTAAACTATTAGGAACTATTTAGAACTATAAAAGGGTAAAGGTAGAGGGTAAACGCAAAGTATAATAACTAGGTATTTACTACTACGGCAACTATAGTAAGGCTAGGTATAACGCGAGAACGTGTTAAGTAGATAAAGAGGGTTCTTCTAAGTTAAAGGCTAGTACTTAGTTTATTATATCAAGTAGTAATACGGATAATAATAGCGATAAAGTTAAGTAAGTTAGTGTTGCTAAGGAATTATAGGTAGTTTAGTAGTATAAGCGGTTTAGTAGTGCTTTACGTTATAGAACTAACTAGGTAAAATTAAATAATTATAATTTAGATAACGTAAAGCACTACTAAACCGCCTACCCTACCGAACCGCTTAAAATTGCTAAGCAAAGGTAATACCTTAATAATAAAGCTAAACCTTAATATTTTCTTTTAAAATTTTAAAGATAGATAGATATATATATATACTAATAGCTATTAAATTCTTATAGCTATAGCTTACATAATAAAATAGTTATTAACCTATAAAGTACTAGTACCTAAAATTTACCTTATAACGTATTCTACTACCGAACCGCCTAACCTACTGAACTGCCCAAAATTTGCTTAGTATTTCTTACCTTTTATATCGTTAATAACTATTTTAATATAAGAGCTATTAAGCTGAAATTTTAAATACAGATATATATAATATAGATCTAAAAGGATATAAAAAGATATTCTAGGATTTCTAATATCTTACTAAGCTAGATAAGGGAAGATTATACTAGGGTCGCTTAAGCTTTATACCCTACAACACCTAATAAACAAGCTAAATAAACTATAATAACTTAGAGCTAGTTTATATATATATAATACACCTATTAGTACTAAAATTATAGCGTGCAGCCTAAACCTATTAGAGAATTAGCGTAGGGAAGGTAGAAATTCCTAAAATTAGAAAACTATAATTAAATATTTTATCAAGGTAGATATTCTTACTTCTATTCTTTTAATAAACTTTATATATATATATAGTAGTAATATAAATAGTTAGCTATAAAAAAATAGCTTATATAAGCTATATTATAAGGCAGTGTTAGAATTT
>ML976987.1:23361-51896 GCA_010015675.1 Byssothecium circinans
TGTATGTATGTATGTATGTATGTATGTATGTATGTATGTATGTATGTGTTTGTTTGCACGCGTGCTATTGCTGTGTTATAGCCATGTGATGTTTCTTTGCGGGACTTGGTACTTCCTCTGTCGTTGTATACGAACGTCAAACGCGTTAAGCAAGAATTAATACTTGTTAAATAGGGTATTTCCTACCCCTTCCTTCATATAGGTATCATATAAATCTAGGTTTTAACACTGTTCACTACGACTCCACCTTCTCGTCACCATCCCATCCAACGTCCTCTGGCCAGCCTCCCTCTTACGCCGCACCTTCTTCCCCGTCGGTAGACGTAGTGAGGATCCCAGGACCAAACGGGATATAGACATGATAGTAAGCGGTCGAGGGCGGCTTTGGAGGGCGGGAGAGCCACGAAGTCTTACCTAGGTCAGTTCTAAACCAATATACAACTCCCGGTTTTTATTATTACTATTTACAGAAAAATGCCTATCGCTTGAATGGTAAGGATTGCACAAAGGACCTCCCTAGGAAATGGAATAGAGATCGGGAAGAATGATAAATGAAATACCTTATGCTTGAAGAAAGAATGGAGAGCTGTTGTACTGTAGAATGCATGCATACGGTTATAGATCTGCTGGCTGGGGCTTCGTCTCTCGCTGATCTGGACCGAAGTATGGCATACCAATCATCCATCGTCTTTGATTTCGGAGTTGGTGAAGACGCCTGCACGTGCGATACCATGGTATTTCTCATCGGGTCCAATCGAAACTTTGAGGCGTTTACTATTCTCCGTTTCCGTCGGTGAGGTCCACATGTTGTAGTGTTCAGCCGTGTCCGTAGTATAGGTCTTAGCCTTCCGCTCTGAGTCTGAGTTGGAGGTATAGATAGATAGCATAGAATAAACAGTAAGATATAGTAGTGTAGCGCGATAGTGCATATATAGGGCGGCAAGAAGAAACTTCGCAAATTGATTCAGACACTAGGCATTGGAATGGAATGGAATTATCGGATAATTTAAGAGTGAATCTAGAGGACGTAGAATTCAAGTATTGGGACGAAGCTAAATATGCAGGTTCAGCCCGTTCATGATGCGGGGTTGTATTCGATAGAACCTTCAGGGCCCGGGTATCTAGAACTATAGATTTGTAAAGTCGAAAGAAGGCGATCCCGGCTCCGCAGCACCAGCAACCTTCGGCAATACCTCCACCCTTTCCTCCCCCTTGCCTTTGATCCTAGCGCCCACTGTACCTCCGTCCCGCACGACTACAATATCCACCTCTTTCAACTTTGGCATTGTAGCCGTTAACCCCAGAGCCAACTCTCTCAGAACCTTAACCTCATCAAACGCAAGCTTCCTCTCCAAGACATTGGCTTTCGATTCGCCAGACCCCAATCTCTGGTTTAGACGTTGAATGAATGGCATTGCCCTTTTCATCTCCGCTTTATCCACTTTCTTGCTCACCGCCTTCACGTCCAGGGTAACGCCGTCGAACATCTCCCGGACGAGGTCGATGTACTTTGCCTGCCAGGCTGGCCATGACGTGGCAACGAATATGGTTAACCGCTTGGCTTGTTTCGGATCGTGACGAACCTCCTTACCTTTTGCAAGGCGTTTCTGCTGCGTGCTATCCGCCGCGCTGATAGAAGCCAAGGTTGAGCGAATGTAATTCGACGTCGCGGTCAGGGAGGGGTTGGGTTCTTCGATTTGGGGGAAAGCGGCGGTTTGAATGGTCGAGCCCTGTAGAAGTGAGTCGTTAGTTTAAAGGTTTACGGAGCATCGGTGAACTGAATGGTGGCATGCCCAGGGACTTGGAGCCGGATTCACATACCTTCTTCAAAACCTCCCTCCAAATATGGTCTGCCCAGTGTGGGGCGATGACACAGATCATAAGGGCTTGAAGTTCAACGTAGCGGCGTACACAGTCGTGATGCATGCCAATGGTGGCCGAAGAAGTGTATACGCGGTAGCTGTCGCGTGCTGCCATGAAGTCATAGAATCCCGATTTGAGGGCTGCTTTGTAATTTGTGCTGATGGAACGTTAGTTACCGCATATCAAACGAGGTGGTACAGACTGACGCTTCGAACTGGTGCACTGTTTCTCGCACAAGGATACCCAGTTCGTTCTCGAAGAGCTCATCCCAAAAGAGCTTTTCCCCTGTCCGTTGGAAGATGTCGCTGTTTCTTACTCGCTCTGTCTTCCAAACCGACGCGAAGGTTTCACCTTCCTTGAGAATGCGCACTCCTGTTATTACATCCTCTGTCCACTTCCGGAGCTCGAAAAGTTTGAGAACGATTGCGTTCGCGACGGTTTCCTCGAAATTCGCATCTTCAATACCGTCGCCTCCATCTGCAATGGCAATCCTAGTAGCATCTGCCCCAAACTTCTGAATCGCACTGTCCAGGGTAAGGAAATTCCCAGAGCTTTTGCTCATCTTCTTTCCATTCAAGATGACGTGTCCGTTGACTCTGATGCCCTTGGGTAGATACTGAGGTGAAGATTTACCCCATATAGCTTGATGGATGTAGAGGAAAAACACCAAATGATTGGTTATGAGGTCCTTCCCGCTGACACGGACGTCTAGCGGATACCAGTAAGTGAATTCTCTTCTCATGGCCTCCAGAACATCTCTGCCTATATCGGTGGTGATGACGTCGTCTTGAAGGGCAAAAATGTAATCCCATACTTCATCAGTCATTTGCGACGCTTCAATGTTGCCGATACCGGGTTCTGTGCCGAATATGTTGGAGTGCAGATAGTGGGCGATTGTGTAGTATGCCATGTAGATCGTGGAGTCCGACAAACCCTCCACCAATTCAGAGGTGTCCCAAGGTAGCTTTGTACCGAGCCCATATTGTCGAGTGACACACCATTGTGTTAACCAGCCCAAGGTTTGCTCGATAGCATGCTTCGTCGCAGGAGAGAAGCTGTTGAAGTTTTGCCCATCCTCACCCCGAACATGTCCTAGGACATCATCCCTCCATGCTTCATCTCCAGGTCCATAGGTCAAGAACCATTGGTCTAAGTATGCCGCAACGCATTCGTCACCAGATCGCGATATCGCTAAGCCGTCAGGCTCGCAGTATATCATCGCGTCGTTGGCGTCAAGTAGATGTTGCCGAACAAGGGGTTTGGCGTCCTGAACTGACCTTCCGGCAAACTCGCCGACAATCATCTTTCCCTGATAAAAGCCTATTTTGTAGGCTTGTTCTTTTGCCTCCGCGAGTTGTTGAACGGATTTCGGAGAGTTGATTTTCATGTTCTTGACTAATGTAGGAGCTATCAAGCTACCAAAACCAGGTGTTTCGATGATGGGCAAAATGTCAAGGGGAACCCATTCCGAGAGGATTCCGTAAAATTCCGGCTTCTTAGACAGCTCCATGGTCATGGCATAATCATCTGGGCTGTCCGATGGCACAGAAGTTACTACGCCAGTCCCCTTTGCTTCTTGAATTGTGTCCATGGGAACCACATAGACATCCTGTAGTTGGCTCAACGGGGCATTAACTATAGATCCAACCACATCAGATCCATTAAGCTCCGCCACCTTTAAGAAACTTCCCCATTCAGGTAAAATACCCTGGAAGGCCATGTTGCGAGCAGCTCTGGTAGTGATAAAGAAGAAGTCCTTATCTGAGACGCGGAAGATGCCGTAGGCAATCTTTGGGGAGACGAAAAGGTTCGTTTGGCCGTACATTGTTTCGGGACGGAGAGTCGCTGGCACCATGAACACGTTCGCATTTCTGGGAAGTTTGTCTGATAGGATCTGCTGTGCTTTTTCGGTCCACTGCTTCACCTTGCACTTGAGAGCGATGTATTCTTGGACTCGAACAATCTCTCCTTCAGCCCGGTCATGGTCCAGACAGGGTTGCCGGTCCTTCGGTGAATATATGGAGTATCGCTTTCCGAACTGAATCTTCCCACCCTCTTTTAGTCGTCTCATCTGCCATTGGACGAATGAATCATAGTAAGGATTGGCATCAGTGGTGATGAAGCTACGCCTCCAATCAATCCCACAGCCCAACCCACGGAGGTGTTCCTGCCACAATTGTGGGAAAACATGTAGCCAGTGTTGAGCATCGGCGAATCTGTGTATCTCGGTTCGAGGTATGCCTAAGGACAGCATAACCTGGAATTGGTACTTCGTCTTGATGGTCTTCAGTGCAGCCTTTCCTGTGTCAGGAGGTCAGCGTTGTTCAGCGTTGCCCCCAAGTCAAGATTTATGGCACATTCTTACCTTTGCGAACATTGGTAAACTTCGTGATATCTTCTTTCACCTGAGTTTGTTCCTGAACGGGAAGCGGGCCTGCATCGATGCCGTCTTCATTGTAGGCCTCGAAATTTTTGCCAAAGAGTTCGATTTCGTGGACGAGTTTATCCGCACACGCTTTGATAGGCATGCCAGTGGCGTGATAACCTTGAGGGTATAAAGTTCGCTTCCCTTGTGCCCGCGCAACACGACTCGCAAACTCTATTTTCGACACGGTGAAGGCATGGCCTAGGTGGGGGGAGCCGTTAACGTACCTAGACGGGTTAGCGTGTAACTAATTGAGTGAGTAGAGCGAGTTACGGATACGCCATAGTACCTTGCAAAATTAGCTGAAATCTGTGCCAAACTAACTCGAACGCTTACCGAAGAACTTGGGGACTTTGGCTCTCAGCTCTCCGTCGGTGACAGACCCCATGGGATATTGCGCACATGGCGGCGCGTCAGCCTCAAAAACCCTCTCCTCATGCCAGATCTTTTGATACTTTTTCTCAACGACTCGCAGTGCGTCTCTTTTCTCAGTCTGCAGTTCTTTGGTTAGCGGCTACCGAGAGACAAGGGAAATGAAACACGAACATTTTCGATCTTCATCGTGCTGTGAGAGCCATGATTCGGGTCCATGGCCTTGATATCTGGTTCAGGCATGTCAGGGTCAGGCGTGTGGGGCTGTAGTTGCGCTGCTAGCTGGAGGTACTGTACATATATGGCATGAAGGAACCGTCTGAGTCACATATATGGCATGAAGAAATCGTCTGAGTCATTGTTGGTAGAACGTCGGAGGCGTCGGAGAATCGGAGGTCGGAGGTCGGAGGCGCAGCAAGGTTTGGTGTAAGCTATTACTATAAGGCACTATAGAGTAGTGAAGTGTAAGGACTAATATGGTTTAGGTCATACATGTAGGATTGAATCACAAAGAAACTCGTGACCGCGGCTTATTTAACGGGCCTTTCACCGTTGCGGGCGCACTAGTCCCTCATTAGGCAAGGCTCTGTTTGTAGTCCCCAAGCTCCTTCCGCTTCTCGTGGCGCGTGCTACCCTTGTAGCGCGAGCAAAGCTCAAGTGCTCAGTGCTCAGTGCTCACCCGTCAAGCCGTCAAGTTTCAACCCACGACCCTCGATAATATCTATCTAATCTGCTTGCGCATCAACGCATCCTTCACCGCGCTAGCCGCAATTGAAAAGCTCGTAAAATGCCTTCGCTCTGAGCGCATCGAGCTTCTGCACAATACTCCTGCATACTGTATAGCTCGGTCCAGCCATCGCCGCGGCTTCACATCATACGTTGTTTAGACTGCGGGGAAGCTGCCGGCGGCTGGAATCAACACTAACATCGCCCACCGTCACCTGCCACACGGCACACGGCACACGGCACACGGCACACGCCAATTGAGCAGGCAATTGCTCTCAACACCCAGAGCTCCTTTCCCCTCATTTCGTCCAGCCGTCGTCAACATGGCGAGGCCGCTCGAGGATGTGTATTGCACGGTAAGTCCTCGAGGATGGCAATGTTGCACAAGCACGCGAGCTAACTGCCCTGCAGCTTCTTATGAGCGACTCCTACCTCCCTGGTACGTATGTCCACCTTCAACCTACAATTCGACCCAACGAGCTCCAGAGAAGACATTGCAGACGGTATAAGAGCTAATACTGGTATAGGAGCTACGGTTCTTGCCCATTCCCTCCGCGATGGAGGCACCAAGAAGAAACTCGCCGCTGTGGTGACGCTCGACACCCTGTCTGCAGACACCATTACCGAACTCAAGTTGCTGTACGACTACCTCATCCCCGTCGAGCGCATACGGAACCCCAATCCTGCGAATCTTTTTCTCATGGGTCGACCAGACCTCCTCTACGCATTCACCAAGATTGCGCTCTGGCGACAGACGCGATTCCGAAAGATTGTATACCTCGACGCCGATGTAGTGGCTCTCCGGAACCTGGACGAACTGTTTGACATTGATGCGCCATTTGCTGCTGCGCCGGATATTGGTTGGCCGGATGCATTCAACACCGGTGTGATGGTCATATCTCCGGACATGGGCGAGTACTGGGCACTTCAGACCATGGCAGCAGCAGGCGACAGCTTCGATGGCGCTGACCAAGGCCTGCTGAACCAATACTTTGAACACAAGGACTGGCACCGTCTAAGGTTCACCTACAATTGCACCCCGAATGCGCAATACCAGTGGGAGCCTGCGTACCGATATTACAAGCGAGATATCAGCGCCGTGCATTTCATCGGCAAAGATAAGCCATGGAGAACGGGTCGCACTGGGCCTGGTGGCTTTGGTGTATACAACGAACTTCTGGCTCGGTGGTGGGCCGTCTATGACAGGCATCTCAAGCAAGCCTCGGCTCCGCCAACTTCTCAGTCAGCGATGGAATCTGGGCGCCGCTCTTTGACCGCTGTTCAACAGCATGTGCAGGGTGAGACAACGAATGCTGATTTTGGCACTGCATCTACCCCGCACATCACTGTTCCTGAGACTGTTACTGAGCCTGAAGCCCCTGACGTGTCCACTGAAGCCCCTGCCGTGCCCACGGAAGCTCCCCTGTCCGAACCCGGTGAAGTGGTGGAGAATATTAACCAAGGTGTAATAGAGCCAACGCCGACTGTCGAGCAACGGCGGTTCTCTGCTCCACAGATGGAATGGGATGCGACAAAGTAAGTTCTGTACACAAGAGTCACACAACATAGCTCACATGAACAGGTCCGAACCGCCAACAGATGCAAAGCCAGAAGCTGCAAACTTCCCTACCGAGACCTATGTCTTCAGCGACAGCCACCAGCTTTTCACCGCGCCCAAGTCATATCCCGAACCTCCGAAGGATATGTGGTACAAAGTTCCTGAAGAGAAGCCGCAGCCATCGGAGAAGCCCAAGCCGATATTCCCCTGGGAGCAGCAGACCAATCGACCAAAGCCGACACGAGTGTTTGCAGAAGATCTACCACCTGAGCCTGTGCCCGAGCCGGAACCCGAACCCGTAACATTGCCAACGCACACTTTCTCGACTGTGCATTATGAGCAGCCGGTTGAAGCAGTCACAGCGCCTGGACTAAGCAGTCCGAACCGCGTTTCTTCACCGAAGTCTGCTGACGAGTCGTGGCAGGCGTTCCAGGAGAGTAATACTAATGCTTGGGACAGCGTGCCAGGGATCGATACCTATGTTCGTGCAATTTTCGAAAACCAGACTCGGCGCGGTCAGACGCAAGTCTTGCACCAGGCAACTGGCTCGGAAGAGATCACATCTCCTCCCATCAATCGCAGGGCTCGGCGCGAGAGCCTGATCCTTACCGATTTTCCGTCTGCATTGGAACGACCGAGTCTTCCTGTAACTCCCGCTCCTATTCGGAGGCCGACCTTTTGGGGTGAAGAGAGGGATGAGCAAAGAGACCTTCCAGCAGCTGAAGGTGTCCCGTCTCAGGCTGAATGGGTATGTCCATCCTGCGGCTTTTCATCTTTTAGCGCGTCAGATTTTCATCGCCGTCGTCCTGTACCGGCCTCCTCTATTGATAATTCCCGTCCTCCCATGATCGCACCGCCTGCCCCGTCTGTTCCCAAGCAAGATGCTGCGAAGCCGCCGCCGATATCACAACCTCAGAAGCAGATAATCAAGAAACCCCAACCGTCTGCGCCGACCCCCAAAACGCCCCAGCCTCGCAGTGGTGTTAGCCCCCGAGGCGCACCTCTAGCATCTTTGACCGACCCTGCGTTTATTGCAGCACCATCTACGCACGCTTCAACGTCAGCACCTGCGACATCTGCCTCTGCAATATCCGGCGTTACTGCGTCTGTAGCATAATTTTGCACCTTTACATGTTTTATCGACCGTACTCGCATGGCAAAGGCTGACTTTGACTGCGCGTCAAGGACCCCGAAGAGAAGCTCGAACAGCTCCGTCGCTCCTCACTCCTCGAATTAGAACACCTCAAATCCCCAAACCATCCGCAGCCTCCTCTCCGACGCCTACCAGAGCACTCTGTCCCCACGCCGGAAGAGAAATCGAAGAGTTCGCCGCCTAAGCTCGAGCAATTAGACGATAAACAAACCGCGACAACCAATACGAACCAGGATACGGCAGCGACAGCATCAGCTCAAGCCACGACCGAGAAGCCAATGTTCAAATTGCCGGACTTTGGCGCGGACGGTGCCAATGACGCGAAAGAAGACTCGCCGCCTAAGGAGGACATATTGAGTCCTTCGCAGAAGCCGAAGCCGAACCCTCTTGCTGCTTTATCATAGTTTTTGGATTTTCCGTGCTGATTTCCCCCTGTACTCGCATCATTGCATATGAAAGTGATATCTTTTTGTCCTTGTTTGGTTCAGCCTGTGTATCTGCTGCATTTCTCTTAGTCTCATGTTCATGTATTACTAGCTTGATTTCATCTTGCATTAAGGTACTTGCTCTTATGGGTTTGGTCTGGAGGTCGCATGGTCGGGGTCGGGCTTTTTGGGTGGCGGGGGTGGGGGTGCGACAGGGTGGGACTGTATATATCTTTGGAACTTGATGTGCCGTGCCGTGCTTCGCGCTACATGTGGATGTGGTCATGGGCAGGCACATGCAGCAGGATGGCGGTAAATCGCGTCTTTTACAGTAATATATATGGATGGATGGGTTTCGCGTTTACGTCGATCTCTGTTGTACAGTACTTGACGCGACCGTGACATTTGGTGGACTTGACTTGACTTGCTCTGCAGTAATGATAATATGGATATATGATATTCGGCGGAGATAACTGTTGTCTATACTTATTCATTTCGTTATTGGGGTTTGGGATATCTTGGAGAGAGAGAGAGAGTGGATTTGTCGTGGGATGTTTTATTTTTATTTTTATTTTTATTTTTATTTTTATTTTTCTGTTTCCTGCTTCCTGCGTTCATCTGCATGGTATGGTATGGTATGGTATGGCATGGTACAAGCTAGCTAGCAAGACTATTATGACTCGTTCAAAGGCGTCAAAGGGGTTGCAAAACTATTCTTCTCTCTCGAATGAGGAAAGCGGAAACGGAGATTGAGATTGAGATTGAGATTGAGATTGGAACTAAAAGGCTCCTTGGGTTATGTCAGGGCGGATAACTCGGCGGCTGGTTACCGTCTGCGTCTACTGAAGAAATTGACGTAAATATTTGGGGTATATATGTTGGAAGGTCGCGTACTACCATGGTACACAGGACTAGAGGATTCGATTTTCGGCTTTTTGGGCAATACGTGGATTGGATGGATATGCGAGGAACAGAGGGAGAATGCCTGCCTCGAGCGTAATGGACTTTTAACACTTGGACGATGGAACGGATGCTGAGGACTGGGCCTCCTCCTTGCATGTCTATTGTCCATGCGCTTGAGACAGCAACACACATGTGCAGTAACCTCGAAATTTAAGACGAAGCGTAACTACAATCGCATATCCTACACGTTAGTCGCATCGCGCTCTGTTTATCACGCAAATTGGCGACCTGGGTTAGCAACAACTTGCCCGGGCTGCGAGCATTCGTGTCAAACAGTCACGGATCAACAGGAAAGAAAGCAGCAACGCGATCAGAGTCTGCCGTCGGCGATGCCAGGTTTGTTCGGCAAGTATGACATTCGTAGATATCTATCGAACGACTACCGCCCAGCCACCACGCTGAAAGTCCACTACACTGATGGCAGGGAAGTATGCCTGACGGTACCCGTCTTCCATCTGGGTATTGTACCATGTCCAGGGCCCTAAGCAACAAGCTGAATAACACCACCAGCGTCCTTGATCTTCTTTTCAGCTTCCGCGCTGACGTACCGCGCCTGCACAACGACGGGGATGTTGATGCGACCCTTGCCTAGTAGTTTTGCATAGCCATGGTTGAGGAGGTTGATGACTGGAGCCGTGTTGGAAGACGTGTTTAGGTATTTCTCGCGCTGTTCGGCAGGAATGAGGGCTAGGAGCTATGCGAAGTCAAAACAGGGAAGTAATACTACGGGTAAGGATTCGGACTACCTTGTCGACGTTCACCACGGGCTTCCACTCGTGGTTGCGCTGCAGATGGAAGTGGCGCATTCCCACCTTGCCGAAGTACCCAGGATGATATTTGTCCAAGTTGGTTCGGTGATGGTGTTGACCTCCGGCAAGACCGCGCTGGGGGATGTCAGTGTCACCAGTCCATGGGCGTTGTTTTCGTTACTTACACCTCCGGGATGCTTGCGATGTTTGCCAACGCGTCCATATCCAGCACTGACATGGCCCCTGTGCTTCCTGGTGTTGCTCAAGCGAGTCGGCATGTTGGCAAAGTGTTGTGTGGTGATGGTGTTGAAAGTCGAACAGAAGTTTCGATTTAATCAGCCTGTGGTGGTGCGGGCTGCAAGCGAGCTTACCTATACCTAAGTAGGACTAGCGTTACTAGGCTTAGTTAGCTCTCGAAACAGTTGTCGTGCAGCCGTTCGCCTCACGCGATTACGAGTAGAGATGCCCCGCCTGCCCCTCCTTCCACGGGTGGGACAGGCACCTTCCTTCTTTACTGCCACTAACCGTGCTACATTTCGCTGTGCACCGGTGATAACCGCACAAACACGCAGCACGAGTCTTCTCTATTCCAGTCCAGCTTTTCACCCCTCGACGACACCCGCATTCGTACCACGCACAGCTCGACGAACGTTTGCTTCTGTACCCGCTGAACCACAGGCTCGACTTTGGCCTTACCAGCACAAGCCGTACGACAAGATGCCGCACCTCGATCCTTTCTTCAAGCAGGTGGATACCCTGAAGGACACATTCATCGAGAGACTGAGGGAGGCTGTTGCGATTCCCAGCATCAGCTCCGAAGATGAGAGGAGGCAGGATGTCATCAAGGTCATCCACTCTATTCTGTCGGCATGTGCGGAAGCTGACATGGTGAAATAGATGGGACACTGGCTTGCCGACCAGATCAAAGCCCTCGGAGGCACCGTCGAGCTCCGTGAACTTGGCCAACAACCTCACCGCGAGCACCTCGTCCTCCCGCCTGTCCTGCTAGGCCGCTACGGCGACGACCCGAAGAAGCCCAACATTCTCATCTACGGCCACTACGACGTCCAACCGGCGCAAAAGTCGGACGGCTGGAACACTGATCCGTTCACGCTCAGTATTGACGAAAAGGGTCGCATGTACGGCCGTGGTAGCACGGATGACAAGGGCCCTGTTTTGGGATGGTTGAACGCCATTGAGGCGCATCAGAAGGCGGGCGTGGAGCTGCCGGTCAACCTAATCATGTGCTTTGAGGGTATGGAGGAGAATGGTTCTGAGGGATTGGATGACACTATTCGTGCCGAGGCGAAGAAGTTCTTCAAGGACGCGGATGTGGTGTGCATATCAGACAACTACTGGCTGGGCACGGAGAAGCCTTGCTTGACCTATGGTGTCCGTGGCTGCAACTACTACTCCGTCGAGGTTTCTGGACCTGGAGCAGATCTGCACTCTGGCGTGTACGGCGGCATGACCCACGAGCCTATGACCGACCTGATCCGCATCATGAACTCTTTCGTAGATCCCGATGGCAAGATTCTGATCAAGGGTATCGACGACCTCGTAGCTCCCCTGACCGAGCAAGAGGCCGCACTATACCCACCTATTGCCTTCACCATGAACGACCTACACGAGGGTCTGGGCAGTGAGACCTCCATCTACGACAACAAGGAAGACTCTCTCAAGCACAAGATGCGGTACCCCTCCCTCTCCCTCCACGGCATCGAAGGCGCCTTCTATACGCCCGGCGCAAAGACGGTCATCCCCGCCAAAGTCATTGGCAAATTCTCCGTCCGCACAGTCCCCAACATGGAAATCGACGAAGTCACCGCCCTCGTCGAGAAGCACGTCAACGAGGAATTCGCCAAGCTCAAGTCAAAGAACAAGATGAAGTTCAACGTCATGCACGTAGGCAAATGGTGGGTCGAGGACCCGAACCACCCCAACTACACGGCTGCGGCCAAGGCGGTCGAGCGCGTGTTTGGCGTCAAGCCGGATATGACGCGAGAGGGTGGCAGTATCCCGGTGACGTTGACGTTCCAGGAGGAGCTGGGCAAGAACGTGTTGCTGTTGCCCATGGGTAGCTCGACGGATGGCGCGCATTCGATTAATGAGAAGTTGGATAAGAGGAATTACATCGAGGGCACGAAGTTGTTGGGCGCGTACTTGCATTATGTTGCGGGTGAGTTGAAGCGTGGGTGAGCTGGAAGATGTGGATGCCGATATGATATCAGTGTGCGATTTCTCGCCCTGTGTTGCTCTACATGAGTATCAGAATAAAACAATTACCCAATTAATCTGCTTGCCCTGAGAAAACCCTTCGATTCCATACATATAGAGTGGTGGTGACGCATTGACCAATCACTGCGCCCCGGCCGGAAAAACACTTGCCGACAAAACTTGTTCGCCAACACCTCCGCAAGCACCTCCGAGACAGTGAGACAACCACCATCCCATCGCGCATCCCCAACCCCTTCTCAAAATGTCAACATGTAACCCCCTCACCCGCCTATACATCACCGCGCGCCCAACCGCAACCGCAACCGTAACCGCAACCTTCCTCTCCCACCCACCCACTCCAGCAACCCTCCTCCCACTCACCCAAACCCGCCACGAATCAACAACGCGCCGCCACAGAAAACTCCTCGCCCTCCCACACGCCCCATCCTTCGCGCCCTCAACCCCGCAACCAACCCTAATCTTCAACCCGCCCTCCGCCGCCCCGAGCGTCTACCACACGCCCCTGAAATTCCTGCCCAACGGCGACAAGAGGAAACAACTCTATACTAGTTTCCTAACTGCCTCGACGCAAGCCGCCTATCGTACGTCGACGGGCTCGATCGCGCAGCCAGGAACACCTCTTTACTCTCGCACATCCACCTCTACCTCTGCCTCCACCGCCGCGGCATCTTCCGCGCATCTCCCCCCCCGCCCCTCCGCCGCGCTCCCCGCCCCCGTCCGCGCCCCCTACGAGAAAAAATACCACCTCACCGACACGGACATCAGGGAGATGCAGCGCCTGAGGCGCGAGGATCCGGATACGTGGACGCGAGTGCGGTTGGCGGAGAAGTTCCAGTGCAGTCAGTTTTTCGTGGGGATGGTGGCTAAGGACGGGGAGAAGGCGGGGAGGGTGCAGAGGGAGCATGAGGAGGCGAGGGGGAGGTGGGGGGAGCGGAGACGGGGGGCTAGGGTTGATAGGGGGAGGAGGAGGGAGGGGTGGGGGAGGGACGTTTAGTTGGAGGAGATGGGGAGGGCGGGAGGGAAAAGTGGGGGCGGGTGGTTGGGATAGTGTGTGTGTATGTAAGGACAGAAGGAAAAGACTGGGAATCTACGTGTACGATATCAGCATTAAACATGGAGACTGGAGATAAGGAAAGGAATATGTATACTTTACTGTATATAAGCACGGCACGGCACGGAACAAGAGCTACCAACGCGTAAGCTAGGCTACATCCATCCATGTATGTATAACATATTGTCTGCCATCCCAATCGCTATTTATCCAAACCCAGCCAGCCAGCTATAGCTCTATCTGCTCCTTCCCCATCTCACCCATCCCCTCCCTAACCCCCTCCCCCGTCCCACCACCCCCACAAGCCCGTCCCAGCGCCAAAAAAGCAAAATGCCCCCCCACAACCGGCCGAGCCGTAAACCGATTCCCGGCCCCAAACCCGCCCTCCCCCTCCGTGTCAAAGAGATCCGTAAAAGGCAGATCCGTCACTGTCTCATTGACCCATTTCGCCACGCGGTCGAGGATCTCTCTGCGTGTCTGCGGCGAGGCGACGGCCGCGGCGGCGAATTGCCAGTCGGATTTCGTGTACAGGTGGCGCGAGTCGAGGGGAAGGCCATATTTTTGGAGGATGGTGAGGTACCTGGGAGGGTTGGTGTTAGTTGGGAGAGAGGAGAGGGATGGGATAGGGAGGGGGTAGGGAAAGGCTTACCAGTCTGATTGTCGCGTGTAGATGTGGTCGGGTATGAAGTCTTTGGTGATAGGCGTACGACCCATGACAGACCCCATGCTTTCTCCCTCCTCAAGAACCTCCTGCCCCGTCGAACCATCAGCACTCGCAAACTCGCTTCCCCCTTCACTCAACCCCTCCGTCTTATTCGTTAGCGTAGGATGAAAGCACAACAACGCATCCGCATACAGCGAATACAACGTCGTCCAACTCCCCGGCCAAAAATACGCCAACTTGGCATGCGATTTATCCGGCGCAGTGCCCTCGATTTCCCACTGCGCGATGTACGTTTCCGACATGTTGCGGTACTTTTCCGCTTCGTCGGGGCGGTGGAGGAGAGCTGCGATCTCGCTGAACGCTTTGAGGCCCACGATGCCTTTGAGCGCGAGGTTCGTTTGGAGCGGCAGCCAGCCTGCGAAGTCATCTGTGGAGAGTTGGTTGGAGGGGTAGAGGGAGAATTCTTCCAGGTAGAGTGTCCATTGTTGGAGAAGGTCGTAGACATTTGAGGCCCATTTCTTCACTTTGTCGATGCCCTGAGCGCCGCCGACCCAGGATTCATCGATGTATGCCATGTTATTCATGGTGCCCATGTTGGTTAGTGAAAAGACACTTTCGTTGGAAGTGGTGGCAGTTAACACAGGCTTCGCTCCCACGGTTGACCAGATCGATTGCGCTTGGTCGTCAGGGCCGTAGGTGAAAGAGTTGATTAGTGCCAGGGCCATGATGAGCATGTTTCCGCATTCTTCCACGGGCATGTACTCATCCTGCCCATCCCAGTGGCCGGTGAAATTCGGGAAATGAGCACCTAGATCGTGCATCGAGTACTTATTTGGGTATAAATGTGCCTTTTGATGCTCAATCAATGGCTGCAATAAATATGCACCCCACTTTGGATTGGTATACAAGAAGAAGGGAAAAGCTGGGAAGATGACATCCACGGTCTGCGTATTCCCATTCGACGAAATCTCCTTTAAGAAGAGTAATGGATTCTCAGGCGTGCCTGAGAAAGTCGTAGCGCCCAACGTCTGGCGAGCTGAGAGTGCCACAATATCAACGTAGTTGTCTGAACCCGACTTGTAGGCGTCGATTCGCAGTTGCTCGGAGTAGTTACCAGCCAGCGCATTCGCGTTCGCAAAGTCGCCGTAGTGGAAGAAGACGAGGCCATCAGCATCGCCGTAGAAGAACTCCCATAGAGGTCGCATGTGTGTAAGACCTCGCTCCGATGCAAACTGCACTATCGGCTCTTGTACATGAGCAATGGTGAACAGAATGCTGCTGCTATTCGCCGATGTCGAGTCTGCCAGCTCAAACGTTTTCGAGAAAGCGAAAACGGGCTCGTCGTCGAAGATTTTACGGAACCGGCCATCATTCTGGTTCTGCAGTGTTCCTGTCCGAGCAAAGCGCTGGCGCAGCTCCGCCGAGCTTCCAGACTCATGCCTTGCATCTGCCGGACCAGTGAAGAGCAGCTGGCCCCATTCTCCCTGGTCTGCTTCTTCGGTAAAGAGCTGCTCAACTTGTCTTTTCACCTTCCACGTCTTGAGTCCGGGAACGGGACCTTTCGCCTCTTGCTGGCCAAGCTCCCATTCTACAACGTTATCACCGTTCCCACTGGCCCACTTCCCATTGATATCCACATAGATATCCACATCGAAGCCGCCCTCGACATAGATTTTGAGATATGCTGCTGGAATCGATTGGCGAGCGGTTGATTGCGGTGTAATGGGCGAGAGAAATGAGAGAATGACTTTGAGTGCGGCGGCTTCGGAATCGGGCGGCGCGGGAAGTGTGTAGGTAAGGTTCGTGGTGGAGGCATCATATTGCGCGCCGTGGTATCCAGGCTCTCTAAGGTTGAAGCTAGGGAAATTTGTTAGCAGGAGCTGCTCAGGTTGGATAGGGTCGGAGGACTTGCTCTCTTTCGCGCTTGTCTAATGCATCGTGTGGTCGTCCTAATAGTGGATAGACCTCTTTTGTACCTGGAAGATGGGCAAGAACGCTGAACCCCAACTATACAAACATTCGTTAGCGATTTCATTCCTCTGCTGCAGATGTGAGCTTGTTCATACATCAGTGCCTCGCCAAAAAGTTGGCCAGACCTTCCACGGCTCCTGTCTCGCATTGGGCAGCCATGTACTGAGGTACGGATTCCTCACAATCAACGGAAGAACGGGAGGGGTGAGTGTTGAAGCGTCAACAGTGACGCTCGCAAGCAGCGCAACAGTGGAGAGACTGAGAAGACGCATTGCGTCACATGCAAGGTGAGACGAACTCCAATCAAAGCAATTGTAAGCGCGGCTTGAACAAGGAAATGTAAAACGAGAACAAACGGCTTAAATACACAAATAAGATGGTGATACCCAACACTCTCACATGGGGAGGGCAGCAATGAAGCTGTTGTGGTTATGAGCTCTCGGGCTTCGACTTGCGGGGTGAGGTTGTCAGAGGTGGCCTGGCCAATCAAAGTGGCGTACCTTGCAGCACTCCGGGGCGCGTGCTGGGGTAGCTGCTCTGAAGTTTCAGCTGCCAACGACATGTCACTCTCAGTAGTGTTGTCGAACCTCATCCTACTGCTCAAAACTTGCATTCCATCTACTTTTAATTACTCTCAGGAAGGTGCCACTGCTATTTCGTTGCCACGCGCTCAGTATCATGGTCATTCAGTCTCGATCCACTCACCGTGACCCCCTTGTCGAACGTTCCGCGAAGGCTAGCCCATCACATATCGCTCACGTCTTCCGTATACAATGATCACGATGCATTCCGAGGGAGAAGCTGACGATCATCGTCGACTATCAAATCTGGTGTCGGCGTTCCACGGCGCTTCCACGTGGCCGCGATTGAGTTCATGAAGCCTGAAGCCAAGGACGATTTTCGCCTCGTTAACGGCGGCGACGACACCCCATCACGGATGGATTTGACGGGACTAGGAGTCCTCATGATCCACTCATCAATGGCATAGGATGGGTGCCCTTGGTGACTTATCTCTGTGGCTGGGTCACTCGTCTGCGGAATCGATGGCAGCGGCCGCGAAGAGTAGTCCGGAGGCTCGAGCTTGAGAGATGGTGGCACAGATAGACGGTTGTGATTGTAGAACCGGGGCGGACTATCAGTACCGCGATGTCTTTGACGCCCATCTGACTCCAACGCGTCAGGCTGCGGTGCTCCCTTGGGCACGTAGGCGCGTGGGGGAGACTTTGAATGACCACTTCCCGCGCCCTCGACCGTGCTACACGGGCCATCTTCCTCGCCAGGCTCAATGATCGACATCAAAGTCCCACTGTCTGACCCCGAGTATTCTCCTTCTTCCACAAGCTTGAGCTCCCGTATCTGATCCCACGTGCGGTAGTAGTATTTGAACGTCGCGAACGGCTGGTCGGTCGGATCGATCAAGGCGAACTTGTAGAAGCGTTTCGGCTCTGAGCTGGCTCGTCCGGCATTGACAAGGCTGCTTGTGTTAGTGCTTGTCTCTAGGAAGAATGAGTGGGTGCCTTACTTGATCCCACGCGGGCTCTTGCCGTGCTCGGTGCTATCATACTCCACGAATTGCCTCTCTGCCCTCTTTCTTCCATGAGCGCGATGGACTCGAATCTCCATGACTGCCTTCTCATCGAACACGTCCGTGACGTCACTCCACGTCTTGCCATATTCATCGTCTGGCGGCGTAAAGCACAGCATCCGCTTCTCTATCTTCTTGTGTCCGTTTTCGTCTTTCCTCTCAAATAGTCCAAACATTGTCTTCCCTTTCCATTGTTCGTCTTTGCTTGTCGACCAGCTCACGATATGCGCGCCATTGATGAAGAGCTTGAATAGGAAGAGTTGGTCTTCAGGCACCGGCGGCTGGACACTGTATCCGATCCAAAACTGGCTTCCAGGCAGCACGGGAACGTATACGCTGCATGTCGAGTTCTTTTCGTCGAAGAGCGACGGTACTTGATTGGTGATACCCTGCGCCGTGTAGAAGTCCTGCGGCTGCGGAGGGAACTCGGGCAAGAACCGGCAGTCAAATTGCGAATGCAGGTTGATGACAATGCTACGATAGGTCGGCATACTGCACAATAGGATGGAGATGAGTGTGGAGTGAAGGATGGATTCGGAGATATGAAGTGGTTGTCGCGACGTGCACGTTGGTAAGGTAAAGGCAGGTAAAGGCAGGTGCGAGCGCGTGCGGGAAAGCCTGGTGAAGGCACCCTCTGCCTAGCTCACCAGGCCTCGATCCGTCGACTTCTCAATAGATCATGACTCACTCTCAACAGACCGTTTGCTCGCTTGTTTCTAACAATAGCTACAATCGCTGCTCTCTCTGACTGCCTTGTATATAAATCCCTACAACGCTCTCTACCTCTTGTTTCCCCAACCTCAACTTCAACCTCAACTTCGAAGCACCTCAGGAATGTAAAGTCAACCTAACTACTCTACTTTTTCACTTAACATTCCACCACACTTTATTCAGATCCCACGGCACAGCTCAGCTTTCCTCAATCTTGATATCACATTTCAAGATGTCGTCCAAGAACAACCCTTCCAGCCGTCCAACCCGTGCGCCTCGGCCCAAGAATGTGACCAAGAAGCCCGTCGAGAATACACCCTCAGACATACCGAAGACGCAGACCGACAACGCCGTTTCTCCGACTGAGAAAAAGAACGTGAAGGCGACGCACACCCGCAAGCCTTCCCTTACCCCCTCCGAGTTTGCCAAGTACGTTTACATCTAGAATTTGTTTCGACGACAATTACTGACGATTCGCAGGTTGAAGACTGGCAAGCGCGCCAACCTCGTCGTCGGCTCAGAGGGTGACACATTCATCGCCGTGGAGAACGCCTACGTCAATCTCCTTTGCCATCATTGGGGCCTCGCCAAGAAGCAGCTGTCGACTGGAACTTCGAATGCTCTCGTCATTAAGGATGGCGTGAAGCCGATCATGCAGTGGATCTACAAGTACATGCTGTGTGGCGAGAAGGACACGGAGTGTCATGTGACCCTCGAGAAGTTGAGCCCTGCCGATCTGTGCAAGCTCTACTACCACGCCAAGTACGTGGAGTATACGGCACTCGAGCGCCGCATCTTTGGCCTCGTGCGCGCCGGGCTTCGCGAGGACTTCCCGACCCCTGCGACCATCCGAAACGTCTACGAGATCGTGCCAGAATTGGTCAAGGAGCTCCTACCAATCATCACTGACATCTTTCTAGAGCCGCTGGTTTTCGACTATGGACCGTATATCGGGGTTGCTGAGCAACATGCTGGCTTTGGCAAAGACCTCGACCAACTCATGAAGAAGCGACTGGCTGGCCTCAAGCTGCGCGGTGAGAAGTATTATGAGCGGATTCGCCAGATAGAATCTCGTCGCCCTCGCCAGAACACCGAGTCCACTGCCGCAGTCGGAAATCAGGGTGTCGTACCCTCGAATTCTCAGGATTCTCGTGGTCAGAAGACGGAGGCTCTCAATCCTGTAGCTCCCGAGACCGAGACGAACCCTAAGCGCCGGAACAACAAGCGTGGCGCTCGGAAGGTGAAGGAGACTGAGACTGCTGCTGGGAAAGCCAAGGACTCGACATCGCAGGAGAAAGGCACCGTGCCTATCCCCAAGAAGACCGAGAACTCCAACCCTTCACGCAAGGAGAAGGCCAAGGCTCGACGGCCGGTGTGTTTTGCCTGCAATGGCATCGGGCATCTTGCACGTCAATGCGTACGTGGATCCCTCTAATCAGTCAACTAGATAGCGCTACATCATGATCCAAACATACTGACAAGCCCCTTGATGAACTTTGCTAACATCCCTTCCCAGACCACTGACGTGGAAGACACGCCTGCACCCGCTTCCACCAACACCGAGGTTCCAAAGCCCACGGAGACACCCGCCGCCACCAAACCCAAGGCAAAGCAGACCGCTCGTCCCCCTCAGGTCTGCTTCAACTGCGACACCGAGGGCCACATCGCACGCAACTGCCCAGCCCCCAAGGTCGACACGCCCACGCATGCCCCACCCCCCACCACCTCCCCTCCCACAACCACCAACGACCCTCCCTCCCGCCCCCCGCCGACCTGCTACAACTGCAACCAGATAGGCCACATCGCGCGCGCCTGTCCCAACCCCTTCGTCCCCTCCTCCTCCACGACGGGTCCCTTCCATCCGACCACCCCTCGCCCCGCAGGCACCGGTAACCCGCGCAACAAATACCGTCGTCGCGCGCAGAGCGACCGCTACGACGACTTTGTGCGCGACGAGCGGGCGCGCGAGCTGCAGAGCGCGGGTGACGGTGACGGGATCGAGG
Source organism: Byssothecium circinans (assembly GCA_010015675.1). Taxonomy (NCBI): domain Eukaryota; kingdom Fungi; phylum Ascomycota; class Dothideomycetes; order Pleosporales; family Massarinaceae; genus Byssothecium; species Byssothecium circinans. The sequence goes on from ML976987.1 coordinate 43,819, forward strand.
TCGTTGGTAATAACCATGGGATCCGGACGTGTGAGCGCGAGGCGAGGAGGGGGGAGTGGACGAGGACGGGGCTGAGGATTTAGGGGGATGGGGGGATGGGGGGACGGGAGGGGAGAAGTATGAGATGGCGATGAGTAAAGGACTCTGCTGTTTGTTTTTGGTATTTGCTTTGGAATGGAAATTGGCATTGGAATTGATTCCCTCCGCGAGGACGAGGACGAGGGGAGAAGAGAAGAGATCAGTGCGTGGGCTTTTGATTGATTTTATATTACGTGGACACATGCATGGGACAGACGCCAGGGATGCCACGGCGGATGCGAGGGATGGATGGATGGACTAGCTGGCCAAGGCATTTATATATGGACTTAACCTCATACTCATACTCATACTGATGCTCATGCTCATGCTCATGCTCATGCTCATGCTCATGCTCATGCTCATGCTCATGCTCATGCTCATGCTCATGCTCATACTTAACCATGCTTATCCATGCATGCTGCAAAAATATCAGGATCAGCTTGCGATACTTGTCGTATTTGTCTTATGATGGATAACGTTATGGATAACTTTTTCTTGGAGTTGGCGACTGAGGAGGAGGAGGAGAAATGGTGTTTCCCTGCCGGGTGTGCGGTGGAGTGGAGTGGAGTGAAGTGAGGGATGAATTGTGCCCGACTACCGCTGACTGTGAAATGGACTGATGCTGATGCATATGAAATACGAAGTTAAATCGAGGAGGTAATGCATAATGCATATTGCGTCATGCGTAATGTGTAATGTATGGTGGAATTGGGGGTATCTACGCTAACGCTAAAGTAACAGTGGCATAACAAAACAATTCCCATCCCCTCGTCCTTCCCTTCCCTCTCCTCTCCTCTCCTCTCCTCTGCTCTGCTCTCCTCTCCCCCCTCCTCCGCCCCAACCCCCTTCACTTCCCACCTTCCCATCCCACCCACCAAGACCGGCAAAAAAAAAAAGGGAAAACTCTATCCCACAATCCTCCCAGCCCCCACAACCGTCCAAAACGCCTCCTCCCTCTTCTCCCTCTCCCCCCTCCCTCCCCTCCCATCCCCCAACCCGCGCTCCTCAGCATGAACATCCGCCTCGAACTCCAAGCGCACGAAGATAGGAATCTCAAGCACATCTTCGTCCTCATCCAATCCCTCCTCTTCAGCCCCCTGGCCCTCAATTCCCTCTGCACCTGCACCTGCACCGGCTGCATCCGTCCTAAAACTCAGATTCTTCGCCGTGGTTGTGGCGCTTGACGTAACGCCGCCGCCGCTGTCTAAAAACCCAGGAACGACCTCGACAATAACACTGGTCCAATTCCTCCCGCGGTCCCATATCTTTCCCGCTTCAATCTGTCCCGCGTCCGCGCTCGAGTGCTTGATCGGCGAGAGCGAGGATGCGAGCGCGTCGTCCCAGACATCCGTGTTGGCGCCGACTTCGAACTGCGGACACAGGATGGTGACGCGGGAAGCGACTTTTCCCGGCGTCGTGGAGGGCGTGGCGAGTGTGACGCGGATGGGGTCGAAGAGCGGGTTGCTGAGGTGGAGGAGAAAGTGGGTTGGGATGCCGGGTTTGAGAGCGTTGTATGCGAAGGGTGTGCCTGTGGTTGCAGGTGCGGATGTGGATGTGGAAGTAGAGGGAGCGGGTTGAGCGGCGGGAGGGTTGGTGAAGTGGGAGGGCAGGGCGCGGATGCTTAGGCGGGGGATGTGGTTTAGGGCTAAGAGTTTGATCTTGTAACGTGTCGATGTTATTTTCGTCTCGGGTTTGGAGAGGATGTGTCTGCAGGAGCGACAGCGCTTGGAGCGCTTTGTGCAGAGGAGAGTGGTAAGGGGACGGAGTTCCGTGTTGAAGCGGATGTTGGGGTTGGTTTGGGCGTGTTTTTGCGTGGGGGAGAGGGTGGCGGTCCAGCCTTCAGTCTTGAGGCGCTCGATTGCCGCCATGTCGGAGGATGGGTCGTGGATTGTGAGGCCTTCGAGCGTCGAGGCGGCTTCGCGCACGGGAGTGGGTTTTGGGCGCTTGTTCCTTTTGCTGGTTGACTGGTACATGTTCACGATGCGCGAGTAGGCTGAGGGTGAGGAGAAGTTGATGTCGGTGTGGGAGAAGGGGTTTGTGGGCGTGTGGGCGTCGATTTGCGCCTTGTAGAAGGCGGAGAGATTGGAGAAGAGATCACTTTGGCTGGGCGGGATATCATCTTGTTCTGTGTCTGTGGTTGGTGAATCAGATGTTGGCGAGAGCACATTCTGATCTCGTCTCCGGGCTTCGAGGTCTTTGCGCCGCTCACGCTCCTTGTCCCGCTCTTTCTGTGTTGGTATTTGACGTCCCCCATTCGCTAGCCTGGCCAACTGCCCACTTATCCCGTTGATCTTCTCAAACTCAATGCCAATCTCTACCGTGCTCCACTTGCAGTACGGACAGGCCAGTATATATGGCGCCGCATTGTCTCCACTTGTGTCCAGGCTATTCGTCGTCATTGGGCTTGTGCAGACCGGGCAATTGAAGCAATTCCTCGTACATCTGTTTCCATCACTCTTGACCACTGAACTGGGGACTTCGAACAGGCAGCTCGGACAGTACCAGTTCAGCGTTTCTTCCGTCACGCAGCGTGGACAGCGGATCTGCTGGCAGTCTTCGCAGTAGAGAAGGTGCTCGAGTGGGTAGAGAGAGTAATTGGAGCGCGGATTGCGCGGGTCGAAGTCGCGTTCGTCTTCTTCGGCTTCGGCGAGGATCTGGGAGGCGCGTTTGGAGGGGAGGGGTGTGTTGTTGTCGTAGCAGTCGCAGGCGTAGTATGTGTAGGGAAATGGTTGTGCCATGGTGATGTTTAGTACGCGAGAATGGCGTGTATGTAGTGGGGGTCTGGCTCCTCACCGGAAGCGTTGTGGTGTCGTGTTGTGCACAAGTAAAGGTGGTGGTGGTTTGGTGTTGTCGGTGAAAAGAAATGCCGAGGCCAAGTCCTGACATCACTTTTCTGTACACTTCTCCCCACCCTCTTAATAGCATTCGACCTTCAATTGCATCTGTACATAATTGACCTCGTTCTACGCGTACACTATGAATCCTCTCTCAATACGCGCCTTCATCCCGCCTCTGACGCGTCGGACGCTTCCCCTCCGTACAGCGCGCCACTACGCCATGCAAGCTCCCGGAGCTCCCACAATCGAAATCTTCAGCCAACAGCACAAATGGATGCAGAAAGAGCGTGCAGCAAGAGACATAGAAACTAGCCGGGGCGTAGACTACTTGAGGGATGAGGTCGCCTCGCGGCTATGCGAGAGATTACTTGTATGGTTTCGACATTCACAGCATGGAGCTATGGCTAAGCTATCCAGGACATCAACCGCCACTTCCCCCACGTCCTCGACCTCGGCGCAAATGCCTGCAACATCGCTCGTCAACTCACACTTCCTTCTGAAGACTCTCCCGATGCTGGTCCACGTTCGAATCGAGTCGGGAAAATCACGGCCGCTGATTATTCCCAAACACTCCTATACCGAGATGCGGACCTCCCATTCAACAGCGAAGTAGATATCCAACGCGAAGTGCTCCCTGCTTCCGAACTTCTTCCTTATGAAGCGAATACGTTCGATGCGGTTTTGAGTAGCTTGAGCTTGCACTGGATCAACGACCTGCCCTCCGTTTTGGCGCAGACGAACAACATCTTGAAGCCGGATGCTCCCTTCATCGGAGTTATGATGGGCGGTGACAGCCTTTTCGAACTGCGGACATCACTGCAGCTTGCGGAGCTGGAAAGAAGAGGAGGTGTTGCTACCCACACATCACCGCTCGCGGACGTGCGTGATGTGGGTGGACTTTTACAGCGTGCGGGCTTCAATCTTTTGACTGTCGATGTTGATGACATCGTTGTCGACTACCCTGACTCGTTCGCGTTGATGAAGGATTTGCAGGCCATGGGCGAGTCCAATGCCGTGTTATCGAGAGAAAAGGGTGGCATTCAACGCGACGTGTTGCTGGCTGCAGAGAGCATCTACCGAGCACTTCATGGAAACGAAGACGGAAGTTTGCCGGCAACGTTTCGCTTGATTTACATGATCGGCTGGAAACCAAGCCCAACCCAGGCGAAGCCGCTGGAGCGTGGCACTGGCATGTTCAGCATCAAAGATATGCTGGAGAAGGACAAGAAGGGCGGTGGTTCTAAATGAATTGTCAAGACAATCTCGCAATGTTGGTGATTTCCACGTCGCAAATTAGGGTAGCACATTTCTGGCCATGTGCAGCGCCGACAAGCATCTCGGACTTTACCGACGACCTTAGCCACTGGTTTCGATCATCCCACCGACCGGGTCAAAGACGGCACGTTCATCTTGCCTCATTACGGCATTAAGAGAGGTGGCATAACGCCTTCATGTGGCCTTTCCCACCCTAGACCGATCCATGGACACTCACGATAACGAAAGTACTTGGATATATTCATGCCACCTGATGGCACCAAGGAGGCATCTCGCGGTCCCGTCTACAACTCCCGGTTCCCCGTTTTCTTGCCACATTGCATTGTCACCACATATCTTGCTCCATCGACGTAAGCAAGCGCTTTCGCGGATAATACATATGAGTTAGGACCTTCCTTTGTAGGGGAGAGCATTGAGAAACCCGGGCAGTCACGGTGTTCTTGTAGTCGTCGGGAACGGGGGTCCGAGGATTGTTGGGTTGGGAGGGTTCCGCGGGAATATGCCTGCTTTGTTGACGGACTTCGGGAAGCTGAATTATCCTGCTGTGGCGCTCCCATTTGCGGCCGTACGCGCGGGATTGAGGCTGGAGCTCGCGTTGCGGGGGAGAACTGGGAGGATTGGACGTAATTTGACTCCTGCGTGCAGGCCAGCGTCACCGGCAATGAGAGGGAGGGAGGCTAGAAAGCTGATGGTCTAGAGAAGCAACATCTTTGCGATCTGGAAGTTGAGAGAGCTTCGAGTGGGGATTTGTACTAGAGGGATTAGGTAGGCTTTTGTAAGTCGAATGTCGGCAGAAAGGTCGGGGCGAAAGGGCGTGATGAACTAAAGCTCGTCCGAGAAAACGGCAACGTCATATTGTATTGTGGGAAAAGGACGAAAGTCGATTGTTCGTCACGCTTTACTACTGCAATACCAGTCGCTCTCATAATGACTTTTCGAAGTACGAAAACAGCGTAATCGACCTTATAAGCTCTATCGAATAGACCCAGCAGTTTGTTTCAGACTAAGTACGATAGCGCACGTTTATGGTACTCTACTATTCTGAAAGCTGCCGAATCCATCGCAGACGTGATATCTCTTGACTTGTCAGTAAAACTCTCGAGGCTGTCCGGTGGATACAAGCCCGCCGAGAATCCTACTTGCTCTCTACGTCTTTACATCAGGGCTCGGTAAAGGTTCAGAACATCGTTCTTAGATATCCCTCGCGCCGAGTGTTTGAGTATTTATGTTACCCGTTTAATAGAAATACGTTGTTTGATCTTATCCCGCTCCATTGTCTGACATATCATATTTGGAAGGCCTGGAATGCCTCAAGCAAAACAGCGAAAAACTTCGGTGACGAGATGACCTTGGTCAAGATAGTGAACTCAATGTAGGAGTGTGATTGTCGGCTTCCTCAACGACACGAGAGTTGTGATGTGCTGTTCTGGCCATGTGAGCGATTAGATATCCACGAAGCCATTCTGTTGTACAGGCCATTGTGCTGTATTATTCGATTTGAACTATCACTTTGACGCGGAGGATAGTGACGGGTGCGGACATAAAAGATGTCGTTGGAACAACCTTCGGATGCACGGACTACCGCGTCCAATCCACCATCGGCCCGCCTCGGCTTCTCCCAACTCCATCCCACATTTTATGCCGTTGCCAGACTTCAAAGTTGGATTCGGGCGGATGTAAGAAACAGTAATAAAATGTACCATTAGTGAGATTTCAGTTGAGATGTGAACTTATGCAACATTACACTTACGGACCAAGTAATATCGCCTGAAAGTGTACTCCCATTATGTGGTCTAACATTTAGGCCTATAATAAATATTATTATCCAAGTCGATAATATCAAGACGCAGCATTTGAAGTTCCGTAGAGTATGCAAGTGGATGACGCCACAGCATCACTATTGGGCAAAACCGTGCCACGAAAGAGGAGGTTGCATGGAGGCGAAACCGGTTAAGTGAAGACATCGAGATGGTGTCGAAATAATACAAAACCCACCAACTGTCAAAGCTTACCTAGCAATCACACCGTAACCAGCTTCTATATCACCATGGCTGACGCACCACTGCTTGGAGGAGCGAACGACATAAGACACTCGACAGGGGGTCGTGTAGGGAATGCTAGGAACGTGGATAGTAGTGTGAGCGCTTTACATCACTATTGTCTCGTTGACTTGCAAGGAAAAGACTGATAACATGAGAATAGATCAGTATTCTACGCTCCATTCTCAAAGTATTCACTGGCGGCCTGATAGCCCCAGCCGATACAACTTACGCCACCATCATGCTCCTCCTAAACTGCTCCGATGCTCAAGAACGAGATAAACTCACAATGCAGTGGCGTGACCACAAGCTCAACGAGCTCAGCTTCATAGGAATCGTCGTACGTGCCCACTATTATTCTTCCCACAATACAATTACTAATGACTATTTGTGACAGAGCCCACTCACAGCAGTCTGTCTTGTATCAACCGGCTCCTGGCCAGAAATCAGTTCCAAACCCTGGTATATCCGAGCGATTTGGTACAGCGGCATCGTCTTCGCACTCTTCTCCGTCCTCACGGCGGCTCAACAATCGCTTCGCTTGCACCGTTTATCAGCGCACAGGGATGGTCTTCATTACATTCGCCTTTGCCTTGTTCGAGATCGGAAACGTCTGGATAGTGAAGAGGGGGAGCTCAAGCTCGTACCGCGCCGGTTCCAGATCTGGAGCTGGCAGTCTGCCATGATGTTTCTGCTGTTGGCGGTAGCGTGTCTTTTGGTTGGAATGTTAGTTTTGGTGTGGAGTTCAGTAGTGAAGGAGACGGATAAGGTTGTATATGATGAGAATGCGAAGGTGAGTGTTCAAATACATTGTAAAGACTTGATGCTACAGTGGTGACCGAAATCGGTTTCCGGTTCCTATACTTCAGTTATTCTGCGCGCACGGCCGCTGGAAAGGCGCTTTACTAAATAGATAATAGCGCTTTGCAGGGGCTTAGAAAGTGGCGAAATCATAAGCTGCGCCACATGTACCTCTACCTACCTGTTCTCTATACATTTTGAAACACTTACAAGCTCCTGGCCGGTACGGGTCGGCCATCCTCCCTACTAGTGTGATCAAGGTGTTCGTTCGCATCAAGTGGCAAATATATAATCCAAAATTCTGCACGTGGACACCTTGGTCGATTGATCTACGGTATACTCGAAGGTTCGATGTGGCAAATTTGCAAGCTATATATATGCTGATCCCCGGCCCTCTATGAGACAGAGGGAATAATAAATATATAATAGTGAAAGAATAGCAGTTCAAATACTCCTAACGCCATAGAACGTATTAGACTTGTTACGCTCAAGATTACATATCCATACTCTACCATGGCTAGTACCAATACCGATCACATTCTTAGATACTATGAAACATGACGGCCGATATTCTGATGGTAGCCATAAGATGTTCTTCGAATCGTAATTTATCCACGTACGATCTGAACTCTTGCCTAAGCCTTGATAGACTGTGTTGTCTGACCCCGACACCAGCCGTGTCGAGTCGTGGGAGAAGGCGACGGACCTAACATAGCTGCTATGGCCCTCGAGCGTCTGGAGGCACACGCCGCTGCTCGCATCCCAGATCTTTTTTGGACGGACGCCGCTCTCGCTAGCAGCAAAGGACGGAGAGTAATCCCACTTCCATAAGCATACATCTACTCCTCTCGACTCCTCATTCGCGAAAAGAAAAATTAGATCTCACAGCCCCGGTACGCAATTACCAATCTACATTTAAATAGTGACGTGACTAGGATAAGATTCTTCTACGAATGGGGGCGGTACGCTCGCAGCAGCTTGACTACCGCCTCGTGCCCGTTCCCTGCTGCCCACGTAAGCGACGTCCGTCCGTCCTTGTCCTTCGCGT
>ML976987.1:52962-78489 GCA_010015675.1 Byssothecium circinans
CTGCTGCCCACGAGAGCGGCGTCCGTCCGTCCTTGTCCTTCGCGTCGATGTCGACCTTGCCCGTGTCCAGCAGCAGCTTGACTATCGCCTCATTTCCAAGCTCCGCTAAATAAGAGAGTACGCTCCTTCGATTTGAGAATTGAAAACTGCGTCCAAAAATATAATCCCCTCTGTCCTTGTAACGGTAGGCCTGGATTTCACTAAGGGGACTTCCGGGAAGTTGGTCCTTAGAGAGAACATCTACAAATGCTTGGAGAGCCTCCTCACTTCTAGTTGCCAAGGCTGCGAAGAGAGGGGGTCCATAACGTTCTTTTCCAACTTCAAGACAGGAGACAGCGGATGGGTGGGCTTTAATAAGAGCAGGCATGTTACGTTCCCCTAGCACATACAGTAGGCTCATTTCTTCTGTGTACCTACATACTTCATGCCTCTCAAATAAGTTCGCTAGCTTGATCCAGGAAGGTCGTGGAAAACTGAGGATAAGATTCCTCTGGGCGATACCGCTTCCTTCTGCTAAATCTGCATGGTAAAGAACATTCTGCACGGCGTATTCCAGGAAAGGAAACCAATCATTGGCTGACTTGCGTAGGTCTGCGGTCTCCTGCGATGAAGCCTTCGGAAGTTTCTCAGGGATCCTTAGAACAGCAAAAACATCCTTACTCATGTAGGCGAGGCAGCATTGCGTTAGCTGCTCATGACTTTGGCCCTGGAGATTGCTTCTAAGGTTAGGCCAGAGGTCGCCGAGACCATCTTCTTTTAGGAGAAAGTCCCTTATTGACTCGTGAATAAATTGAACCGTCTGATTCTTGGACGTCGTTATCTCGGCTAGGCCTTTTGATGAGTCGAGGATGAATAGTTCGATCGTCTCTTTGGTGACTTCATCAGGATCCCACTTTGATACTGCTTCAGTCTCAACTCCACAAAGAACAGCGAAGTACAACTGCTCTGGACTCAATGGCTGCTTCGCAAAAAGTACCCATTGGATACACAGTGCCAGCTCGTCTCTATTGTGCGAGTCGCGCGTTAAGATTTCGCGGAACAGTTTGTGGAGGTCGCTAGGAATTTCCTTGAGTCTTCGCCGAAGTGCATGGATCCGGCCGTGATCGTGCTCTTTGTTAAGGATGCCGATAACGAGAACGACCCACATGAAGACTCCTAATGCCTTTTCTTGAAGTTCGCTTCGGATCTGCTGCGCAATTTTGCTCTTCCCGATCTTTAATTCGCTCTCGATGTAGTTGGTGATGTCCTGGCTGTGTCCTTCTTGCCCTTCTAGCACTAAACTTAGTCCTTTCCGTATTGTGATGTTTGGGTAGTGTCTACTCGAAAAGCAGACTTGGAATCTAATACTGGCTGACGTCGAGAGCTCGCCAACGCGTTCAAAGAACTGTATCATATCTCGGACCTGGTCTTCTTCGCATTCATCTAAGGCGTCAATAAAGCAGACCACGGAAGAATGCCTAAGGCTCTGTATAACTTGCTCCAACAGCGATTTGAGTGACTCGATGCCCCATTGGTGATCTGGTCTGATACTCGACGATGAGAGACCGACTGAGTCAAAAACGCACTGGAGAGCGGGAAGCCGCTCAAGGAGTTGTAGGAGAAGTGACCGATAAGTCCCAATCGTAGACTTCTCCAAGTCTGCACCGCGTGCGTGGAAGAAGAAGGAGATAACAGTCTTGTCCTTCATCGTTTTCCGCGCATTAGCAAGAGCAAACTTCATTAAGGTGGATTTTCCAGTTCCAGGCTTCCCTTTGATCCACAAGAAGCCGTGGTGTTCGTCTACTTTGGCCGTATCAAGCCAGTCAATGTACTCAGGCTTTTTTAATAGCCATTTGCATGTCTTGGCGTGTGCATTTTTAATAGTCGTCTGGCGTGCATCGATTTGGTCAAATCGCAACGAGTCCAACAGTATCCGCCTTTGGTCATTGTCTAGCGACAGTACCTTACTGCCTAAGGACTCTGTGATCTCTTTGCGAAGCCTCCTGAAGGCGTTCTCTTCACCTTCGCCATAGTTTGGCACCATAAAGATACCAAATATACCCAGCAATGAGTATGCTTTGTCTTCTTTGCGTGTCGTGTGGCGGGCTTTCGACCACGATAATCGATCCTCTTTGCTAAACTCATGGAGAGGAGCCCCTTGAAGGGCTTGGATGGGGACTCCCGTTGTCTCGTGAATGTGTCTCTCTAGAGTTTTCTTGTCACCCAACCGATTTCCTTCTTTCGAGAAAAACGTGACGTTGTGAGGGGCTAGGAGCTCTTGCAGAGTCCAGCCTCGGGTAAACCATCTGCTTTGCCGAAATGCTGGCTCCCAAGTGTACTGGAAGTTCTCGTTGTCTGCTTTCCGTTTTCGTATAGAGACATCCGCGAGGTACACATAGCATTGTGCCGCCTTATGATACCAGCGAAACATCGAGTTGATCGCATCCTGGACTTCGACAGCATTTGTCTTGTTGATGCAGCAAGTATCTACCCAGAAGTATTCCAAGCCATCACGTTTCGCCTGTTGTGCGCAGAACCGAATTTTGGAATAGCCTGCCTTGCTCTTACTTGACTCGTTCGAGAACTCGTCGAATGTCACCTCTTGATCCTCCTGCCAAGTATGCGAAAGTATAGCATAGCGAGGGATTTTGTTCTCGTCAAGAATGTCTTTAGTGAAGCTGAACTCGTCATCGCCGCTGAGCTTTAGGAGCCGCATTGCGTCGTACGGGTTCTGGCTCTCGATCGTATTAGGCTGGATAATCGGTGGCACACGGCGGTCGTCGTCCGTTCGTTCGGTTGAAGGTGACAATGGCAGCTATCGGGAGTGGTGCGGGTGTTAGCGGTCAGAGTACACTTTTTTGGTGGAAGAGTCCAGCTGTGGAAGAGCGATGGTGCGAGAGGTATTAGGCAGTTGCGACAGGCTGTCCTTAGTCACGTCGGTTGGCGGCGCAGCAGAATGTGGCGGAGCAAGGCTGAACAAAACCTCCAAAGCGCAAACAAAATTTCTACTACAGTACCTTGCTATTCCATACATATTTATTTTCTCCATGTTATAAAGGGCTGGGGGTCGAGGTGAAGACGCAGCCCGCTAATTTGCTGCAGCGAAGCTTCGAGCTGCTCTAACGTTAGATCAAGTGGCGGTAAGATGCTACTGCTAGAATAGGGAGGCATTAGAAATTTGCCACCTCAGACCTCGTCAAACTAACAAACTCCTCCGATGACACTAGCAGGGAGGACGACCCGCTCCTGCCAGGAGCTTGTAAATGTTTCAAAATGTATACAGTAGAGAATAGGTAGGTAGAGGTACATGTGGCGCAGCTTATAATTTCGCCACTTTCTAAGCCTTATGTACCACCCCTGCAAAGCGCTATTATATATTTAGTAAAGCGCCTTTCCAGCGGCCGTGCGCGCAGAATAACCGAAGTATAGGAACCGGAAACCGATTTCGGTCACCACTGTAATGTTTTGAAGCTTGCGATCACGTTTACGGTGGTGTTGCTCGCTTCAGCCTCCTACTTCTTTGCGAACCAGGTCTCGATGATGGTCGGCGTCGCTGTGGAATAACAACATTGGGTTCAGATCACACTGGCATTCACTAGACTAACCACTTACGTCCTAGCGCTATGCTTAGCGTCACACTAAAAAAAGCCAAATTGAACAAAGACATGTACATCTCCAAAACTACCAATCCACCCCCAAAACACCTCAACACCAACCTCTGGATAGCTCGTCCAGAGTACTGACAGCTTCCTGAGTATCGTCACCTCCCCTCCTTGTTGATGGATCTCGTCACGATCCACGTCCCCTCGTGCCACCTCCCTCGCTTTTTTCCTCCTCAACACCACCGAATCCCTCCCCAAAACCTCTCCAAACCAAACTCCGCAAAACTCATCCCAGATACTGCCACCCCTCCTCCCCCCCAACCCTGTCCCCATCCCCTCACGGCAAGTCGTCGTCCTCGCCCCAGTCCACCCAGTCCCGCGAATCCCATTCCCACTTCGGCATGCCCTTCGCAACCCACGGCATGTAGGTATACGCCGGTGGGAGAGTTGGACACGCCTCAGTGTTGGAAAGGTCATCGGCAGGACCTTCGGCTGGGGGGACGACTTCCTGGGTGGGGGATGGGCGGGCAGGCTCAGGGCCCTCGGTATCCGGTCCAGTGGTCGGAGGTGACGTCAGCGCCTCCAGGTCCCAGTCCCACATAGGGACGTGCGGGACATAGGGTTCCGTAATGGCGTAGGGGAAGACGCCGACCTCACCTGTGACCAGCTTCCTACCGAGGGCCCACACATCACCTTCGGAGTCCGCCTGACACGCGTGGACGTCGATCCGGCCCCGGGTTCCCACTTCAAAATCGCTGATTTTGACTTCGTTGTGGGTGAATGGGAACCCTGGGACCTTCACGGCCTGCGTGTCAGGCGTGGAGTTCAGTTCCTGCAGACGCTCATAATAGTATTTGGTCCGCGTTGACAACGACAAGAACTCCTCCGTCTCTCCTCGGGTGAGCGGCCTGCCCTTCCTCACCTCCCGCAGCTTCTCTACCTCCTCGCTCGCCTTTCTATCCAGCTCTCGGATGCCGTCTTTCTGGCCCTGGAGGAACGTCGTGTACGGCCGTTCCTCCCAGGGCCGCCACGGCTGCCGCGCCTCGACGTTGTCGAGGAACTCGCCAGCCCACTCCGCGCGGCGCCCGATGAACTGCAGCGGCGTGTCGTCGTCGATCCCTCGCCATTTCAGGTAAACGGGGATCGTCGCGAGCCCGATGCCGTTGATGGCCGCGTAGACCGTGCCCTCGTGCATGTACAGGTCGATGTCGTTGATGACGGTGGCTGCAGGTGGTCCTGCGCGCTTGCGGAGGGTGACTCCGAATCCCCTGGCTGCCCGTGGTTGTGCGAGGCAAGCCACAACAGGAGCGAGCTTCTTCGTCCAGAAGTCTAGCTTCTCTTCGGGAGTGTCGAAGGCGGGCAAGGTGTACGGCTTTCGGTAGATGGGATTGTCGGACTTTACCATGAGGATCGGGTTGGTGTCCCAGGGGAGCAGCTTGTATTTCCATGGGAAGTGTGTCTGATTGTTCGTAGCCTTGGACGGGATCCAAGCCGGAATCGGTTGTGTACTGTTAGCAGGCGTCGAGGTATCTGTGACCTGTACTGGTGACTGAGAATTTGTAGAGGGTTGTTGCGACAGCGGCATAGCCTGCGCAGGTTGGTTGACGTCGTTATTTGTGCTCGAGTTTGATACTGGAGTCTTGGATGGTCTCGTGATGTGAAGGGGGTTTGCTTGTGGTTCGATCTGATGAGGCATCTGCATGGGCTTCTGGGATGGGAGCTGCTTGGCTTGTGTGGTAGCGTTGACACTTGTGTTCGAGTTAGGTACAGGAATCTTGGATGGTCTCGTGATCTGAGGGGCTGTCGCTTGTTGCTCAATCTGGGGATGCGTCTGCATGGTGTTCTGGCAGACTTGGGCGAGAGCGTTGACATTGGTGCTCGAGCTCAATACTGGAGTCTTTTCTGTTCTCGTGATGTGAGGGCGGATCGTTTGGGGTTCGATCTGAGGAGCCGTCTGCACGGGAATCCGTGATGAGTGCTGCTGGACTTGTGCCGTAGCGTTGTCGTTCGCAGTCTTGTTGTTCGACCTCAGGACTGGAGTCAGAATCTGTCGCTGGAGGTTGCTTGGGGCTGGGTCTTTTGCGGCAGACGCTCCCTTTATCTTAATCTCCTTCGGGACTGTGGGCGTTGATGCGGACTCGTCGAGCTTCAGCTTCTTGCTAGACTCATGGCCTCGTAGGTCGGTCTGGCGAGTGCGCTTGTTTCGTCCCTTTTGCTCCGGTAGGTTCATGGCCTTGATGGCGGTATTGTATATAGGATATTGCGGCTGCGGCTGGCGATGATGCTGCTGCTCATTAATGGTGTTGTGAGGGTGAGTGGCACCGTGAGTCTGCATCTGGCCGTTGTGACGCTCATTCATGTAGTAGTCATTGTGGGCGGCGCCGGGGATCTGCATCTGGCTGTTCTGCTGATGATGATACTGCTGCTGTCCATTGATGGGGTTGTAAGTGTGAATGGGTCCGTAGGTCTGCATCTGGCCGTATTGCTGAGCACGGCTTTGCTGCCCATTGAAGGTGTTGTGAGTATGAGGGGCTCCGTAGGTCTGAATCGGGCTGTTGTGCTGAGCATGGTTCTCATTGAAGATGTTGTCAATGTGCGGGGCTCCGTAGGTCTGCATCTGGTCGTTCTGCTGAGCACAGTTGTAGATGTGAGGGTTTCCGTAGGTCTGCATCTTGCCGTATTGCTGAGCACGGTTTTGCTGCCCGTTGAAGATGTTGTCAATGTGAAGGGCTCCGTAGGTCTGCATCGGGTTGTTGTGCTGAGCACGGTTGTAAGTGTGAGCGGCTCCGTAGGTCTGCATATAGCTGTTCTGCTGAGCACGGTTCTTCTGTTGCTCATTCATGGTGTTGGTGGGGCGAGTAATGGTGTTGAGGATGTGAGCTGCTCCGTAGGTCTGCATCTGGTCGTTGTGCTGAGCACGGTTCTGCTGCTGCTCGTTTATGGTGTCGAGGATGTGAGTCATGGTGCTGGAGATGCGAGCGGCTCTGTTCTGCTGCTCGGCGCTGGCATTGGCCTCGCGCTCTCGCTGATCTTTCAAGATACCTTGCATGAGTTGCATCTGGTTGCGGGGTGGTTTGGCATAACCTCCACGACCGAAACGGTTGACTTTGCCGCCACGAGGACGAGTGCGACCATCTTGGGCGTCTTGCTGCGCGCCAGGACCGTGACCACCGTTCTCATCAGCGTGGGCTTGACCGTCTTGATGATAGTTGCCGCCTTGGTTGCCTTGCTGAGTGTCTTGGTACTGGTTGCGACCTTGACCTGCGTGAGTACCGCCGCGACCGCCGTAACCGGTGCGAGCGTCGTACTTCTGGACTCCGCCGTTGTAGTTGAAGGGACGGTGAGTATGCAGCTTGCCATAGCCGTTACCTTGACCGTTGCCTCTGCCTTTGCCTTGGCCGTAACCGCGGCGGTTGCTGTTATCGTTGGACTTGGTGTGAGCCATTGCAACTGGTGTGGAAGGTTGGGAATGTGGAAAGTGAAGTAGTGTGTAGATGTGTGTGAATTGGATCGTGAGAGATCGAAAAGTAGTGCTGAGCTCGTGAGATCAACTGTAAACTTGTGTGTGTTGTGGAAGATCGGGGCTCGTGAGCGGGCAGCCTGGTCTCTGCGCGCAGCGATGATGAGTGCCAAGACCGAATTTTGAAATTTGGGCTCGCGGTGACGGTGAGTTTGTGCGTCAAGACAATGGCGGAGCTGGTAGGCGGCTCTAAGTGTCGTTCACTGCGTGTGTCGCTCCACTGGCTCGTTCACGCTCACTGCAAATGTCTCGCATCGCCAACGCACAATGGACGCCACAATACCCGGATGTACAAGACAATGACAATCATCTATGCCCATGTGCAGTCGACTGTCAGCTGTCGGCCGACAATAGCGAACACGCAACGAAAATATGGAATCTGCAGTCAACACAATGGGACATGGCCCTCACCTGGGATCGCCAGGAAGTGCTTGGCCGGGTACGTATTTTCTAAGTATAGTCCCAGGTCATGTATGTTGGCCCGTACTTTTACGAGTTTTGCTGACTCTGCTGTAGTTGTCTGTCACTCTTGCCGTGAGAGTTGACGGATCGCACGTTGAGCAGCTGTAGCAATTGGTGGTGGCGAAAGGCGTTGTGACTGCTGATCGACTCTGTCAGCTTTGGAGTTGATTGAAAGTAACCCAGTAGCTCTATTACACATCTAGTTTATGGACAAGGGCCCGCTGGTTGCCTCGCTAGGTTCCGCGACATGTATAAGCCTAGATCCAAGATTCAGTGATACGTCTCACTCATCTACTGTGGATAGCATTGCCAGACGTTTCAAGGATAGCTGAAGAGATTAGGAACTTGTGAAATAAGGTTAAAGTGGACTTACAAGGCGTACGGCCAGGTCTTCTAATGGGGGTCCTCGATTGGTATACATAGGTACGAAGGCGAGAACTTGGACAGACTTCCTCTTTTAAAGGTCGTCGACCAAGAGCGACAGCTGATTTTACGATCTCTTTCTCTACTCCAAATGCATTGGCTTGGAACGAACCACTTTGCCGAATCGATACCGCCGCTCTTAAATTCGCTCGCGGACTTGTAGGATTTGGTGGATGAAACAGGGACAACTGAGATGGCCTTGGAACAGCTACCAGGCATTGAGATGGAAGAGGTGGACCCTCTCCTTGTGGATAATGTCGATCTGTCTCCAAGTTGAGGGGCGGAAATCTGCCGTCGCTGGAGTGTGCGATCGGTGAGAATTACCCGGCATTTGGAGGTTTGGTGGATGAGGTACTCTTCGAAAGGAATATGGCAAAGTTGGAAGCCATCGAGAAGTTGACTGAAGAGTAAATTTGGAGATTGGCGCATGGCTGTGAATAAAGTTGTTGGAGGGCTTGCGGCATTGGGTCTTGCCTGTGTCGGAGAGCTGGAGAAGGCGCGTCTGTGAGTCTTGTGTAAGCACTCTCTTCTCTTCTTGAGACAGTTAAACGTACTGATGATTGACTTCTCTCTTATAGTCACATGTGTTTAATATCGGCTTTCTAGGAAGATCACACGTGTGCTACACTAAGGTGACGAGCAACCAGTTACACTTTCCATTCTTTGAAGCTTGACGGACAGAGTGAAGAAGTGGCAAGAACGTGCTCTGAAGTTCAACGTATCCCCCAGGACCTCACGTTGAGTCTATCAAATTATTGCCTCTTTCTTCCCCACTACTCTCTGTGCTACGACTTGGTCACACGGCGTATTCTTCAAACTAACCGTTTTCAGGAACACAACTGACCGGCACCGACTTTTCTTCCCCTAGCGCCAAGCAAGAAACATGCCCAATGACCTCTGCCTTTTGACCGTGCGGATCTTTCTCGACTAGACAAATTCTGAGTCTTTTCATTCGTCCTTTTTTACCAGGGGCTCCATGCTATCCGTTTACTCACCGATCAAGACAGGGGAGTCATCTTGGATTGGTTGCACAAACGAGAGGTAGGCCTACTGCTCGAAACGCATGAGATCCTCAAGACGCATGAGATCCCCGAGATCTCATCGAGATTTGTCCCACGAACCATGTAGGTCAATGACGTTCCCGATACCCCTGCAATCGCGCAGTCTCCTGGACACGACAAGATCCTCACTCCTGCGATTGTTCTACCATTACGCGTTCGCAACGACTGCAGCAACAGCTCTATGTGGGGCTTTCGCAGCAATGTAGCAGTTCAAACTGCGCCTACAGGTACCCTCCCTGCAAAAGCCAACCGTACGGCGACACTGTTCATCTTACAATGCCTTTGTACCAATAGGAACGTTCCATATTCAACGAGTTAGTCTCAGAGCGCGCTTTGACCCAGGATTCTCACACCACGATCCAACGAAGCCGTCAAACGCTTAGACGCCGACCATGATGTTTTGACCGGCAGGATGGCGGCCCGTCGAACTGATGAGTAGAAAGTGGTCTCATACTTGAGAAGGTTTTCGGGCACGGATCGCTTTGACCCAAGACTCACACCACGATCCAACGAAGCTGCCAAACGCCTGAATACCGACGGTGGTGTTTTGACCGGCAAGATGGCGGCCCGTCGAACTGATGAGTAGAAAGTGGTCTCATACTTGAGAAGGTTTCCCAGCACGGATGTTTCGTACAAACGGCATCTCATCGAACGTACGATTCTTCAGGCCACAGCTTAGGAGGGGGTTCCATAAGTAGCACGCATGTTCGCAGACAAAGGGTACTGTATCCTGCATCTGCCTTTACAAGATACACATTGCGAAAGGTCCACCACAACTACATTGTGCACGCACACCCCAACTAAGAAACTCACCACTGTTACCACACGCCGATTTGCGCCATACTATACTACATAAACTACCAAACCACCACACCCGATACGGAAAACTATTCCCTCACTCTCCTACCTTTCCACAACTGATTTACACATTATGTCTTCATCCCAACCCCCATGCGACTTAACCGCCACCACGTCTGGAACGAAGAAGGTACACGGAACGTACGATCTGGGCGGCGGCCGACGCGGTGCTGTCTCGGAAGCAAGTGGCTCTCAACATCCGCATGACAATGATCCGAACGATACCACCGGTACACAAGTCCAAAATGACCCGAAACGAAAGGATAAATAAATTCATGATCTCGCTCACGACTCCCTGGGTAAGCTCTCCACACTGCCCCTTTCTTAGAACTCATGTACTAAACTGGACACAGCGCTCTGAAGAGGCAACGAAACGGTATGAGGTATGATATGCAATGCACGATGACGATGACGATCTAGAGGTATGTACATCTTCTCGCAAGTATCCACAACACTCACTTCCCGCTTACTAAGACACTCAGGGTACGTGTCTGGCTTGTTTTCCTGGACCGAACAACTTGCGTGGTTTTTGTTCGGTGCGCGTCGATAGACGGGGTTTGCATGTCCACTTTTAGTTTGGGTTCGGTTGGAACTTTGGAACTTTACGAGTATGTTTATGCTTGGACAACGAGGAACAAAAAAAATCTACTTTCCCCCGTCCCCTTCCCCTTCCCCCTTGCGTTGTTATCTCATGCTCGACTAGGTTTGCTTGTTACTCCCATCACCCATGCCAGTATCCCGGTATCATATATCGATCATGTAAAAGAATACATTGTACTGTACATTGTATATTCGCCTTCCACCTTCCACCTTCTCCTTCCTATTCCATGTTCCAACGTGCCTCCGCTCCGTGTACCAACTACTCAAACACTAAATTAAGCCCCACATATGTACTCCAACGCCCCGTAACAAAGACCTCGAAAGCGTATCCTCATCCCCATCCTCGTCCACGTCCTCTTCAATCCAAGCCTGAATCCAAGCACCATTTATCTTTGTCCTTGTCTCCACAATGTCCGCCTCGTCCCCTGATGGAGCGAGCTGTTTCCCCCACAGCCTGATCAACCCGCAATACAAGACAGCAACCTCCAGGACCACGTCCAAACGCACAACGCACACATACATGGTATACACTATACACTATACACTATACTATATGCAAAGTCGAAGTCGAAGTCGAAGTCCACAAACCCACTGATTTCTCATGCGACTTACCTTACATCTTGACGCATAGATTTATGGGGAGAGATCTGCGTTGCTTGTGGTGCAGTGGTGCAGTGTTGAATGCTATAAGCTGGCGTCATCGTCGTCGTCATCGGCTTTCAGTATTTGCAAAAAATAAAAATAAAATAAAATAAAAATAAGAAAATCTGCGTAGGTGTGTTAGTTTGTTCGTCGCGGGGAGACTTCTTTCCTCACGATATTTGTATGGGAATGGATGAACGAACGAATGGATGGATGGAGAGATGGAGAGAAGGATAGATGACGAGCAAGCAATACATCGATTTCAAGAACAGGATGGGGGTATACAACTCCAACACCAACTGCAACTGCAACTCCAACTCAAACGATCCAATCCAATCCAGCGGCACAAACCCAAAACACCAGACCAGAAACACCTACGCTCCGCTCCCTATGCAAAAAAGCCTCTCACACACACATCCACGTCAACAATCAACCAAAATGACTCACATCCCCAAACTCCACCCTCGTCCTCCCCCTTCCATTCCCCCTCTCATTCCCTCCACCGTCTCTCCCGCCCCTAAAACCTCCCTCAGCCAACCTCCTCTCAAAGCTCTTCACAGTCCCAACACCAACACCAGCACCCACACCCACACCAACATCCCTCCCACGCCTTCCGGGCGGCGCACTCATAACCCCCATCCCCCTCTCCACTCCCCTCTCCATCCCAAGCCCCATCCCAAGCCCGAACACCCTCTTCTCCGGACTCGCCGGCAGTTCCGGCCGTTTACTCCTCGCCACGCTGCGTTTACTCGGCGTCTTGAGGTACCCCGGTTTAGACTTCCCTCTACCCGACGGGGGGGGAGGCATAGGCGTCGACGCCCAGAACGCCGAGGGGTCGTCGAAGGCGAGATCTTCTGCCACGGGAGGAGGCGGTGGCGGCGGTGGTTGGAGCCGCGGGCGCAGTGCTGAGCGGAGTGTCGGGGGCTGTAGTTGTCTTTGTGGGGGGATGGTATGTGGACGGGATGGTGGGGGGAAACGGGCCAGGTTCTGGAAACGTGCTGATGATGCTGATGGTGGGGGACGGGCGGATGATGGTGGTTGTGTTGGCGGCTGTGTCTGTGTTTGCATGGGGTTTCGTTGTGGTGTGAGCGAGAGGTCGAGATCGATGTTCGAGAAGCCGAGAGCGTTTTCATCGAATGCGGTCCATGCCTCTAGACGCTGTGTGTCTTCACCCGCGTTATCGAACGGAGATTCGCTTTCTACATCTGCATCTTCATCCTCGGTTTGTTGTTCGTAGTGTCCCTCACGCCCTCCGTCACTATCTCCCGTCCGCCCATTATCACCACCACCCTCATCATCGCGACACCCCCGCCTCATTCTAAACAACCTCGACGGTGTCGGACTGAGCGGCCTAGCAGCCCTCCGCTCCATAGTTTGCTCGAACCAAAAGCGTATCATAGCCCTTTGGTGCTTCTCAAAGTTCCTTTGATGCAACGCGATAGCCGTCTCTTCCTGCCTCTTTACAGTCCAAAGTCTCCAGCCCAATTTCTTCAACGCCGACTGTGCCGCAATCTCTGTATTTTCCTGCCGAAGAGCTATGGCTTGCGCGTCCATCGTCTGAAGGGCGGTCATGCGTTCGTTCCATATATGAAAGTGTTGGATCTTGAGCTTATCGTCGTACTGTTGTTGGACCTGGGCTTCTTGTTCACGTAGAGAGGCCGTGCGATCGTGAATTTGCGTCAACAAAGTCGCAGCATACTGTAAAGTCCGAGCCCTCGCGATCTCAGTTGCTTGTCGTTCCCTCCCTACAATCACTTCCGTCTTCTCTTTCCAGGTCCCGAACACCCTCCGAACAAGATTGATCTTGACCGTCCGCCTCATGCGAGCATACATTTCGCGTCTCCGATTCCGCCTCGCGAGCTGCGTTGCCTCTTTCCAAGTCTTCAGCGTCCTCGTAGTTAGGACGTAGAATCTCGCATCACCAGCCCACTTGTTCAACTGCTGGAAGTGTGCACTCTTGTCCAAAAGTTTGTTGAAAATCCGCTGCTTAAGCTTTTGATCGTGCTGAGCTGCAATGGCGGCTTCTTCAGCCTTTCTCTCAGCGGTCACAACTTCAATCTTTCGAAGGGAGGTGCGGAGGAGCTGAGTGCGCTTAAACTGGACCAAGCGACGTTCCGCGCTGTCGAGGGTATTGCGGCGCTCGTTGGTTCGAGTGATCCAGGTGAGGAAGACGAATTGCTTGAGGCTACGGTTGCGGACACGCTGAACGAGGGAAACTTTGGACGCGAGGGCCCATCTGTACATGGTTTCAACGAGAACACGGTCGTCGATGTGACTTTCGAGAGTCTGGATGCGAAGCCTATCGTTCCATGTGGTCCAGGCATTGCGAAGGATGCGTGAACGGTCCACGTCTCTAGCTTGCCGGGAATGCTGGGCAGCTTGTCGCCATTGCTGGAAAGCTGATCGAACATGCCGAGTATCCACTCGTGCCCGAACTTGTGCAACCAGAGGCGCAAACCTTGCCTGCCTCTGAACTACAGCAAGTGCATTCGCAAGTACAGCCCTGTCCCGAAAGGTTCCACTCTGCGTCTTGAGCGACTGCACCGCAGTTGTCCGCTGTCTCCACAAGTCAAGCGACTGTCTACCTAATTGTCGAATATGGTGATCCGCGGTCGAAACCTCGCGATCCCGTATAGTCGTTGCAATCAATCGCCACTTTTGGAATATGTTCGTCTTTAGCCGAAGCTTGTTCCGAACAGATGCTTGTTTTTCGTGGAGTTTCTCGTACCACAACCGCACAAACCTTTGAGATGACCTGAAGTCGTACGCCTCATCAGCACATATAACTTCGTTCCTGACCACAGCAGCCCGCCTCCACCACTTTTTCAGAAACTTCCCTAGTATAAAGTGCTGAATCTTGAGCTCATTGACAGCCGTAATCTCTCGCCAGCCACTGAAGAATCTGGTGCGTAAAATATGCCGACGCGCTACCGACGTACGCTGGACCTCGTCTTCCGCACTCGTCGCCCAATGCGTGAAAGACTTTGTGAGCAGGAACAGGTTCCGTGCTTTTTCAGCACGCGTCTCAAGTTTTCCGAAGAAGCGTTCCGTTTCGTGATTGTTCCGTCTGATTAGTGCATCACCGCGCCAGTCCTTCATCACCTCTTTGAGAATATTGCGTCCGTGAAAGACAGTGGCGATGCGGTCCAGTTCTTCGTTCCTGGCTATGACTTCTTGAGTCCGTTCGCGCCAGGCCTGTATGCATCTCCGAGTAAGCGAATGGAGGCGTTGTTGCTCGAACGTTTCGGCGTCGTCTAGGAGACGAGTATCGGATGGTCGGTACGGTTCTGGCACGTACCTTTGCGGCCGATATGGCCCCGTTGGAATCGGCGAATTGACACCTGGGATCTGGACGTTTGCAAAGTCGAATTCGGATGTCTGCTCTGTATCGTCGCTTCCAAGGTCGTAGTTGGGAGGTTGTGCTGGTTGAGGCCGTCCGGCACGCCAGATACGCAGACTTCCACGACTAGCAACAGACGCGGCCCTACCATGGCCCGCTACCTGCTGCTCAGAAGCCACTCTTCGGTCTCCATGTCCATTCGTCCTCGTGCGAATAGGCAATCGGGCCTGCTGCTGAGCGAGTATAGCACCCGTATCCGATCTCGACCTCCTATTCCACCATCTCTCCAAATCGCCATTCGTATTCGTCGTCACGCCATCTGACCCTCTCCTCTCTCTCCCTCTCAACGGCATTTCCTGTCCCGTATCCGTCGTCCCCGCAATCTTATCCGCGCTCCCATCAAAGAACGACTCGAAGCTACCCCGCCTCTCGCGCCACGGTCTCGCCGCCCTCTCACGTTCCTCTCGAAGCGCGTCTCTCGTCGGAACACGAAACGGCGTTGTGAAATCCACACCGTCCCCGTCCTCATTGACCTCAGTGACGATGCCCATCTCTTTCAACACGCGCTGGAACCTCTCCACCAGGCCTTCCCCTACCCTCTGCTTTCTCTCCAACAGCTGCAGGAATCGGTGTAGCACATTGTCGCGATCGTCTGCGGCGATGAATCCCTTCTCGGCGAAGATCTCGTCGTAGGCTGTGAACAAAGCGCGAGACGCACGCGTAGCGTCGAGGGAGGTCCGCGGGTTCCGCTTCTGGGAGTCATTTGCGCGGTTTACAATGTCGAAGATGAGTTCGATGTCTACCGTCCTATTAGCACGCGCTCTCCTCCTCGTTCCGTCAAAGGTATCATCCTCACCATCATCCAACAGATCATCCTTTTTCAACACTCCCAACCCCCCACTCCCACTGCCACTGCCATGCGCATGTGCACGATCAATCCCATTCCCAAGAATCTGCTCCACATCGTCGTCACCCCCGCTCATGGAGGCCGACATCGACATCGACATTCAAACCGGACTCGTTTCCAGCGCGTATGCGACAACATGAATAACGCCGCGCTTCCCTGCGATTCCGGCTCTTCGCAAACAACCCTGAGCTCCAAAAGTCGCGTCGGCGGGTATTAAGCATTACATATAAGAAGAAGCAGAAGAAGAAGAAGAAGAGGTGAGAATGGTTGCGCCGAGGGGTTTTCGCGTGTGTGCGGTTGCTGTTGGGAGGGAATGCACGAAAAGTGGTGAGTGGCCGACGCGCTTTGTTGTCGCCGGTCGGGTGGTTGGTTGGTTCGTCGCGCATTCACCAGCGATAGGCGCGCCAAGAATGCAGATCCTTGTCGCCGCATCGGTATCGGTATCGGTATGGCAGATACCTTGACCTCATCGTCCGAAACAAATAATCAACGAAACGTCAAAACACCGAAACCAGCACAAACCAAAACAAAAACCGACCGAAAAAATGCCACCCCGCACGCGCCCAATTGACAAATTCGCCACCGCCGTGTCAAAGTGTTCGAAAGAGGTGTGTGAATTCCCTAAGCGTGCTCTCATGGAATGCACGAAAACACCTCGACGCTGACTGAATTGCTATTCCCACAGAGTGCAGTATACGGAAAATGCATTATGGCGGATTACAACAACGTGACCAAGGATAAATGCGTTACTGAGTTTATGAAGCTGAAGGCGTGCTATTTGGTGAGTTTGGTTTCTCTGGAAATTTGTATGCATGCATGGATGGAGCTTATGTGTGGGGACAGGCGGCGGCTAAGAAACGATAACGGTAGCTGTTTGGGGACTATTTTCGACTTCATAGAGCGTGGAAAGCGCATTTTGACTTTTGGCGCACGATTGTGTAATATCATCAATCTTCATCGGCTCATGGCATCACTCGGCGTTCATACATCAAATATCATCGGCACAGTTCATGGTACCGTCAAGCCATTCCATAAGAGGTCGTCTATCTCCTATTCTAGCATATCGAAACAGCCCCTCATCACTCCCCAAGTCCAGTACTACAGTCTAGGTCTGGTGACGCTTTCAACCTCGCGAACCGTGGAAAGCCCATCCGAACTTTTGACACCTGCCAGTACGAAGAGACCCCTCGCCTATAGCTTGACCAGCCTGAGCAAAAAGGTGGCCTTATGTAGCTCCTGCTCCTCTTCCGCCAGCACCGTCTCGTTGCTCTCCTCCGGGATCTTGCCCTCCACCTCCGTAATGACATGCTTATCCACGTTCCGCCTCAGCGCCTTCTCGAATAGCGCACCCTGGTTCTCAAATGCACCCTCAAGGCCAACGTTTTCTGGGTCTGAAAGCACGCGGTACTCCATTCCCACATCGTCCGTCGGCACAAGCCCGGTCTTCTTTCGCAGATCTTGGACACGACGGATAATCTCACGCGCCAAGCCTTCCTGTTCGAGCTCGGGGTAGCTCGTGACATCGAGAATGATGAGGACATCGTCGTCCGTGTTGAACTCCTGGTCCTTGTTACTCTCATCCTTGGCCAGACCGCGCTTGACTGTGAGGTCCTCTTTCTCTACTCGAATGCCATCCACCTGCATCTCGCCGTTCGTGATGAAGTCCTTGATCTGCTGGCTGCTGAGATTGGGCAGCGCCTTCTTGACCTTGACCGCGTCCTTCTTCAGCTTCTTTCCGAGCACCGAGAAGTCTGCGGAAGCGGAGTATTGCACGTGGTACTTCTCCTCGTCGCTCGACAAAACCAAATCCCGTACATTCAGCTCCTCCGAAACGTACGTCTCCATTGACTTGATGTCGTCCAGATACTCCTGCTCCGGGTGAATGACGACGAGTGTCTTCAGCGGAATCTTCAAACCCTTGTTTGCCCTGTCTCGGCAGATGCGACCAAGCTCAATAACAGACTGCATGCGCTTCACCTGGCGCTCTACAACTTCGTTGAAGAGTTCCTCGCGTACTTCAGGGAAAGACAGGAAATGCACACTGCGGTTATCCTCGGCTTGAAGCTCCTTCGGGATGTGTGGGAGTAGACGAAGGTAAATGTTGTCGGTGATGAAAGGCGTAAAAGGAGCGAGGCCGCGGCAGAGGGTATATAAAACTTCGAAAAGGGTGTTGAGCGCATGCTTGGTATCTTCTTGTCCGTACTCGCCCTTTAACCGACGACGGTTGAATCGAATGTACCAGTTTGTGGTGTTGTCGATGAGCTAGTAAGTCATTAGCAAGTGTCTCTGCGAGATTGATGATCTCATACCTGGAGCAAGCGAGGAACGACGGTGTACAGCCTGTAGGCTGCCATCTCTTCGTTAACAAACTTGAGCAGCGACTGGCATGATGCTAGGATCCATTTATCAAGGGTATTGGTGTTGGTCTTCTCTGCCGCAGGGTCGAACACGAAATCCAAGTCGGCAACCTTCTTCAGCAACGTCACCTGCTGCTCGAAGAACTGATAGCTGTTCCACAACGGCAGTAACACCTTTGACACAATTTCTTTGACACCGGACTCCTTAAAGCGTAGTGTCTCAGCCCGCACGACTGGAGAGTTGATGAGATACAATCGGAGAGCATCTGAGCCGTAGTTCTCCATGACAAGGAGTGGATCAGGGTAGTTCTTTAACCGTTTGGACATCTTCTTGCCGTCTTCCGCCAGCACGATTCCATTGACGACGCAATTCTGGAAAGGCAGCTTGTCAAAAAGGAGGGTTCCGAGCACGGTCAAGGTATAAAACCAACCGCGAGTCTGATCTAGACCTTCGGCGATGAAGTCACCGGGGAAAGACTTCTCAAAATGCTCCGCGTTCTCGAATGGGTAATGTTGGCTAGCGTAAGGCATAGCGCCAGACTCAAACCAACAATCGAACACTTCCGGAGCCCTTCGTAGGATGCCCTTGCCTTGCTTGCTTGGGATGGTGATGTCGTCGATCTTGTCGCGATGCAGGTCTGTGATCGCGCCTTCGTGTCCGCTCAGCTCTTTCAACTCCTGGATGCTGCCAACGCACACAATCTCCTTCATGTCGTCGCTCACCCAAAGTGGAAGTGGTGTACCCCAGAAACGGTTGCGTGAAACAGCCCAATCAGGCGAGTTCTGGATCCAGTTGGCGAATCGCTTCTCCTTGACGAAAGAGGGCACCCAGTGTGACCCCTCGATGTTCTGTAACATTTTGGGGATACTTTCTTGAATACGCACGAACCATGATGGCACAGCTCGGTAGATCAGAGGAGTATCCGAACGCCAGCAGAAGGGGTAGCTATGGGTTATCTGTGAGTCGACCACCAATCGACCAGAAGCCTTCAGGTGTTTGATGATGTTCTTGTCAGCTTTCTTGACGTGTTGGCCTTCGAAGTCGCGGACAACAGAAGTGAAGCAACCTGCATCATCGACTGGATTCGGCGGTGGCCGAGTGTCATCGATGATACCGTTTGCCATGGCAATTTTGTAATCCTCCTCTCCGTATGCGGGAGCTTGGTGAACGATACCAACACCACTGTCCGCAGTGACGTAGGTTGCATTGACCACCTTGAAGCCGTAGTCTTTGAACTCATCATACATGTAGTCAAATAGAGGTTCGTACTTCCATCCAATCATGTCCTTACCCTTCAGCTTCTCGACAATCTTGAACTTCGCCTTCTTGGGGTCCTTGTACAGTGTCCGCAGAAGCGCTTCCAAAAGAATGTAGTGCTTCCCTGAGGCTTCGTCGAGGATTTTGATGTATTCGAAATCGGGGTGTGCGGCGAGCGCGACGTTCGATGGGAGCGTCCAGGGCGTGGTTGTCCAAGCGAGGAGATGTGTGGTCGAGTCATTGACAAGCGGGAATGAGATAACGACGGCGGGGTCCTGTACGTCCTTGTAATTCTGCGTAGCCTCGAAGTTGCTGAGTGGTGTAGTCAGAGCCGTACTGTACGGCATGACCTTGAAGCCCCTATACACCATGCCCTTGTCAAAGAGGCGCTTGAACACCCACCATTCCGTCTCCATGAAGCTCGTGTCCATGGTCTTGTAGTCGTTGTCGAAGTCAATCCAGCGGCCCAGGCGGTCAATGGTGTGCCTCCACTCGGTCGCATATCGCATGACAATAGCCCGGCACTTCTCGTTGTATTTGGCGATGCCAATCTCGCGCACAGCATCCCGCCCAGACATGCCCATCTCCTTGTCAATCTCATACTCGATGGGCACGCCATGTGTATCCCAGCCGAACCGTCGCTCGACATAGCGACCTTTCATGGACCAGTAGCGGGGGATGATGTCCTTGATGGTGGAGGCGAGGAGGTGTCCATAATGGGGCAAGCCCGTCGCGAAGGGCGGTCCATCATAGAATGTGTAGGGCTTTTTGCCCTTTGACTGAAATCCTGTCAGTATTTTCTACAAAAGGTATTTTGTAAAACGTATCCAAGGCTTTGACACGAAGTTATACGTAGGATACACTGCTACTCACCAGTTCTACCTGTCGCAGGAAAGCGTCGATTTCCTTCCATCGCGCGAGGATGCGCTCCTCTTCCTTTGGAAAATTCATTGTCGCGATGTTTGCAAGAAGATGTGGCGGGGCACTTTTTGGTGTTGACTCCTCCGAGTGGTGGGGTCCCGCTGACTCATCCCAGACCCTTATCGATAAAGAAACCTCACTGAGTCATCTGTAGTCGGAGTCAGACTTGCGGAATGACAACTCAAAGGTACATGCGGTGAAAAACCCGACCAACATGATTCTGCTGTAGTATATGGTTGCTTGGGCATTTTTCTGAAATTTCACGCCAACTGTTGAAATTTTTTATATAGCATGCCATGTATAACTCATCCAAGGTGTATACACAACCCTATACGATCGAGAGCTTGCACGAGAATACCGTACGTTAAAGTAGCCGACTACTAATGAAGGAGTACGGGGAAGCCACATTTAAGATCTTTCACAGCGCGGCCGTGGCGAGTTGACCTAGGGAAGAGCTCGGATAGATGACGCTTAATGAGGTACCAGTAAGGGGCACGCAGTAGTGGTCGATTTAGTGTTGAAATCGTCTCTTATTTTGAAGTAGTAGTGCAATCCTTTTACTATTTTAAACACTATGTTAGAAGCATGTTAAGACTATGTTAACACCATTTTAAGCTTAAATTATGTTAGGGCTAAAATGTAGGAGCAACTATATTAACGGCTTAACACATTTTAATCATTGAGATTATCTCACAAACGTTGTTGATTTAATTCAACCACTACAGTTTGCCCCCACGGTACTACATGAGACTCGCCCAAGGTGTATGGGCGTATGCACAGCCCTAGCATTCGAAGACCCTATTCCAGGATGATGGCACTGCGTCAGAACGTGTCTCACTCATGAATGTTCGCTCACGGCTCTGCGCCCCAGCTGATCGACTGCTCTGCAATTCGACGTAGAAACGGCTTGAAGAACTCTACGTATAACTAGTCTAAGGGAGATACAGTAGTCTAAACACCTGGTATACTCTCCCCAAACAATACGTCTTAATTGACGCTACCTCTCTTCATTGCTTCACGTGAGGGACAGCGACTGAAATTTGAAACCAGAACAATTCGAGGGTTATGCGCATAGTTGACGCACTGAAACTTGTAAAGATACCATGTTGAATGGAATATAGTTGGCACTGTATTTTGTCCTCGGTCCTCTGCCCGCGGCTCTTCGAGCTCATACGTCTTTATGTCTGACTATCCTCCCACTTCTTCAAAAACCCTTCAATCAACTCAGCCCTCTTCGCAGCGTCCTCAAGGCTCACCCACCCGTCGCCCTCGGCATTCCCATCAGCAAACGAGAACAAAGTCCGCATCACACTACGCGCAGCCAATGGAAGTTTTTCCTGTTCCTCACTCCACTTCCATTTCACTTCCTCGACGCTATCGCTCTCAAACCAGTGTGCGTGGATCGTAACCGGCTCCTGATTTTCAGCGGTTTCCATAGTAGTGGTTGAGGGTGAAACGACACGAATTTCACCTTTCTCGCAGTTGATGGTCCATACCAATGAAGGTGTGCCGGGGAATGGCTGGGCACGACGAAACGTCACCGAGAGAGTCGCTCGAGTAGAAGCAAGCGCACCATGCAGAGAAAGTAGATCCGGTACATCTGAACGAACTTTCCCCACGATCTCCTTGGTAGCTGGATTGCGGAGTCGGATATCCGGTCTTTGAAGCTGCAGCCTCGTAGAGACTGTCGATTCATCCAACTCTCCGATAGCCGATAGAATACAATCGAACACTGATCCCCTCGTTAGCACCGTAGCTAGCCGAAGCAAAAAAAAGAAACTCACGATGACCAAAACCAATAACAATCGGATTGCCTCCAACCTTCCTGTCAGCAAAATATGCCAGCGTCTCGGGCAAAATCTCCCGATCAACCGTCCCTCCATACGCCCTAAGTTCCGAACTCAACACCTTTCCCAAATCTCCCTCTTTCAACAACTCGCGTATCCTCTGAGCAACTGGAATCCAGCGTCGCTGTAGTCCCACAGCCACCCGGCTCCCACTCTTCCTCGCCTCGCTCACAAGCATCCAAATGTCCTCCAAGTTCGAAGCAATCGGCCATTCGACAAAGACATCCTTGCCCTTCTTCACACTGGGGAAGATGGTCTGAAAATGCTTATCGACACGTGTGTTGCAGATGACAAGATCGATATCTGGGTCGTTGGCGAGATCGTCGGGGGACCCGTAGGCTTTGGTCGTGGAGGGGAGATTATAGGTTTTGATTGCCGAGTTTGCGGCATCGACACTGCTGTTCAGTAACGCAGTGATGGCGAGTTTGGAGCGTCCAGTTGGTGTGAGGAGGGCTGGGAGATGGGCAGCAGAGGCCCAGGATGTTGCTGCGGAGGAGGAGAGGCCGATGAGGGCGGTGCGGAGGGGTTTTGACGTCATGATGCTGTCTGCGAAAGGGTCTATGACATTAAATGCATGCGAAAGAAGTGGATGGGAGTTTTAGGGTTTAAAGTGATCGAATCGAGGGTGGGAGAGTGAAGGCTATTTGTACCTCGATTGTACGGGATGGATTTGTAATGCGGAGTTGGGTAAGGATTCGCAGGCACGATGGGCGTAGATTAAGGAACGTATGGTAGTAATCAGCAAAGATCACGCGCAGCAGTACAAGTGGGATAAAAGTAAAGACTCACGCTATAAATACTATATAACATATCGAAGGGGGATATAGCGCCTAGAACTTTACTAAGGGGATAAGCTTTTACCGTCTCAAGAGTAAGGTTGGATAACTGCGTTGTGGCTATTACACGTTTCTTTCATTTTTAATCATGCCTTTCGGTACCAGGGTAAGGCATCTTAACTCAAGATTCAGAATAAAGAAGAGGGAGCAACGCTTAGCCATCTGCCTTGAAATCTAGGTACGTTACCTAGAAAGCTATCACTTGCGCCGACACCGCAACACGATCCACGACCTGAAAACTCGAAAACGAGACCAACCATACTGGAAGTCTCATTACCCCCATACGCCGACCATTCGAGAACGCATTCGGAGTTGTACGAAGTTATCATACTTAGCACACTGAAGTGCGGCGCCTCCAACGCTATCTACGGGAAATCGTAGCAGTCACCGTCCCCGCCAACATTTCCGTCGAAGATCGGGCTCTACTTAAATACCAATTCTCCGTCTTTGATCACAAGGACGAAGATCTTATTCCATTCGCCTCTGGATCTTCTTTGAGTGCCTTGGATTCCGCCGCGCTCAACAACCTCAGCGCTATAGTCAATAGGATGGAAGAAATGGCCAGGAAGAAATGGCCAGGAAGAATGAGTGGACCACGGTGACAGAGAGCGAAAAAGATATGATCAGGTAGGTAAAAGTGGAACCGGCGCTCGAGTCGAGCATCGAGTCCGATTATGCGCTGGGAAAGTGATTGGAAGATATGCGTATTTCAAGAAAAGTACTTTATGTGCTCTGAGGCTGGGCTCGAGATTGTGGTATGGGCGCGTTCAAGAGGAAAGGATCCATGATCGGCTACCATACCTAGGTATGCCGCGCTTCGCACGCTTTCGCACGCCATCGAAGCCGCTGAAGAATTTAGGAGACACCCTGCGGTCATATGTAAAGGTCATCGAGGAGCTTCATCCCTGGATTAACCTAGCTCCCGAAGAAAGATAGGCATAGTCCTTGGGGGGCGCATAGTCCTTGGGAGGCATTAGCGAGGTTCCAGAACAGGAGGGGGAGTTTGCTGAGTAAGGAGAGAATATTATGTTGGCCGTTGACGGATGGATACATGGATCTGGACGCTTGGATTGCCGAGATTGGGTTGTTTTTCTTAGGTATTGGTGTGGAATGGTGACGACACGAAGGTGAGCGTGATATCGAAGGGGCTCGCTGGGTAAAACGGGGTGCTTACAATGTTGGAAGGTGCTGATGCTGGATGCTGAGTCCTGGGGGTTATGGTATGGAAAGGTGTCGTAATTGAGCTGAGCTAGATTTGATTACGTTACGGTACCAATGATTGGGCGTTCAGGGGATGGTACGATATGGTGTACCCAATAAAACGTGAGTCAATTGATTGATATGCCTTTTCCGTGGTACACCTTAGTGGATACCAGTAAAACGCGATTCGCTTCAGCACTTAAAGAACTTTTATCCCCAGTCCTGAACCTCGTCCTGAGTAGAATCAGCGCATATCCTCGGACAAGTCTTCCCAATCAAGCACAACAATGGATGCAGACACCCTCGACGACCGAAGTTCTTCAAGCGAGTTCCTGGAAAATTCTGCCAGTCTGGATACAGCATTGACCGCCCTCACATTGGAAGATTCACCTCCTTCATATGAATCCCAATTCGGACCCACCGAGAGTACGAATGTGCACCCAGTCACTGGGTTCGAACGTGTGTTTGAGCAGGAGGCACAGATCCTTCGGCGCTATCTCATGCGAATCTTAGCAGCCACTTTTACGGTCGACCGACAAAAGCTCAAATCCGCCATCAGAACATACCAGTCATCAGGTTCCCGTAGGGGAAGATCCCTGACACTACATGGCCCCAATACTGAGCACGATAGGGTGGAGAGTGCTGCACTCGAGAAACTCTGCACGCTGATCAGAAAACTGAAGAAAAAGAGCCGGCGAAACGAATGGGATACAACACTGCAACATGAGAGGGATACCGTTAACTGTTCAGTCATGGGGGCCGCAATGGCGCTGAACGTTGAAGACGAGTTTGTTTTGGAACTGTTGGGGCGGTATACCGGTGACTTCAAGAAGAGTCGGTACAGGCCATGGGAGAAGAAGGGGACACATCTGCACTACTATATGCCATTATGTGCTCGAATTCGACCACGGTGGACATTCGCGATGCGTGACTT
The DNA here is from genome assembly GCA_010015675.1 of Byssothecium circinans. NCBI lineage: Eukaryota > Fungi > Ascomycota > Dothideomycetes > Pleosporales > Massarinaceae > Byssothecium > Byssothecium circinans. The sequence goes on from ML976987.1 coordinate 77,710, forward strand.
GGGTGACACTCTGCGATCGTATTCTTTTCTCATCGCTAAATTGTTTCCCGAGCAAGAGCAGGAGCAGATTCGCGTGGTTTTCGGAGAGGCTCTCGCAGAGTTCCAGAAGAGTGAGAGAATCAGGAATTTGAAGCATTGGAACAATAGCTCATGTTGGCCGGTGTCGGAAAGCTATCTGGACTTACACTTCACCTTGGGAAGTTTTTACGATCCAGCGATTTGGTGGTTGCGACTGCATCGGAAATATCGTTCCTACTTGCTGCTGTGATGAGAAGGACCAATACTTTTGTAGGGGGTGGGATATTGAGAAAAGCAGATGTTCAATGTTGGCTACAAGGGGATATCGTTGGATAGTTGGGTTGAGGGCTGGTTTCAGCACGTGCATGTGAATAGATTAGGCCTAGTGGCCCCCAGGTAACGTGTCCGTGCACGCAACGATCATGTTCGCGCAACGATCGCGCAATACCAAAACAACTCACCCAAGAATAAAGCTATAGAGCCACATATAGTAGCTATTATCACGAGAGTTTTTTATGGAGTACTATATTGATACTTGCGATCAACTTGCGCTACTGATATTTACTTGGAAGCTTAACGTTGCGGCCGCGCCGCGTGGTCGTGGGTGGAGCTGCTGACGCAGCCCCTGAGGCCTCCTCAGTAGCTACAGCGTTAACCACATGTTTCTGGCGCTTGTTGCTCTTTGTAGATGGCTGCAAGGCCTTTCTCTTGCCCTTTTTGGATAGCTGTAGAGCTTTTGCTGCGTCACGAGCCTCCTTTTTG
>ML976987.1:79874-164735 GCA_010015675.1 Byssothecium circinans
CGCGAAATTTCGTATCATCTCTCTTGTAGGTGGCAAGTGACGCGCTGTGAGTCCTTGTATGTATTTAACAAGCTCTGCCTCTTGTTGTGGAGTAAGCTTTTGTTGCGTTGTTGCTTGAGTCGTTCGCGATGATTGGATCTGCTTATGCCGCCGCGATAGGGTAATACGGTTAACATGATAGTCTGCTGCAATTTTGGTATATGTAAAAGGTTCTCCTGGCTCTAGCGCTTCGATAGCTTCAATTGCAGCCTCAATTGACCCCATAATGATTGAGTTATGACGCGTTCAAGTTTGAGTTGTTTTGGTGTTGCGCGATCGTTGCGCGAACATGATCGTTGCGTGCACGGACACGTTATACTAGTGTCAACGTAGATGACGTATCATCGTTTCGTCTCACATCAATGTTTCTCATCACCATCCCATCTTTCCATGAATACATACGGTGAGCATTCACTGCAGGGAACTGCTTTTTGCTGAAATTCCCAGAATCACTGCCGGAGCCCATCGCCGGAGGTTTATGGTACGGTCGATGATCATGCTGCCATCGGTGCTGCCGGTTGGAGGCTCTTCTATCGGCTCGAAGGTACTGCGGACGTGTAATGCTTGGGAGCTGAATGAACACGCCACAATCTTCCGATGCGACGCGGCTTGAGCTGCGATATGCCTCTTAAAGTGGATGTGGAGGCTCAGGGCAGGACTACTACCAGATTCGCATTGATCTTAGGAAGACAGCCGTCATGCCAAACGCTGTAAATATGTCACTGCCATGGCTTCCAAGATCGTGTTCGACCACGAGTAAATACACTTCGGCGCTTACCGGTACCTAGGTTGACCGTAGCCCGGTACCCACCCTGGATGTCTTCCGCTGAATGAGTACAAATGCTCCCACAGGATATGGCCGCACTGCGACCTAGATACGGGGAGTTAGTTGACGGTGTCGAGCCGATAGGCGGACTTTGCTAAGATGTGATCGGTGATGAAGATGAAAGAGAAGCGTACTGCCCTGTGAAAGGAGCAATGTTCGGAGTCCAGAACTGCTAAACACGAAAATTTGCTGTGGATATCAAGTGCGAACGGTTCCTCGTATCGGCTCCCACAACTTACCACTACATGCCCATACCCTAATACCTATTCCCGCAACTGGCGCAATATTTCTACTCTTAACGGCTAGCCGCACAACCACTTACATAATTGCGCAACCCACTTCAGAGCACTTCTTAAAGCAGTGTCGGGTTCAACCTCATCGAAGATGAAACAGACTGTGCGCCAAGCCGATGGGTAAAGCTTAGCCCGCCTCGAAATACCACGACAACTGAAACATGGCAGGCTTCGCATGACGGGAATTACGCCAACCTTACTGGTTTTCAACTTTTGACCAGTGATTGATATTCTTGCTTTGACACACGTTCCTCGTCATCTTGGCGAGTAACAGTGGTCACTGCACGGGCGCTTGGCTGCTTGTATTCTGTTTTCGTTTGTGGATGCGACAATTCTCCGCAATGCCCGGGCGTTTGCGGCTTCAGATGCGCTACTGGAACACTACAGGTGCCTGAGAAGGTTACCCTGGATGGTTTCTGTCGGGTTTCGAATACGCGTACTTGCTGATGAGAACGCAACGAACGCCTCAACACCATCGCATCGCCACTACCAAACACTTCACTTCACTATTTTTCCTTCTCTGACTTTTTCAACGTCCTCGGCCGGACCGACTTCACTTCTTCACATCGCTTCTTCTACCTTTCCAACTCCTACAACATGCGTTCCGTCAGCTTTATCGTAGCTCTTCTCTTCTGCCTTGTCGGGTTTTCCGCCGCCTTCCCGCAATTTCACGTACTCGAAGCCCGCAAGGATGGCAAGAACGAAACCTCTAAAGGAAACGGCACCAAGTCCAACGGCGTAAACAAGCAATGCAAGACCATGGCCAAACTCACTAAACTGACCGAGCTCGCCAAAAACCAGACCAAGATCGATGCCATAGTCGCCAAGGGCAAGCTCGACGACGCCCAAGTCGCTGAACTCAAGACCAAAGCCGCCGATGCCGCTACCCAGCTCCAGAGCATGGCTGCTAACACTACTCTCGTCGGCGAGTGTGCTGTCGTCTTCGCCCATCAAAGGACCCTCGGCCAGTGCAAAAAGATGAAGATGCTAACCAGTCTCGCCGCTCTCGCCACGAACCAGACTGCCATGGACGCTATGGCTTCGAAGAAGAAACTCAACGACACCCAGATGGCCAAGTTGATGGAGAAGATCAGCACGGCTCAGACTAAGCTTGATGAGATGAAAGGCAACACCACGCTCACCGACATCTGCTCCAAGGAGACTAACCAGAAGGGTGCTAGCGGAACTGGTGAGTTTCCTCTTCTTTCCGTATTGTCGCATTTTGCTAATTGAATTACAGGCGCTACTCAAGCTGGCACGACACCTGCTGCCAGCACCAGCAATGCCGGTGCTCTCACTCTCCAGAGCATGCCCTACCTCTTCGTCCCCGCTCTCGGTGCCGTTTTCACTCTCTTCCTATAGAGACGCAACATCGCCATGGATCGCACCTGTACAAATCACCCTTCCGCGCGATCCAGCGACAATTTTGACAACGGCAAGCACTTTGACCGGCTACCACAGAGCTCAGCTCAACAACGGAGTGAGAATGTAAATATTGGCGGCGACGGACTAGGGAAGATAGAGAGCATGTTATATGAAGGGGTTCTGTCATTCAACGAAATGCGTTTGGCTTCACTCTTTTCGATCCCCCATACAGCGCGCGTATACTTGTTACATGTAAATGATATGATACCTTTTTGACTTGGTTAATTTGTCTGTCGCTACCGAAGTACTAGACTTCTTTGCTTCCTATGCTTGTGACCTTGACTTCTTCGTTTATCTTATGGGGTGTCTACATGATGTGGAGGGTGAGTGTACTACGCAACGAGGTGGTATGTTCATATCTTACTAACTCTATGTAACAGTACTGTTGGGCCTACAGTACTGAACTGTTCTCCACTGTTCTCCAGCCTTATCCTGCCTAGCCTCGGCCACTCGCCTATATAGTCCAGCCTCCTGAGCCTCTTAGTTCTACACACAATTCATCCTTTTCTCTCCATGCTCTCGGTGCTCAGCTGTCCAACAAATACAGCCTTAATCCCAAAGTACCTCGACGCTATCTATAGCTTACTGTAGGACCTCCTTCTACCATAAAATCTCACCAAACGCCAAAACGCTAAGGGAACCGTGTCGATACCGGATCGAGCAAAATTCCAAAACAGTAAAACACGCGCGTAAAAAAGACCAGCCATAACCATTCATTCTCTCATCCAAAAAAGTATATTCCCGAGAGTATCAGGATTCTACCACCAATTGCGTAGATGGGAGAGACTCGCGCAACTCCAATTTCCTCGAGGGCTTGCGTCCCTTGAGTTTCTCATCATCCTTCTTCCCGGCCATTTTCGCCGGTATATTTCGCTCGTCAAGCTTCGTGGACTTCTTGATCGTGGTACGGGAGGTTGCTAGAGTCTTCTTTGCAGATGTTGACACCGGAGCTGCAGTGGCATTTGTAGGCTTTGTAATACTCGTCGTCGAACTGACTGTTGACGCTGACGAGGCTGAACTTATAGATTCAGCAGATACCGAGGACTGCGATGAAGCTTCAGAAACGGTGGAGCCGGTGGAGCCGGAAATACTCAAATTCCTCAATCTCTCAGTAGGGGGTTTCGGACTAGTACTTGTGCTGGTTTTCACCTTGGTGGCTTTAGTAGAGGCTTCGACCCGTGAAGTTGATGCATTCGGACGTCGCGAAGTGCCGGCAGAAGGACGTACTGGTGGCTTGGGCTTTGATGCTTGGGCACTAGTCTTCGATGTCATTGATGTCTTTGTTGAGTCGGCCCCTACGTTGGGAATATCTTTACTCGCTCCTCGAATTTCAATCTTGCGTGGGTTCTTCTTCGTGGTGTCCAGAATATTTCGGGTAGAGGCGACATGGCGGCTTCAGCTTCGTGTACCGGGTCCTTTTTTTCCCAGCGCTTTTTTCCTTCGCCACAAAGGGTGATTTTCGCCTCATGATGAGGTTTTCCGCACCGGCACCGAACCAGCATTATTTCGCAACCACAATTTATTTTGGAAGCGTGCTGGTTCGACATGATGAATCGTAGGTCTTAAATGTAAACTGTGTTCTCTGAACTGGTAAACAAACGTAAATGAAGCGCACAGCGCGACTTCGGTTCAAGAATCCGTATCGAATATGTCGGTTTGCAATGTATGCAAGCTTCGGGAAAGCTGTGGGGGGAATGATAAATCGCTGGGCCTTTTGACGTCAAGATGAGTCTGATAGTGCACAGCACTTGGTTTCCGGGCTTTCGATCGAAGGAGTAGGTTGGCGCAAAAGATAGGCAGACTTAAGGTAGGTAAAAAGAGATAGTAGATGTTCTGGAAAGAGTTTTGTTTGTTTTTTGAACACGCCACACTGAGCTCTTTTTATAGGACCTTTCCCGACTCTTGAGATATTCACCTCTGACGTGATCCGCAAAAGTAATTCCCTTGATTGCCACCAAATTTAGGACCAACAACCGTTCTCAGCTCAGGCGTTGTCCATCCCATTCAATGGTTTATTTGCTGTTGGACTGCAATCAACGCTACTATCAAAGTGTGACAGAATAAGGCCAAAATGCAAGTAATGCCCAGTGTTTTGTGATTAGGTTCAACGACTTTGTGACCGCACAGATCACGCAGAACTTTGACACTTATTGCTCAATTGCAGTGATCGCGAATGCGTGTCTACTCCAATCAAGTTCATTGCGAACTACGCGTCAAAATGGAAGCGATTCCGGTGGATTGAAGCTACCATTCTGGTGGGATGTGAAGGACTGCTGCATTGGGCGAAGTGACGTAGTCTTCCCGTCTGAATTCACCGACATAGGAGATCGCGTGTTTTGGCCAATATTCACCGTTTTTCTATCCATGGCCGCTGGTTTTCGAGTGAACCTAGGCCTGATTGTTATGCAGCCATGGATTACACTGCGCATTCGTAATTATTTCCTCTAAGATCGCGTTACTGCCAATTCAGTTAGGCGGATTTATTTACTACCGCTTCGTACCTTCAAAAATTTCCAGTCTCAATAGGTAATCGTTAATACCCGGGTAAGACGGATTGAAGGGCTGCTCAACTCAGAAATGAAAAGTCAGTATTGAAACGTTTCACTATGTGGGTCTGTCCAAGACTGTGCGTTGAGTAAACTCTATTTGTATATATTCCGCTTCATTTCTAAACTACAGATTGATAAGGTTCAGTGATTAAGTAAGAAATGTCGCGCCTGACCGTCCAAATAAACGCCCAAACGCGAATACATAAGCTACATTTCAGCTCGAGTGCAGTCTCAAACGCCAACCCACAAAAATAATAAAACAAAAGCACCCAATATCCATGTAAGCAGCTCATTCAAAAGTGTTGACAGCGCTGATCGCAATCATCTACCCGAAGTTTCGTTCGTCGCCCTAGCCCTCAGCTTCACACCTCTTCTCCCTTGCGCTCCCTTTCCAATTGCCGCAGTTGCCTTGGGTACATTCGATCTTGGCACTTGTGTAGTGGGACGAGGTTTAGTCTTTGTTATTGTTGGTATCTTCGTCGCTGTATTTGAACGCAAGGTCCTACGAGGTAGAGCATTCGTTGATCCCGCCGTAGATATAGTAGTGGAGCTGGCTCTAGTTTTGTTGGCAGTAAGGGACTGACCCGGCTTAGATGCCACAAATGTGCTTGGCTGAGTGTTGAGAGTTGACTTCGTCTTGGGAGCTGGAGATAAACTGTCAATATGACCGGTATGGGCTCTTGGTCTTAGGGTTCTGTCTGAAGTCGCCTTCACTACCTCTTTTGTAGACTTTGGAACAATGCTGCTAGCTTTCGCTTGCGATGGATCTGGGTTCTTCTTTGTTTCCAGAGTTGTTCCCGTGATTGGTGTGATTTGAGATGGACTCAGAGCCTTGCGAGCTGCTTGAGACATCTCTGAAGGAGCCATTGTCGGCTGGGCCCTCATAGCATTATTCTGAGATGCCTGGAGTCGCTCAGATCTCCTAGTGGTGCTTCCCTCACCGGTTCCTTGTTGATTTTGGCCTGACGCAGTTCCACTTCCACTTTGTGCCTGCTTGCCTCTTGTTGTGGTTCCTCCTAGATTGGCTTGGAACCCTCCAAGCGGACCACTAGCTGAACCTCCAGCTCCAGGTGAAGGCGTTCGTGGGCCATTAGGGCCGAGGTTCGAGTTTGGATTACACCCTTGTTTGGCATGAGCTTCCATGAAATCTTCCACTACCTTATCCCATTCTCTTTTCTCCTTCTGGGCATGCCTATTCCTTCTCTTTACGGCATCTTTCTTCTCGGTTTGGCTTGAGTAGAGGTTTGGGGATTCAACAGGTTGGTGCGGTTTGCGCATAGGCTTCTCACAATTACAATTCAATTTCTTGAATTCCGCATGGATATTCTGTATCCTCTTTCTTGCCTGGGCAGCCGACTCCCTCCAATACTTCAATCTCACCTTTCTACCTTCTTCTGTCGTACTGTACACATTTATCGTACGCGTTTTTGGGATTTTATTCGGCTCCGTCGCGCCTTCATTGTTGGTCCTTACGTTATCCCTTGAAGCACCTCCAGCGTTACCTGCCAAGCCACCAGTAATGTTGCTTGTTGAACTTTCTCCCAGGTTGCTGAACGGCCCTCCTCCAGCATAGCCAGCCCAGTTCCCCCCAAGGTTAGGCCCAAACGTATTGTCAAAATCGCCTTCGTAAGCTCCTGCGGAATAGCTCCCAAAATCTCTAAGGTTGTCGTCCAAAAGTCCTTCATAGTTGTTGTTGGTGAAGGTAGGTTCTAAGGCAAAATCGGCACTTGGTCCCTCGCCGAAGTTTTGGATATAATTCGCAACTCCATCGTTTGAATCGAAGCCCGGTATATCTCCAAAGCCTAAATCATTCCTGAGATATTCCACGTCAACGTCAAATCCAGAATCAAAACCTGAATAATCTGCAACATCTCCCACTGCCTCTCCGACCGGAGGCAAAGAAGACTGACGTCTGCTGGGTGCAGTATGGTATGAACTCGCGGGGCTATTTCTTGAACTGGACCTTCTGGAAGACCCAGATTGCCTGCTGGCCGCTGATTGGGGCGATAATCCCACGGAATTTGTGGCTCGACTTCTAGCTAAAGGCTCACTTCTTGCGCGCAGTGCCCTTGAAGGTGGTGGACGCAGAAATTGATTTCCGGAAGGTGTGTTGCCTCTAGCCGTGGACTTTGCTGCGGTTTTTCTTGCGCCTTCCTTGCGAGTCCTTCGTCCCGCGGCATCCAGTCTCCCTGTCCGAGGATCTGTAGACCCAGCACGAGAGACTGATGGGCTTGGCTCTGGAATGATTTGTCGTTCCTTTCCCTTCGCCGAACGCCCCTTCGACTTCGCCGTGCTTGCCTCGGTACCGACCATTAGAATCACTCCTCTGGTAGTGACTCTACCTTCGGCTATTTAGGATTGATTAGGTTGGTTGATAAGGTGGAAGCAAAGCGAGCTAGTGCGCAGCACTGCTTAGAACAGAAGAGAAATAGGTGATATATAAACAAAGGGTAGAAGGTGTCTGAGAGTTGAGGAAAGGCTTGCTCGATAGTATATAAAATGGTCTGAGAAGGAAAAGTGTAGGATAAAGTGCAGGCCATTTATATTATCCCCTGCGATGTACGCTCACCAATTCTAGCATCACACTTATGAACATTGAAACGAGTTCTGTGATCTGGACGAAGTGGTGACAGTGTCGAATTCAAAAGCCGAACCTGTGTTTAATCCTAAAACTCGAGTACTGGGAGCCCCGAAGCCATTGCTAGCTCTTTGCCGTTTGTTGTGTCACACCCAATGCGATGGTGATTGTTTCGTGTCTCCACGACCATCACATCTAATGTGAAGACCTCCGCTGCCTTTGTCGGATCCTGCTCTTCAATGATTCAACAACTTCTGTTTGAAGTGCACAATGATGGTTGAGCGTGAATATATAAATCTACCGTCTTGATGTTTTACTATTAGACAATAGAGGCCCGAGAGCAAGTGATGAGAAAGTGATGAATTGTGCGTGGAGCGGTGAAGCTCAGGAGAAGCGACTATATAGACAGGAGCCGACGCTAGGCCGGAACGGTACTGAACCGTCCGGGACAGTCAAGTACTGTTCAGTCCAACATTTACAAGTGAAGCTCTCACTTTCACAACGTTTGATATAGATATGATGTCGATTCATCACCTAGGTCTCGAATGAGCTTACTTCGATAGCATGTACTGTACAAACATAATCATACCAAGATTGGTTCAGCACGAAATGCGCCCACTGCTTCTTCTCCCCGTTCCTCAAAAATCACGCTTCTGAAGTGATTATTTGATCGTTTATTGTTAGTAAAATCCCTGAATCTGCATGGGAATTTTCCTTTCCCCATGGAATCGAGGGATCGCAGAGGAGGACTTTGCACTTGTGAGTCATTGAGACTGTATCAATCGAGCGTTGAGTCTATAACGAAAAGGCGCTAAATTCGTGACTTCTATATCGCCAATTTCGACTTCATATTAGAAACGAAGAGCAAAGTTCAACCTTACGCTACGTTCATAAAAGCATTTACTCAACTCAGCCTTTGGGCCTTTGGATTATAAACAGTAACTGCGGTGGTCATGGCAGAGGGCTCAAACCCCCGACTCTTCATATGGGTGTTTGAATCGGGTCACGCTTGACATTGTCGTGCGGTCACTTATCTATAGAATTTCTCAGACTCTAGAATATGAAATAGTATTAGATACATAAACCCACGAAATAATGACCGTTGAGCAGCCGAACTCCGGAACACAATTTAGACAGTGTATAAATCCCAAAGAAATAATCCAGCCAACAAGAAATCTATCACTAGCTTGAAACCCATTAAACTCCGAAAACGCCAATAAATGATTTAAACCCTCAAACCTGTAAAAATAAATGTACAATTTGTCGCCCTAAACACTGTTCTCAGCAATTCCCCGAGATCCTACCGATGAAGATCCTCCAAAACCTCCTGAACCTCATCCACCTGATATGTCTCCATGACAGTTGTTGTCCTATTCAAATAGTGATTACTGTGCTCAATTGGAAGAGCTTCCTGGCTGGTAACTCGGGAATGGATTCGTGCGAAGATATTGCCCCATCTTTTCTGCTGCAGCAGGGCTCGATTCCTTCTAGCCTAGAGGGAGATTATCGCGACCATATTGATCCATATTGTTGGTTGTCTCAGCGTTGAAGTCCATCTCGTTGGGATCAACAGTGAAATCATCATCCGCACTGTCAAACGGAGAGCTGTATGCAGATGGTTGTTGACTAGGGTAATTAGATTGCATAGAACCATATGGGATTGGGGCCGGAGCGCTCGATGGTGTGATCTCCTTCGAAATAGCTGACTGGGAAGCCGTTGCTGCTCCTGCGGTCGGCTTATTCTTTTTAAGTTTATTCGCTTCCAGTGCCGTACTCACCGTCTTTATTTCCTCCGACACATTTTCACCTTCATCCCGCCTTTTCCGCAGCGCAATCAGGTGTTTGTATAATTTGTGGTACTTCAGGTGCTTCTCGTAGGCAGTTTCGCACGCCCACGGCATCCAGGACGCGTTTCCAAATTCTTTGCGTACGTAGGTTATATGTTGGCCGTGCAATCTTCTCTTAAGATCGTAGGCCCTGGAGTAAGATTTTCTCTGTTCTGTATATGGTAGGCTGAGGAATGTGCGCCTATCAACCCTCTCCGGATCGACATCTACTCCTTGTTTGCTGTAGAGAGGGCAATCTGGCAGGTATTCCCCTCTGCCCTCTGAAAGGTGCTTTTCGACATAATTTTGATAGCAGAAGGCGCAACGGATGTCCTCGGACGGGAAGCTTATAAGATAGACGGTACCCCAGTCGCAAAAAAATATACACTGCGGTAGCGCGGTTAAAAATACCCCGGGAATAGGGGCCTCCCTCTCTGCTGGAATATTCGCTTCCTGTGCTCGTTTTGCAGTAGCACATAGTCTAAACCGACTTTTTGGAAAATCAGGCGGATAGAGGGGTGGAACGCCGTCCGGGAAACATCCCTGGAGATAGGAATCGGTTAACCAGAAGTTGGACATGGGTCTGCCGCAGCGGCAATCAACTCGCACAAAATCGCAGCCACAGTTTTGATATTCCTCTGTAGGCCCTGACATGGTCGTCGTATATCCCTGAACTTCGGCCGAAAATCTGGGGTCGCGGGTAATGGTTTAAAATTGAAAGGAAGTGAGTGACGATGAGCTAGCGCATAGCGCTGACTGACTGCTCAAGTGTATCGATAGATAGTGATAGAGTAAAGAAGAAGTGTCGAGAATAAATTCTCAACCCGTGTGTCGTTAATGTATATCGAAACAAAAAGGTTTTGACAAGGGTGTTGACGTGCAGCAGTAAGTGAGTTTGTTGAAAGAGTGGAAAGGAAGGAGAGTGGAAAGAGCCGGAAAGTCCCTTTATATAGTACGGATAGAAACAGTCAGCGAAGCAAGTGACTCAATAGGTGTTAACCAAGTGATGATGAATCACACACTTGGAAGTCAAGGAACGGCGCAGTCGAACATTTTTTAGGAATCATATCGCACCCATACTTCGACTATCAGTTTAACCAGCCAGTGAAGAGAGAGGGAGGACTCAATACGTACTCATAAACTTATCGTGAACCATAGACTCAAGACCACAGCCAGCGCATGTTTCAACTATCAGCAATAACATAGAAAGGCGATGCGCGAAATCTAGTCAAAAGGTGTAGGCACATTACCTTCGTCTTGCCAGTCATACCAGTCAGCTATGGAACAGTCAACTCTTTTATATCTAATAAAGATGACTCCAAGGCCGATCGTTGACTCAAACATCCTCCAGTCACTATCAAAACCCCCTCATCTTCGACCTACCCACCAGACGTCCCAAACATCAACGAGCTAGCCCCTTCATATCCCGAGGAAAAATGTCTACCATATCTATGACTCCAAGCCAATCCGACTCATCATCTTCCAGTCACTACCTGCACTGCCTCATCTCCAACCCACCCAATCCCCACGAAAAAGCATATACGCCCCGTCCATCCACATCTACATCCGCCTACACGCCCCTAACCAACCCCTCCAATTTCTTCAAAGTATTAACCCTCACCCTCACCCTCCCCTCCTCCCCTCCACCAAACCAAACCCCCTCCCGCTCCTCAACCCCCACCACCCCAGCGTCCTCCCCATCCCCATCCCCCCAACCCCCCACAACAACCACCTCCTCCGCCCTTACCCCCAACTCCCCATACAACCCTTCCGTCGTCCCCGCACCCCGTCGATCCCTCGAAGCCTCAACCACATACTGCACCCACTTCCTTAGCCCCAAGTGCTCAATCGTGCGCAGTTGCGCATCCTCGGGTCCCTCCATGACGACAGCGATTTTCTTGCCCAGTGAATGCAGGGTGGTGAAGAGCTCGACGACGCCGCATTTAAGCTCTAGGTTAGCCGTGAAGGTGGTTTCGTAGAGGGAGGTGTAGGATGCGAGTTGTGCGTCTGTGGGGGTGAGGGGGAAAGCGGAGAGGGTGGCGAGGAGGCGGAAGGTGTGGTGTTGGTGTTGGGGTGATGGGTTGCCGTTGTCTGTGAACGCGGTGGTGGAGGGTTGAGGGGCGGGGGTTTTGGTTTTGGTATACTGGGTTTGTAGGTCTGCCAGGGTGAGGGGGTGGGAGGGGTGTGTGTGTGTTGCGGAAAAGTCTCTGATGATGGCGGAGAGGACCGCGGTGATGGCTGCGGTGGACGCGCGGCGGGATTCATGCAATGTGTCGTCAAGGTCGAAGGCGAACCATTTTGCCTTCTCGAATCTGGGGCGCAGGGCGTCGATCTCGGGTTTCCAGAGACGGAGGTAGAGGGTTCCTAGGCGGGTTTCGATGGCGTGTTTTTCGTGGTTGGAGAGGGTGTTGTGCGGAGGGATGTTGGACTTTATGGTTGAATGCTTGGTCACGGTGTTGAATAAACCGTGAGGGGTTTCGAGCTTGTGGAGAAGTTCTTCGCGTGGAGTGTGGAGGGTGAAGGCGCTAAAGTCTTTTTTGAAGGAGAGCATGTTGGCGTTGAAGGGGATGTCCCAGTATGAGCATATGCGGCGGATTTCCTTCTCGGGGTCGTGGATGAGCTTTTCGTATATGAGGGTGAAGGAGGGTGGTGTGGGATGTTTATCTTGCATGTTGAAGTGGTTCTCGAAACAGTCGAAGAAGGATTGCATGTTCGTCCAGCCATCGTGCTTCCAACTATCGAATATACGGACCGGGTCTCGGACTAGGAATATGGGTTTCATGGTGTTGTAGTTTAGCGGTGCGGGAAGTATCTTGAATGCACGCTCTCCTTTCTTCGTATCATTGCCGAGTTCCTCTTTGCTGGCTAGAAAAGCTCGACGATCAGCTACGGTTTGATTGTATGCTTTGACAGTCTCAGAATCTGCTAGAATACGGTAATCAGGGGTAAACTTATGGCCAGCCTCGTTACTGTGGTTTCCCATGAGGATCAGTCGACTTGTAACGACGCACTCTGGTGCTTCGGCGAAGATACGCATAAGCAGTGTCGAACCGCTCCCAGGGCACGATATCAAGAAGCGGATTTGCGGAGTGATAGTTTCTGTTTGCGGTTGCATAATCTGGACGATCGTAACGTTGAGGTGCTGCAAGCTCGGTGGCAGATTTTGCAGTTTCGTAATAGGGTTCTCCGTGGTTGAAGCGGCACCATCACTTGTAACGGGTAGAAGCCCGCCATACTCGTGAAAAGTCGCCATGCTGAATTCCTTGAAACTCTTTTCAAATGAGCCAGTGATCGCATGGGAGTCAAGATCCAAGCTCAAGAGTGCGCGCCTTGGGACTCTTCTGGCCCGATTCCCCCAGTAGGTGACTCCAGTATCCTCTCCAAAGCAACGTAGTGACCCGTCAAAAATATCTCCACACTTCTCACAATTCCTGTGTGTTCAGTGTCCCCTGAACTCCCGGTCTCGTACTCTGCCCAGTCACGGGTCAGCAAATGCAGTTAACCAACAGCCCTGTCGCGATGGAATTCTCGATGAGGAGTCGTGACTGAGGGCTCAACGATACCGTACCGGATTATCTAAAAGATACCGCAATTATTGGGATCGTGAATATTTGTTTCCTTGACTTGACTTGGCTTGTTGAGTCCTGTCGTCGGTAACTGATCGTTGGTGGGAGGAGCTCAGCCTGAGTGATGTTCCAGTAAGGCAAGGTGCAGCCTAGTCGGCTTACTAACACAAATGACCATTTTATGATCTTTCGACAAAGATGGCGCGCGCATTAAAGGAATAAATCAGACAGAGATCTCAAAGAGCTGTGTACATGCCGTGATACATCCAAGGCCGATGAAGATTTAGGAAAGATGAGTCAATGGGAGAGGAATCGGACATAAAATGACAACGACAGAGAACCAGCTTAGCCAAAGACGAGTCGATGACAAGTCTGAGTAATAATTAGTAACCTATAAGAATTCACTACCATCCTCAACGCCAACCGCCATCTCCCGCCTCAACCCCTCCTCTACGACCCCTCAAGCGCATTCTCGGTCAAGTTATAAATCTTCTGAATACTCTTCAACTGGCCCTCGAAATCAATCTCCAAGTCCTTCAACAGGCCATCCTTGAACCCAAAAGCCCACCCGTGCACAATTGGATACCCGCTCTTCGCGTACGACTGCTGCACCGCCGCCGTCTTGATAACGTTCCTAGCCTGCTCCACGACGTTCAGCTCGACCAACCTATCGTACTTTTGCTCTTCGTCCTTGATATTATCGAGCTCGGCTTCGTGAAGACGGTACACGTCGCGGATGTTGCGCAGCCAGGGGTTCAGCAGGCCCATGTCCTTGGGCGTCATGGCGGCTTTGACGCCTCCGCAGCCGTAGTGTCCGCAGACGACGATGTGCTTGACGTGCAAGTGTCGGACCGCATAGTTAACGACGGACATGACGTTGAGATCGGTGGCGCAGACGAGGTTCGCGATGTTGCGGTGGATGAACATCTCGCCGGCGCCGAGGCCGGTGATGGCTTCGGCGGGGATGCGGGAGTCGGAGCAGCCTGCATGTCTCTATCAGCCATTGTGTGCTTTGTGAAGCCCTCGATGTTTTCTGTGAGGTTTGGTGATGCCCGAGGGGGTCCGATGGCGGCATTGTAGACGCGGAGAAGTGGCCATGGACACGCAATGGATTCGACTCACCAATCCACAGATACTCCGGGCTCTGCCCCGCATTCAACTTCTCAAAGAAGTCTGGGTGCTTCGTCCGCTGCTCCTCAGCCCACTTCTTGTTGTTCTCAAAGATGCGGTCATGGCTCTGCTGCAGATACCTGTTGATATCCTGGGCAGTCATGGTGTCGAATTCGTTATGCATGAAGGTTTTGTTCGAACAATATCGTCTCCCAGGACCAATTGCTTGTGCAGGTGCAGGGTATGAAGCGATCCCAATGGAAGAATGGAATAAACGATAGCGGAAAAGCGACTTCGGCGTATGTGACTGTATCACGAACTTTCGTGGGGGTGCCGGAACAAACGTTGATGTAAACGGGGTCGCGTAAGCCGTAGAAAAGCGCGCAGGTGCACGTCTAAATACCGCACCGGCCCCTCTTGCACTTCTCGCGTGGGGCAGGTGCGCAACATCCCACATGGAGCCGAACCGCAGGCTGGACCGCATCACATCGACTCGGCGAGCCGTGTCCCTATCTTCTCCGAGTCGTGTGGTGAGGTTGATGGTTGTTTACGAAAAAGCTGATTGGAGTCCTGACGTCAAAAAAGCACCCATCCCTGCAACTGCGGTAGCAGCTATGCCCTGTGCAGATCTAGGGGGATGCCGAGGTCGGAACATTGGGAGGGTGTTTCCCTTGTGTTTGGGGGGTGGGGTTGAGGTAATTGAGGTGTTTGTTGGTGTGAGTGGGTGAGATAGGCGGTGAAATAGAGAAGTGAGGGAGGAGGGTGTTCTAGAGGGTGATAATTTAGAAGTGACCGGTGTTGGAAATATCAGGTGATGTTGAATGGAACAGGCTTAGTGTCTAGGCTCTAGCCTCGCTCTCCGCCTTTTCCTGGCCGCGCCTCAACGGGTCCCGGCGTTGCCGAGGTCTCTATCTCCATATAGAGAAGATTACTAGAAGGGGAATCGCGGTTAGACGCTCATACAAATGGGGTTAATATTCATTTCTTCGTAACTAATGTAAGGGATGATGGCCATGTTGCAGGCACTTTCTTATCACCAAACGCCGTCTCCAACTGGCGCCACAGATTTTCACGCACTGGGTCAGGTGGTAGTGGAAAGGTTTCCAAGATCTTGCGCATGACGGTTATGTCTGCTTCAAAACCCCAGTCCTCGTTGTTCTCATGGACGATCACGTCCTCCTTTCCAAACCGTATCACATGCGGAATAGATTCATCAAGGCTTGCTGGAACCATGCACCGACGCCAGCTCCAACCGTCTCTCTCATTGAATTTCAAACGCAGGGCACCCGGACGGAAGTATTGGGTGTCGAAAGGGGCGGCGTCATGTGGGCTGCTTGCCTGGATGAAAAGTCCAGCAGCCCCGCGGTTGGAATCGAACGTGACTTCGAAGCGGCGGTGGTTTACCTGGGTCCATAGATTTTGGAGCTCCGGGTCCAGCAGGATGGGGAGCCCAAAGCCGCCGAGAGCAAGCGTACCGCCCAGTTTGAGTTGATGGACACAGCCCGTAAAGTCTCATCGACGTCGGCGCAAAATTCTGGCGTGGTTCAAGTACAAAGTGGACAACTTCCTCAACGAGAAAACGACAATAAGACCGTTGGCATCATCGTCTGAATAGCCGTTTCAAGCACTGGCTTTCTTCTTATTGACATTGTCCCACTTGGTGGCCAAGCTGGTAATGGCAGTGATGCCGCAGGACGCGATGGTAATGGCGAAGGCAACCTTGATACCCCATGCATACGCACGAATAACACCGTCCAGCTCGGCTCCGTGAAATACCTGGCGCAGGGCTGTGGCACCGGTAGATGTGATTAGGGTGTGATCCACGTTCGGTGCGGTGCTCTTAAGCTTGTGCAAGAGCTGGTTGTCGAAGCCGGACTGCGCGGCTGCGATCATAAATGTGGCGCCGATAGATCGAGCGACTGTTCACGAGGGATAAATCAGCTTAGGGATACCAGGGGACAAAGAGAATTGACGACATCCTCGGACAGGGCGAAGGAGAACTCACATATGATTATCGCGGTCACAGGAGCTATATCGGTTGGCGCGGCGGAAGCCTGCGCAATGATGACCGGGATCTGGAGGCCCATGCCGTATCCAAAGCCCGCCAAGATCTGATATCCGACCCATTTGCCTGTCGAGGTTCCAATATCGAGGGTATACAGCAGACCAGCGGAAATGGTTACGACCACAGAGCTAGCCACGAGATACGGAGCTGCAATACCCGTCTTCGTAATGGCTTTGCCAGAGGCAAATGTGGAAACGCTGAACAAGGCGATGAGAGGAATGTTGCGCACACCCGAGCCAATCGCACTGCGGTTGTCGACGCTTTGGAAATAGATGGGCAGGTAATAGAGCGTGATGAAATACGCGCCAGCGAAGAAGAAGCCCCATAAAGAGTTGACCCAGACAGTCCTTTGGCGCATAAGGCGTGGTGTCAGCATGGCGCGTTCGCCTTGCCATCTTTCTACGATTATGAGTGCAATAACCATGAGACCGAAGCCGACGAGTAAGCCGACGACAAGACTGGACTTCCACGGATGGGTTACCCCACCGTACTGAAGAGCTAGAAGCAAGGTGAGGGATGCACCCATTACAAGCGCAGTCCCTGGAAAGTCCATTTGTAGAATCTTCTCCTTGAGCGTAGCATCGACCCGCTTAGCGGTTGCAGGAGTCTTGAAGGTGATTAGAATGACCAAAGCGGCCAGACCGCCGGCTGGAAGATTGATATAGAAGCACCTACAGTTGTCATATTAGGTCAGTTCCTGTCACAACAGAAGTCGATGACTGAAGATGGTCCCTTGTTTTGCAACAAAGACAAAGCAGTACAAGATTCTTTACTCACCACCTCCAGGACGCCCCGTCTGTAAGCCCTCCACCAATGAGTGGTCCAGCGACAGCGGCGATGCCATATGTCATACCGATGAGCCCCGTGTAGGTGGCTCTTTTCGCAGGCTCGGCAGAAAAGGCAGAAATCGTGTATACCCCAGGCGCGACACCCGAGGCACCGAGACCGGCGATCGCACGTCCAACAATCACAGTCGTTGAGTTTTGGGCGACAGCGCTAATCAAACTCCCGACTTCGAAGATGAGGATCGAGACCAGAAAACTGGTTTTGAGGGGGAAGAATTTGAACACTTTGCCCCACTGTGACTGGAAGGCTCCGAGCGTCAAGAAATAAGCCGAGCCGTACCAAGCGATATCCTGGATTCTGCCGAATCGGTCGGTAATCTTTGGAATAGCGGTTGCAACAATGGTCTGAATTGAGAAAGTCAGCGTACCGGCGTATGATGCATTGGCAAAAGACGACTCTGCGAGAAACTTGCAGCGGTAGAACTCACCTGATCCAGAGCACAGAGGGTGATACTGAGCACGAGCGCGAGCATAATGAAGAACATTTCAAGACCCTTCGGATATTCAACAGGTTTTGCCGACTCCTCCACGGCTTTCTCTTCAGTAGCAGAACCATCGTCTTCAGGGGTTTCCGGTTTCTCTACGCCATTGGCAGTCGAGGACGCCATATTGGACGGTTCGTTCGACTCGACAGCTTGCTTTTCCTTCTCGGGCTCGACTTGATATGTTTTCTCTCCGGTCGCGTTGAGCTTGCTGTCCTCTGGCAAGGGAGGGGGGGTTTTTGATCGAGACATGTGTGCTTGTCGTATGGCTCGATTGCTTCGGCTTGCTATGAGACTCTGTGGGCCTTCGAAACGCGGCCTCGAAGCAATTGGTGTGCGCTTAGCTTATATAGATGGGCCAAAGTACGGAGGCAATGGTCGCGGGTAATGTTCAGAAGTAACATTCAAGGAGGTGCATGCCCAAATATCCTTTGATTGTAGCATTTGGCGCTCACTTCCTACTCCATCAGGGTGGTTGTATAATGGAGCTAAACCTAATTCAATGCGCCGTTAAGTCTGCAAGTCCGCTAACGCCGCTCTCACCTTAAACCCGTTTAACGCCGCTTGTCCGGATAAGGGATAGTAGCATCGCCTCCAACTCTTCCGAGCAAACGCGCCTGATTCTTGTCAATTCGGATCCTAAAACGTATATTGTGTGTAAGTGTTTTGTTTATACGTTCATGTTCATGTGGGTGTGGTTGTAGGTAACGATAAATGCAAGGAATAAGAATAACTTAAGTGCGCATCAATATCGTCCTGATCTTCCTTTGTTCAACTCAGCCTTCTCTTCTATACACGCCCTCTTATTCCCCGGGCACCACCCACTCACACTGCCCTCAAGGATGGCCCGGGCCACTCATATCTAGCCCCTCCCAGCCTTTGCCCCAACTCCCACTATCCACCGCATTGCCTGCCCGGCCGTTCTCTACCAGGACGCGGATGTCGCTCCAGTACTCCAGCTTCTTACATTCAGCATCCGCGGCTTCAACTGCTCTGAGTAGGTTGTTTATGCGCCGTTCCTCTGCTTCATTCTCGGGGGTCTTGCTCTCTTTGTGTTCGGCGCGGTGGGAGCGGGCAGCGTCGATGGTGGCGGTCAGCGTGGACAGGAGTTGGCGACGCGAGTTTTGGAAGACGAGCATTGACATGATAACCGGAATCTAAAGCTGTCAGTACATGCGATCAAGTAAATGAACCAAAACAGTACCTGTTCAGCCAGATAATGCAGCTCCTCGCCCCCTTGATCGATAAATCTATTGATGTACACAATCTTCTCCCGATCGATAGCAGCCTTTTTCAACTTCGCCATCAACGTCGGCACATCCCTAATCTCCTCCTCAATCACTTGCTCCGCGACCTCATTCCCATCGCTCAACACTGAATTCGTCGTCACCGTCCTCGCACCCGTCGTCCCGATGCTATACGTCTCTCCAAATAACCGCCCCCTATTATCCTTCGTCTTAGGGAGCGACTTCTTCTTCACCCTCTTCCGCAGCCATCTTCTTCGCCTCACGAAGCTATGGAACCACGGATGATTCCCATGCCACGCCGCGCCCCGGAACCAGAGACTGTATTGCCAGCCCTCCTCATCAACATCGTGCGACATGTCCACGTACCATGACTTCCAGTCCCACACCCATGAAGGATCAGGCACTTGGGCGTTTGTGATGTTGACGGCTGAAGGCTTGAAGCGCCCATCCACCCAGGGCGATTGATCGATGCGCAGGTTCCAGAGCGCTTTTGAGGAGAACAGGGGCAGGCCGAAGACGAACCAGCCGCGCTGGTTTTCGTAGAGGATGTCAATATTTGAGGTTTCGGAAGCGGGAGTAGGAGTAGGGGAAGTGCGAGGTTCGCGCTGTGGGGAGTGCGACTGAGACTCGGGGGCGGAGGAGTGGTCCACTAGGCTGATGTTGCGGTCTGCCATGGCGGTGATGGTGATTTTAGGGAGGGTAGAGGTGTGAGAGAAAACGTCTGCTATCGCAAAAACATGGGGTTGGCTGTGGACGGTCTAGAAGGGCAAGAGCGATGCTGTCCGCTATGAACTAGGGGTAGCCACAACGGACAAGAGGCGGATGCCGCCAGGAAAAAAGTTCATATATGCAATTTTCAAAAAGAATACACACAAGAAAGCCTGCAGCCAGCACTTGGTACAAGGCACGCGTAGAATCGAAAAGACCAGAAAGATGGGAGGACGGCATTGATGTGTTGCGGATAGGAGTCAAGGCTAATGACGATCTGGCCTGCGGTCTGTGCTGGAGCTGGGGTCACTACGTCATAACGACACGGCGCTTCCTTGAAAGACTTCCCCTCTTAAATACCCGCAGCACCTGTCCAACCATCTGCACCTCGACATTTGCATCCCATACGATACTGAGATCTCACTTTCGCTTCCCCCTTCGACGCAATACATCTATCGCAATGGCTGGACGACGACTTGTGACCTTTGGCGGACTTGCTGCTGTTGGTGGCGGTGCCTACTACCTCTATAACGCTGGCGGCGACCCGAAGCTTGCCCAGAAGAAGATTGAGCGTATGTCATTCATGACCGAGGCGTTGGTTGGTGCAATAGCTAATTGAAGCAGACGACGCTGCTACCGCATCCGCGAAAGTGAGGGGTGAGCTGCCTGGTCGCGAGAAAGAGGCGAAGAAGGCAGGCGAGGAGGGTTATGAGGCATTGCGCGCAAGGGCAGAGGACCTGGTATGCCTCCCATCCTTCTTCTACCTGAAATACCCCACTGCATGTATTTAATTGGGGGCATGTGCTGACTCCTTTCCCAGGCCGCCGATGCCAAGGCGAGAGCGCACCAGACGGGCCAGCAAGTCGACCAGAAGCTTGACCAGTACCGCCAGGACGCGAGCAAGAAGTTCGAGGATGTCCGACAGACCACAAGCAAGGATCTCAACGCTGCCGTCGACAAGTTTGACCAGAAAGTCACAGAAGGCGCCGGCAAATCGAAGAGCTGGTTCGGTTCGTGGTTTGGTGGAAAGTAAGAGTGCGATGGATCGAATGATGGAGTAGACCCTAGATTCTTGCAGGCAACTTGATGGTTTATGAGCTATGAGTGTTGTGGTCGGTGATGCATATTGGCGTCTTGTAGGAGTACGGTTTGGTCTCCGGCTGTCCTCATCTCAACTTGAATGCGATATGGTGTACTTTCTTACATGCTTTCTCCTCGTCTTCTTCTTTTATTTATCTGTTGCGCCATGTTCTGCTCGTGTGATTCCTCGCATTTTTAGATGACAACTTGACAGTCCCACTACACCCGTCATTCGCACGTCGAACCACACCTACCAAACGGGCAATCCATCAAAACATCACTTTCACCAAACAACCGAATCATCATCAGGACGGCATAAAGCGACAGGTCTTCACTGCGCGGAACAGCGTCTCGGAGTCGCGTGCGAAATAGGCAATGCGCGTCGCTGATTCGCCGACGCGTCTTTACGCGAAAAGTCGCGAACCCCTGCCTTGCTAGTCTGTTTGCCAGCCTTCAACTCCACAACAATCTCCCTCTCGCTCTCCATCCATTATCCCACTCCCGTCATCATCACTCCATATTTCTCTCCCCAATTCATAAACTTCTTCTTACCACTTAATTATCAATTGGACACACGACAACATGTCGCCAATCGACGCCAGCGCCCTACCAACCGAGCTCCTCAATCTCCTGCACCTGCACTCGTCCTTCCTGACCGCGCTATCGCTCCACTACGCGCACAATGGCACCGCTACACCCGTCGATCTTCTTTCCCTCACCGACTCCGTGTCCAAAGTCTGGCGCCTGCGCAAAGTCACATACGATGATATCCGCCTCTGCGTCGGCGTGCTTGAAGCTGGACCCGCAGGAAAGATGAATCCGTTCCACCTGAGCGACTACGGACGCGGAAAGATCTGTCTAGAGATCAAGGATGAGCAGAAGATGGGACTTGTTGGCATGGGTGGACTGAGCATGAACGAGGAGGCGCTCAAGGACATGTTCATGGCGAGCTTGGACGCGCTGTGGGCGCAGTGGTCGACGTCTATGCCCACCGGGAACGGCATAGCTGCGAAGCGACAGATTGCGACGCCCAGGAAGCGAGGACGACCCAGGAAGGTCGATGTCAAGCAAGCCAGCATCCAGCCGTTCGTCGCTGAGAACGGTCCCAGCATCACAAAGTTCATCGCTCAGCTCCCACATGCGGATATCACGACCTGCTCCTCCCTCGCCGCCATTGCGCCGCTGCAGGAGAAAGGCCGCAAGCGGCTTCGCGAGTTCAAAGACTCGGTCCAGCAAGGCCGCTCAGCGAAGAAAGCCCGCGATGTCTCCATGGCTGGCAAGGAAAACGCAACACCCACCACTCACACCAAGCCAGAGATCAAAACCGAAGAAACACAGACGAAAATGACCGACTTCACCACGGTCCGCAAAACCGCACTTCTCGACCGCATCCTCGCTAAACAAAACCTCGCTGCCTCTACCCCCAGAACCTCCCCCGCAGAACTCGCCCGGCAGTCTGCACTGCAACGCTCGGAAGAGGTCCTTGGTGTACTCGCTCTTCTTTGCTCATCCAAGGGACCGGGCATGCCTCGCGTCTCGTTCTCGATGAATGCAGTGGTGCAGGCGCTGCAGGGGAGTATCCGGATGCCGATTTCGAAGGATGAGGCGTTGAAGTGCGTCGAGGTGCTAGCGCAGGAGGTCGCGCCGGGATATGTTAGTGTTATTAGGATGGGGGCTATGGTCAATGTGGTTGTGAATCAGGTATTGAGGCCGAGGGATGTCAGGGGTAGGTTGGCGGAATTGGGTGTTGCTACTGTGTGAAGCAGCATAGACTCTTGTCTAGTTATTGTTTTTTTCCGAGTTGGAGGCGACGGGTCTTGGATATTGTTTTCTGGTGTTCACTGCATGGCGCTTTTCCATGCATGGAGTGGGGACCTGTAGACTTCGTCTTCGGGTGTTTCTGGTTTGTATTGTTTGGCATGGCGTATCGTTTATCGTTCGGCATGAGCGAGCGAGCGAGCAAGGGAAGAGAGTCAGTCTTTTGTTGTGTTAATCCGTCAAATTCAACCACAGTATCTCTTCATTCAAACATCCCTTCAAGTTCTATTCTTCCGCATATTCTACTGTTCTATCCAGCCTCACCCCGCCCCCCTCCGTTGCTTAAACAGGTTATCATCCTTCCTGCGCGTCTCCTACGAACAAAACGCGTAATCTTATCAGCTTACTACTCCAGTACACTAACATGATTCTATTCCACTAGATCTCACTATGCTCTACTCTACCACTATCACAACGCCATTCTTTCCAGTAGCAATGCCATCTCTCTCCCTACTAGAGCGCTAGAGGCGGATCGGGTTTGTGGAGTTCGAGAGTGAGACTGTGCGGGTGTGGATCATGATGGGTTGTTTGTTGGTTTGGGGAGGGGGCTTGGGGAGGATGCGGTGCAGCAAAGGAGAGGATGTGGTAGAGCAAAGGGGTAGTAAGGTGGGATAAGGTAAGAAATATAGCGATGGACCGGTCTATATTTTCAAACCTTCAGATCAATTAGTAAAAGTGAAGGTGTATTTTAAGTAGCATCGTTGCACCATAACTACGAACGGCCCAACCTAGCTATTAGTCAGGGTTGAAGACAAGACCCTCCCGTTCTTATACACGGTACACATATTTTACACCGCACGGCGTTTGGATCTACACCATATACAAAGCACAGCGTTCCAATCCTAATAAACTCGCACACGCACCTACTCCTAGAACCACTTAACGACCTCTCTCGGCAAAGCCCCCACACTCCTCAAAACTCCGTCTATAGCCACTGCGTACCGGTTGCACACTCGCGTTCGGTGCCTTCCCCCCAACCACCAGCGTGTTCTTGACCAAGCTTGGATCGACCCGGAACTGGCTGCCCAATTTCATCGTCAGGGACGCAAAGTCCATAAGATGCATTAGCGAGTTGCGGTTAATAATGATATTAGTATCGTTAAGGCGGATATTAGGGTTCATAACCATCATTGCTTGGAACGTAGGTTCGAATTGGTGCACGGGGACCCGGTAGGCGTGCTGGTCGACCCAGGCCATGTTGTTGTTCGGGGGCAGCCAGGCAGGGACTGCTGGAGGGGCCCATTTGGTGGGACAGCCGGGGACGAGGATCGTGAAGGTGGGCGTGGAGGTATTGATGTAGGTGTTGGAGGGGAAAGGCGCATACTTCCAGCTGTACGAACAGAGGACTTCAAAACCACCGGTCGAGGTGACGAGTCTGTCAGGCACGGGAAAGTTCCAGGGAGTGATGTACGAAAGGACGATGGTGTTGGTATCGCATACTATAAGCATCTAGGACTAGTTTTTGTACATAGGCGGTGGACGGAACTGGAAAGGTGGGATTTCCGTGATGATGGGGCGTGCCCCGTTGGCTTCTGCTTCGCGTACTTTGCGGGTGTCGTTGGTTATAGCCAGGAGCCAGCCCAGTATTATTAGAACGCTGAGATTGCTAGTAATTGTGTTCATTTTTAACAGAGAAACAGGTTCTAGAAAGTGTAGCAAAGGTTAGCACGAGCGTTGAGCGAGCTGGCGGTGTTAAGGTTTAAGGTTCTGTTCAGAGTTGGCAACAATCAAGTCAATCAAGTCGAGGTGAATTGATTGATTGATTGACGGATCTGGTGGCTTTTGCTTGACTTGATTGACTTGATAGCAAAAATAAGGCTTGACTTGTTGACTTGTTTGACTTGATTGATAACTGTACGTATAATTTAGGCGTAGTAAATTAACTACCGTATATCTCGTATATCGTCTCCAGCTCTTCAGGAGAGATAGCTTCGTTACGTGGACTTTTTGCTGCCGTCGTAGGCTTTAAGCCAAGGCGCTTCTAGCTACGTAGGCTTTGTAGAGCGGAGAGGAGATCTGCCTTCATACGAAGACGCCTCGTCTCCAGCAAATCGCCTAGCTCTGAGAAGGTCCTCTCACAGTCAGTGGCCGCCGCAGGGATGCTGAGGATTGTGAGGGCGAAGCGCGATAAGACGGGGTACTCGTCAGCCTTCCCCAGCCAGTATAGAATCGGGTCGCGCGCAAACAGGGACTCCTCTGGCACGGGTGACTCAATTATCCAGCGCTTAAACTCATCGCGATGATAGACTAGACGGGCGTCATCACCTTGTAGGGTAGCTCTCATAAAATCAGACCAACTGCTAGCTGGCCTAGTACGTGCCTTCTTCGCCGGAGGCTCTAGAGTACTAATGGGAGAGGCGGCCTCTTTAAACTCTACCCACAAGCGTTGAAAGCTAACGTGGCAATCATCTAGCTAGCCTTTGTATGTGTGAGGTCCTATATAAGCCTCCTCACTGTAATTAAGAGGCACAGCCCACACTTTATCCATGTAACTTTTCGTGCGTGGGTGGAGACGGCAGGCAGCGTAGTATGCTGGGGTATCCTTTAGCTTGCGCATATACTCAAGGATCTTTATATAAGCCATATTATAGGTGGCTTATATATGATCCTCTAGGGCGTTAACGTCAGTAAAGTCGACGTTATTATATTGAAACAGCATCTCGTCAAGGGTGGTGGCAAGCTAATTAAGCGTAGGGAGCACCTCCTAGATAGCTCCTGACGTGCTAGCTACGCCCCTGCCCTCTATACAGGTGGTGGCCTCTTTAAAGGGCTGTAGGATTTTTTAGTACTCTGTAATTGTCACCTAATCCTTAGCAGAGAGGCCGTCTTCTTCAATAAACCGACGCTTCTTAAGATCAGGTAGTTAGGAGCGTTGACGGGTGCCCTGGCGACGATATTCAATGAGCTTATAATTGATATAGTTGTTAAGAGGCATGCGGAGCTTAAGCGCGCGCGTAAAATAGTTATAATAGGAGTTCCACCTTGTCTTTACTGGCTTAACGATCTCCAGCGTTTTAACTTTGCAATCTGCCTCTAATTGAGTGTTGCTAATTATCTGGCACTGCTCAAGAAGCTGTCGAGCCTGCAGAGTACAAATAGAGGCGATGACGTCAATTAAGACGCCTAGAGGGCCAACCTTACGCTACTCGTTGAGAAACACCTCCTCCTCATCAAGATGCTCCTCCGCGTTCTCAAACGCCTCACGATCTTTGCCAAATATAATTTGCTGGGCGGCGAGGTTGATTATATGGCAGGCGCAGCGTAGCCGTCGATAGCGGGCGTTAAAGTTATATTTAATGGCCAGGGCGTCGATTGCGGAGTCGTTGTTGGTGGCGTTATCAAGGACGAAGTAACCCAAGTTATAGGCGGAGATCTTGAAGCTCTTGAGCGTGGCATCAACGACGGCGGCAATATTAACGCCTGTATGCTGGCCCATCAACAAGGGCAGGCCTAATACGTAATCGCGAGGCTTGCCGTCGCGATCAAGGTAGTGGACGCAGATACCTGTCAACGCTTGCTTACCGCCTGTTGACGTCTAATTATCAAAGGAAATGTGTATAGCTAATCGCGCGTCGCGTAGGTAATTAATGACAGCGGGTACGTACGACTCGTACTCCATAATTATATGAGCTCGTAGGGTGTTGTGGGATCTCCATAGCTCTACCTTAGCCAGCGGGTTAGCCTGCCGTAACATAGCTTAAAAAGCGGCGCCCTTAATTATAGAGAGCGCCTGATTATCGGCCACCACCCAATTAAGCACTGATTATAGGAAACTTGTGCGCGAGAAGCTCTCTGCGATGAGGTTGGCGACGCCCTGCGGTACGCCAAGGCCTTTGTGATAGATGTGGGCGAGCAGAGAGGATTGCTAGGAGGGAGTCGTGACGCGGGAGGTAGCTTTTAGGCCGTTCTTCTCAATGCTGTGGCCAGCTTTACGCTCACCGAGATGGCGCCTGATTGACGTAGTTGATTGATCAGCGTAATAAAATCCGTTAGGGTGCTTATGACGGTGGCAATAGCGGCAGAGCCAGTACAGGCGTTGTTGCTTGCGGTGCCAGAGGCGATATCCATGCCGCTAAACCTAGCTCTTTTGACTGCGCTTTGCACCATGAGCTAGCTTATGATAATCTGGCAGGCGTACCCATTCAATGCCCTCGTAATCATTGTCGTCGTCCTCTATATTAGTGGCGGATGGGGTGCCCATAGAGCTTTCGGCGTCAAGCTCTGACGGCGCGTTGGTGGCTACATTAGTGGCACCATCTTTGGGAGGGGTTTGTGACGCCGTGCTTTTAAGCCGCTGGCTAAAAACTTGAGAGAGGTTACTATTCATGCCTTCTAGGTGATCGGGCGACGCCATATTAATAGAGGAGGGCGTTGGTAGAGCGAGAGAGGTGGTGGGTAAGTAGGTAAGTTAGATAGGTAGTAGGAGATAAGGAAACTCAGAAATACGGCGCTAAGCCTAGATAGGCAACTATCTCAGGTAAAGTCCGTTAACTCCGAGTTGCCTTATACTCTAAGGATCTAGTATTCTACGATAAACCCCTAAGATCCTAGGGATTCAAGTCTATCAATCAAGTCAATCAAGTCGGCAGGATTTGCTTGATTGACTTGCTAAATTTCGCCTCCCTGATTGACTTGATTGACTTGATACAATCAAGTCAATCAAGTCAAGTTATCAAGTCGACTTGATTGTTGCCAACTCTGGTTCTGTTGTGGGCAGTGCTGAGTGCGTGATTGTTGTACGGAGCGGCGTAACGAAATTTCTGGGCTGTTTTCGTGGTGAACTGTTAAGATGAGACAGTGTACAAATGCTCTGCTTCAAGTTATACGGCTTTTTAGTGTTGAGGGGAAGTTGCCCTGAAGTAGTGAAGCGTGACCGCGGCAGTAATCGACGAGTAGCCATGCTGTACACAATATAGTGTATTGCTTGCTGGATACTATAGTCGGGGTTTTCGTTGTGAATCCGATAGGAGTCGAGCAGGGATTGGCGGTGACTTCGATCAAGTCCTTCGCCACGAAGCGGTCTGATTGTCTATGAACTGTTTAACATACCTTGACACTTTTAAAGTATAATATATGGGCCAAAGGAAAATTCTATGACGTTATTTCACCTGGATACACATATTGGGGGTTTTGTTTGATGGCTTCGAAGACCGAGTACCCCAAGGTAGCTTCATTGGGACACAACAAACGTCGTAAACACATCTTTTTCGGTCGGAAAATAGATGCAGAGAGCCAGATACAACTATAGGGTTCTTCTTCTGTGCACGTCTCCTTGTGCATGCTCTCCGGCGTAGAGTTGTAAATGCGTTTTGAGAAAGGCACTGAAGGCGATCAGCCTGTTGGTCACTGAGAGATACCTATGTGAGAGCTAGTTATAATCTCCCGATAACTTGGTTAGGATGGGAGCTACTCCTGTACTGTTGCAGTTGATGGAAGAGGTATGATGTCGAACTCCTGCGAGGCACTGATGTTAGTCTAGCTGGATAGTATACGATATCGTGAAACCTCAAGGTATTATTCGCTGTCCACTCCTTGCTCTCCGGGACGTCTCCCTTCTTCAATAATATTTTCCCCACTATCTCTTTTCTCTGGAGATTTGTAATTTTATGCGATGCGGGTGCTGTGTAGTGGGATGAGGCGAAGAACGATGACCTTGACGTTAAAGCCCGAGCTAGTCCCGATACGACCACGAAGGAATACATATGCATCGGATTGATCGGTGCAAGATGTTAAACAGCTCCCAATTGGTCACTGCAAAGAGCACAATAATTGCTGTTTTATGGACATTAATGTTCTAACAAAGAATTCAGTCTCATTTAGATTATAGGATTGCAAAATGCAATCTCGGCCGATGTCGGCACACGTTCCGACACTTCGACATTCGTATCCCCACACACGCACAACACGTCCAAAATGTCACCGACAGCCATACCCCTCCGGCTATCCAAGCCTATTAACACAACTCTCAAAGCCGCGCTCCCACGTCCATTTAATCACCGTACAATAGCATCGCGCATCGGCCCGACACTCCACAAAGGCCACCTCCGAAACCGCCAAAATACCGTCACCACCACGCAATTTTTCCGGCCTCTCCATCTGACTCAAAGCCAAAACCTCGCAACCAACAAAACACCCAGCAGCAGTAAAGCCCCACGCATCTCATCCGCCGACGCGGAAGAATTGTCCCTCAAAATGGCCTCCGCAAAGGGAGAAGACCACTACCTAACGCTTTCCTGCCCCGACAAATCCGGCATCGTCTACGCCGTCACGGGTCTCCTCGCCGCGCAAAACCTCACCATCCTCGACCTCCAGCAATTCTCCGACCCCGACTCAAAAACCTTCTTCATGCGCGTTCACTTCGGCCACACCACCGACGTCTCCGCGCTGCAAACTTCCATCGCCGACCTCGCAACCACCATGCAAATATCCTACGACATCCGCGCCGTAAACGCAAAGCCCAAAGTGCTAATCATGGTCTCGAAAATCGGCCACTGCCTCAACGACCTCTTATTCCGCGTCAAAAGCGGGCAGTTGAAAATCGACATCCCAGCCATCGTAAGCAACCACGCGGAACTCCAGGACCTCGCCACAAGCTACAATATCCCTTTCTATCACCTCCCGGT
This sequence comes from Byssothecium circinans, assembly GCA_010015675.1. NCBI lineage: Eukaryota > Fungi > Ascomycota > Dothideomycetes > Pleosporales > Massarinaceae > Byssothecium > Byssothecium circinans. The sequence goes on from ML976987.1 coordinate 108,955, forward strand.
CACCAAAGATACGAAAACCCAGCAAGAATCCCAGATCCTAGACCTCATCAAGGAACACGGTATCGATCTCGTGGTGCTGGCGCGCTACATGCAAGTCCTCTCCCCTCGTCTGTGTACCGAGATGTCTGGCCGCATCATCAATATCCATCACTCGTTCTTGCCGTCGTTCAAGGGCGCGAAACCGTATCATCAGGCGTACGAGAGGGGTGTCAAGATTATCGGCGCGACGGCGCATTTTGTTACGGCGGATTTGGATGAGGGGCCGATTATTGAACAGAGGGTTGCGAGGGTCGATCATGCGTTGAGTCCGAGGGAGTTGGTGGAGGAGGGGAGCAATGTGGAGAGTCAGGTGCTTGCTGCCGCAGTCAAGTGGTGGAGTGAGAAGAGGGTGTTTTTGAATGGGGTGAAGACCGTGGTGTTCAATTAGACGGGCTTGTATGTATATAGAGTTGTGGGTGTGGCCACTCTAAAGTTCCTATATATAGTTTGCCTTAGATAAAAGTATACATTTTAGGGTTGTTGAATTTTCTTTTACTGTACAGTGTATGGGGTCATTCGCCCTGTAATATTTTCCCCCGTTCCAGGCACGCAGAAAGTATTCCAAGATCATCCAGCCTATGGTCCGCCAGAGAAGAAAGTCCAGTTGGAGGGGACCGTCATCGCTATCACGGGAGCGAATAGAGGTTAGTTTATGAGTTAACATAGTACCTCTAAATTGGTATTCCTTCGGGAAAAAATGCCGTCGACGCTTCTCACCTTCGTTCAAAAAGGAAACCCGACGCCTCCTTCTCTTCATACTCACATTCTATCCACACGTCCCTACTCAATATCCAAATTACACCATCCATAAACCCCCTTAAACCCAACTACCTCAACCCCTCCTCTCTGATATCCTAAACCTACCCAGGAATCAGCCTTGGTATAGCAGACTCTTCCCTCGCCAACAGCGCCGCACGCATCTACTCCCTCGACATCAGCGATCCCGTACGTCATCCCCTTTCCTTCCCTCTTCCACCTTTCCTCCAATCTCCCAGACAACTAGGAACACCCAAGGGCGAAGACTTCGTAGCCATATCATCCCGCTACCCGAACTGCCTCTTCGCGCTGCACGCAGACGTCACAAGCGAACCCTCCATGCAAGCCACCGTCGATAAGATCGTCGACGAAGCGGGTGCGATCCATGCTATGGTGTGTAATGCGGGATGCACGAAGCATAAACCGACGCTGGATTTTACGCCGGAGGAGATTGGGTGTGAGTCTTTCCATGTTTTTGTTTTCCGTTTATCTCTCGTGTTTATTTTTGAACGGGGTTATGCTTGGAGGTTGGGGTTGGGGATGGTAGGGTGGTGTGAGAAGGAATTGTGTGGGAGGTGGTTTGAGGAATGAGGTGGAAAAGAAGCGCTGGTTGGGATTTGTAGTTGTATGGATCGTTTTATTCTGCGCGGATAGCGGCGCGAGGTTTCATCAAACCCGGGGTTAAGGGGTCTATTGTCTTCACCGCATCCATGGCGTCTTGTCGACCAAATAAGGTGTGTCCCCTTCCACCCTTCATCTTCCCCCATTCACTCACCCTCGTCACTATCCCCTCTACCTAGCGCACTAATACCCCACACAGCGCGTCCCCTCAGCACCCTACGGCGCCTTCACAGCCGGCATACGCAACATGGTCCACACGCTCGCCATGGAATGGACCCAACATAACATCCGTGTAAACTCAGTCTCGCCGGATCTAATCAAGACAGCAATGACTTACTGCGTGCCCCAATAGCCAGACTGGGAGCAGCAACTCCAGTACTATGGCGGCATGCCTAGGCTGGCAGAGGTCGAAGAGCTGGGCGGCGCATATGCGTACTTGTTGAGTGATGCGGCGAGTTATACGACGAGTATTGACATTCCGGTGAATGGAGTCATTCGCATCTGCCAAGTCGCAATCACCGGGAAAATTTAGACGTTCTTGTGTAACTGTTCAATCCCTCACCAATTTAGCCTGGTGCAGGGGTTGACACATCAAAGAAGCGTCTCAGTTTTTCCGGTGAAGGGTAAGAGGGCGGCACAGACAAGGCGATGGCAGGCATAGGCTCAAATTTCCTTCGACGGTGATGGAGGTTGAGATGTGGCTGGTGCCCAGAACAAAGGAGTCCGATGCTCGTGAGCAATGTCCGAGAAACGGTGAAAGAGCGTGGCGGTGCATACGATTCCGGGTAAGCGTCAGGTACATGCAACCCATGTGTAACCGTGGCGTATCAGGCGTCCGGTCTCGGGTCCTATAATCGCGCTCAGACCCCAGCCAAAACCTTGGGTCTGGGTGCCTGGTCCCTTTTGTTTCTGGGGTTGCGCGTATCATCCTTTCGCTACATCTCCATATAGCATCTGCAGGAGGCAAAATTACCCTCAGTCAACCTTCTCTTTCTTTGCCTTGATAGTGCGCCGTTCGGGTGCTGATCCAGAGCGAGCCCTCCGGTTCAATCCAGCGTATGGAGCGCCTTTGATGATGGGTGAGAGTTCAGAGGGGACGCCGAAAGCGCAGTGACCGATCTCTGATAAGCCGTTCATGCCCAAGACTTCGACTTCGCTGTACTCGTTAAGGACACCAAATTGTAGTTGTGTGCTCATAAGTTCACTGGGGAACGGATTGTTTCCCAAGCAAGCTCCGCGGCTGATGTCATCGAGTGTCTGATTTCGTGTAGTGACCATAACGCGCGAAAATCCTACGGACCAAGTCGTGCCGTCTTGCCAGATGGTCCATGCACCAAAAAGGAGGATCATCAATGTTAGTATGATGACGGGTGCGTAACATCCCCATAGTTTGGCTGGATCGTAGACAAAGGTCGATTGGAAGCGGGTGCGGTTCACTAAGACGCTCTCTTCAGATACGACTACCATCAGCGGCGAGGAGAAGAGTGAGAGTACGGCGTCGGAGTAAAAGTCCTGGAGCTGGGTAGGAAGGTCCTCGAGCGGCGAGGTGGTGATGTTGCTGACCAGTCGTGTTTGTGTGATCTCTGAGAACACTCGCGGGTAGGAAGGTCCAGGAAATTCGGGTTCTAGTTCGATTCGTCCCCGCAAAAATCGGCGCATGGATTGGCCTACCGCATGGTATCCGGCAATCTTTTTGTACATTGCTACATTGAAGGGACTTACCCAGTTCGATGATGGAAATGGGTTGTTGTAGTTGGGTTCACCGTTCTTGAGTTTGGTAAAATTAGTGTCGACAATGGGCGTCATGTATTCATGGGTAACCTGGGTGGCGTAATAAGGCTCTGTGTAATTCCACTTCACGGTGTATTTCGTTTCGTAGTGGATGCAATGGAAGATGCGGGGATCGTAGCGCGCTGTCCAGTTCTTTGCCAGAGGGGAATCCTTTGGTAATTTTTCCGTGGAGTTGATGGAGTAGCCGATCCACAATACCGGCTCGGATTTGAACGTTCCAAGATCATTGGGAATGCCTTTGAGAGGAACGCCTCCCTGGGCAGATAGATAGGGTGCCTGGGGGCTTTTGTATTCGCCCTTGTCCACCTCTGCGAAGTACAAATGTTTACCCTCTGGGACTAATATGCTAGTGTTGAAAGGCGCACCCATCTGCTTCAGCCTTTCACTATCCTCCGGACCCTTTCCAACCTGTTCGCATTTGTACCCTGGGCCGACGAAAGAAGTGGTGTACGTGCAGTTGAAATTTCCACCGCATGATGTTTGTCGCGCGTCTTGTCGATTCAACGAATGGTTTTCAAGGCTATACGCAGTCATGATGGAGACGCGAGTTAGGTCCAGGGATGGCTGGTCATAGTAGTCAAACCAACCCTGCTCCTCCGCCTTAACATCTGTCGTATTATAAAACATAAGAGATCTCTTCTTGGTTCCGTCAGGTAGAACGAGTGGAGTGCGCCAGTCCCTTAGCGATTCTGCCGCAAAATCTAATGTGGGAACCTTGACGATCGCGCTGCTAACTTCGAAAAAATCTCCGAAGGTTAGGGCGCCCGGCGAAAAGATGATTGTCGCAACAGGTACAAGCCATAAGATCAAGGCTATGATGGTAAGAATCGGCGCCTTGACAATGGTCTCCCAGTTGAAGAAGAGGGTCGGATCCTCGGTGGCGAGGAAAAGCTGGTCGATCGACCAGATTGAAAGGGCGCGGTGCCGCAATGTCGTCCATAATCGCTGGCGGTAGACTACAATAATAGTCCCACCAAAGGCAACTTTAGAAAAATAGGCAAGTGCGCGACCATAGAGGACTTCCCTAACCTTCTTTCCCTCATCCTCAATGGCCTTGTGATGTAGCGAAGAATAGAGAAGATGTTGTCCCACTGCTAGGAACAGTCCGATGATGAAAGACAGAACCATGGTAAGCGGTGCTCGTATATGTATAGACCACTGCGCTGCCTGGGTCGATCGGTGCGCGATGAGTTGCTCAGTGACTGTATCCGTCTTCTTCCGTGAAAACGAAGAGCCAAAAGACGTGGCATGTACAAATTGCGGTCGAGGAGGATAGGGCGTAACGGGCGAATAAGGTCCGGGTTGTTGTCGATAGACATTGTCTGGTGAAATTGGCGCTCTGATCTCCTTCATCTGAATTCCCCATCCGTGGTCAAGCTTCTTTGAAAACCGCGACCTCTTCTCTTCTTTCGCATCCGGAGAACTTGAATAAGACCTGGGGGTCATGCCATCAACATAGATAGGGCGTGCATTTCCAAATTCGGGCGACGCCAACGGCGACACTGGTGAGTGTGTCGCCATTGTGCTGTGGTAGGTCGAAGAAATCGATTCAAGGTTCCGCCAACGTCAGCATCGTGCTGCAGTGCCGATCAGAGGGCGCGGAGGCCTAGCATATAGTCTGAGGTGCGGGTGAGTGGATGCGAAAAGCAAAAAATGGAAAGAAGAGAGAACAAACGAGGCGGCCTGAGCTTCAGGGTATGTGCACCTCACTTGAGCTGAGGCTGCTGAGCATAAGCCTTAGTCTGGGGGGCGTTCCGTACATCAACTCAGGCCTCAGAAGGTGTAGAAAATGTGCGGCAACTAAAACGCGCAAATTTCCGCCGCTATACATGCAATTGTGAGCGACTGCTGCTTTGGGGTCCCGGGAAGTAATTCTGTTACACTTGAGACGAATTTCGAGACCGAGCCCCACAGGGACAAGTTAACGTTGGGGGCGGAGTTGAAGAAATCTTACATAGCGCTTGTTGATATAGAGTTAGCTCGAGCGACGAGGGAGTCCGGGCCAGGGTAGTTCGAATTACAGGTGTAGCGACCCAACGGGAGGGGCGAGGTACATACGATGAAGCGCACCATATGAGTTCGTCCGTGTCTGCTATCTGAGAGCCCGACCTTTCTCTCCCTCCGTTTGTATATGAGGAGAACTAATGCGCTGGTTCGAAGCTGATTCTCGATGCCTCCTTTTTCGACATTCGCACGAACCCATCACTTGGAGAGTGCGACCTATCCCGAACCCCGTTCGCTTGGGGCTTGGTATGGATGGGTTCCTTCACTAGTGGTTTTAGCTTTCACTGCATTTTGTTGAACTCGGACCTCAAACGCAGTTGCGTCGAACATCCGCGCCGTGCCGAGTGAGAGCTAAGTGCCCTGCCGGAGGCAACCATATGAGCGCACGTCTAGGTCCTTCGCTGTGCATTTGAACTGAATGTGTGAATAATGCACCAGAGATTGGTATCATGAGCATCAATAAAGCTCGCAGTTCCAGGATTTCATATTAAAGCCATGGCCTGAAGGCAAGCTTTCCGTGCCGTACATCATGCTTCCAACACGATAGTCAAACGCAGATAAACTCTCCGAGTGTGGGGAAACACGTGCGAACCATTGTGCCGTTTGATGCCAGGTGTACCGTTCTAGCACAAAGTCATGCGTTCCAAATCGAGTGCGAACAGCGGCCCAAGGCTCAACCTCAGTAGTAAGGACGACACCACGTTAACGGTGTCATCTATGGGACAACGTAGGTTCCTTTTGGCGATCAAGACCGTTCCGATATCGTAGTGTGAGCGTCTACTGAAGACCCGGAGTAATTAAAGACTTGGCGGATGCGCTCAAAATGCAAAAACGTTGACGGGCAGATTCCGGCGTCTCTAGGATTAAAACGGAAATGGCTGAAACTATGCGCGTAAATTCATCTACTTTGCGTAGTCCGAATGGTTCGCAATGCGGTCCTCGCCTTTCTCGTAGATGTAGCCTTGCGAGGCGTGATCCTCCAGCTGGATGGTGGCGGAGACTCCGCGTGGGGTGTCGGACGACTTGTCGGCTGCAGCATCGCCTTTTTACGGTATCTTAACAGTATCCAAGTAGAAGAGAGACCGCTTCGAGACTCGACGCGATAAGGGCAAAAACGTGAAATGGATCGGATTGCAACTGTTGAGCGATCATCCGATTCACGCTATACGAAAATGAGTCTTAGTGTATTATTAGTCAGCTTTGCCAAGAAGTGCGTCATCCGCTATTCCAGTTGGTGAGGTCGCTGTTCACACCCACCTTGCCATTCATCGGATGCATCAGTCCTCTCATAATCCAATGTTGGTTGTTCTTTTCCGGAAGATATCCTAGCGACCTAGCCGGCACGAAGCCGTGAGATAGCACTGGATGATCACTAGTGCGCGATGGCTTTACAGCGATGCCTTAGGTATGAGAAACAAGAGCAGGCGCCCAAAGCAATTGAAGAGAAAATATGTCGTTGCTGTTGACTAAACATTACTAAAGGATGCACGTTTCACAAATATCCCCTTGGGTTTGAGGGCCCGGCCCAATATATGCTGTCTGCATCACTCCGCAGACTAGAGTGGGTGCTCACAAGCCGCCTATTGTCTTCCCTCCTGCGCGGTGGTGCTGCACTGAAGTCGAAAGCACCGATACCTTCCTTCTCCCTCGTCAGCGAATCCAAGCGACCATTCATTGGGCCATCCTCGAAGCTGAGCCCAATAGCAGGCACAGTGGAAGGTCTGGGCGAATCGGATGGAGTAGGGAAGGGGTTGGTGGATTCATCGTCCGAGTCCAATATGGACTCCCTCTTGGAGCGAACGGTGCGAACGGTCATGCGACGACCAAGCCCTGCGGCCTCATCTTCCTCTAGGCGGACCACGACTTCGACGGCCTTTTCGTCCTCGATGATCTTCGGGTGGCGCTTTGCGAAATATCGAGCGTACTTCCAGAGAGACCAGTAGCAGCTCGCGACGTTGATGAAAGTGAGGACGATCTTGTACGGGACGTAGTACACGTACAGCACCTGCCAGCTGATGCGCTCCTTCTTGCGTCGCAGATGCACTTCGTTGAAGATGATGACGTTGATCAAGTACATGACGATTGTTGCTCCGAGAAGCAGTCCGCAAAACGATGGTCGAACATAGAACGATATCGGCAAGATGAACGGTGTCATAAGGTAAAGGAGCGTCTCGTACACCTGTCAATACGTCAGTTCCCCACTCTTGGATGATCGGTCGGAATTACTTGACTCACCTCTTGGAACACAAAGATCTTTGCGCCGATCTCCCACCACCCCATTTTCCAGTTGCAGAAGATGTATGCCATATTGTACCACATTCCGTTCACGAAGAAGAAGTTCCACCTTTTGAACCTTTGGCTGAAGATCGTCATCTCGCCGAATCCACCTCTTGAGCCACCTCCGGAGAAGAAGACTGCAGTCGGTGTCTCGGTCTCGACGAACACCTGAGAGCACATGGTAATTCGGCATCCAAGCTGGCGCGCCGCGTGACCGAAAAACCAATCTTCCGACACGCTAAATCCAGGATGCTGATGGAATGTATCCATCAGCAACTCTCGGTCCCAAAGTGCAATTGCGCCGTGAGGGAAAGTTGCTGAACCAACGCGGCCTGCAAAATCTCGCTGTAGACCACTGAGCTTGTACTCCAGGTCTTGAGCTTGCTGGCAATAGTTCCCTTTCGACGAGTTGGGTCCAACGCTCTTGATCGTGTATCCAAGACACTTTACTCGTCCCTTGAGCCTATCCGTCACAACTGGGAAGTTCTCCGGCAGCGCACAGTCATCGTCAATCAACAGGACATTCTTGAACCGTTTTGCAGCATAGCATCCGACGAATTGGGCGACAATCTTGGAGCCCACCGGACACCAGAGGTGATTGACACCATAGGGCCGACATATCTCCTCAGTGTTATCGAGTGGCGTTGCGCTGTTTCCATTGGCGAGAACGAATATATGCGACCGAGGAAAGACCTTCAGTGCGGCTTCGAGAGTCGCGGCGATAAGGTTGGCGGACTTGTAGCAAGGGATCAAGAGTGCGGTGTCTTGGACGTTGGACTGGATCTTCGTTTCCTCAGTCATCTCCTGGACAGGAGGATCTTTTTCGAAAAGAATGAGCAATGGTGCAAATGCATAGCTAGCCATGTTAGCTCAAGCACCGCCCAAGAAGAAGTAAGGAACTGCAACTTACAACAACGCGATGCCGAGAGTAATGGAAAAACCGCCAACGATGACGAACTTGTTTGCAACGACCCAATAAAGCCACCAAACTGCACCATTCCATAACGGTATGCCGATGAGAACAAAATAAACAAACAGCAGAAGAAATGCATATAGCCCATATTCGAACGCGATCTGTCCCCACTTCGACCTCTGGAACTTGGCGCCCTTTTTCTTGGCCTTCTCATACGTTCTCCGGACGGTAGAACTTCTCGTCAGTGTGTGCGAAGCGTTCGTCAAGGTCCTCTGCAGCGCATCGGGTACCACGGCATCAACGAGCGAGCCCATTCTACCTCGCTGAGGTTTCCTCTCATCCGGTGTGTAGACGCTTTCGGGGTAGATGGTTGGTGAATCAGAACGGGTGGACTGGTTTCTCGAGAACGGGTTCGATGGGTCTGCAAAGGGGTCCGAGGCAACACTCGACCTCGTACTGAAGTCGAAAGTATCGGCAGCGGGGCTTTTCTGGGATTTATAAGGGTGGGATTGTGCTGTCGATGTCCTAGGGCTCAACGTAAGGCGTTCGGTCTGTCCAGGTGTGAACGACATCCTCCAGTTCCTCCTCTCTTCGTATAGTTCTGATAGAGCTTCAGAGTCATCGCTATTTACTCGCAGGTGACTGCTCTTGTCTTTGAAATTGTTTCGGCTGGTGCTTCGTCGTGGTGCCGTTTCGAGTGAGCATTCCCTGGAATGGTATGGTGTTGAACTTCGACTAGGGAGCGTGGAGGATCTTTGGACGGCCGCTGGACGCTTGATTCGAGGAACATGTTCGGACGTCTTGCGGGAGAGAGGGAGTTGGTTCATGGCCAGGTTCAACTGGCGTTGCGGATCCCAATTCCGTGGTGCTTCACAGTCTCGTTTTGATGTTACGGCACCGGCGGCTTGGAGAAGGTGTGCTGGGATAACGACATCTTGAACACCGTCGTCGTAGGGAGACGCAGAGTGGTAAGTGTGATGGACGTGGGATTCGTCCGCGGCGAATTGGACGGGCATTATGAGCGAGAGACGAAAACGAAAAGAAAGAAACAATAAGCGAGTGACTGGAAGGAAAGGACGTTACTGAGAGCAACGCGACTGTAGAAGACGCAACTCAAAGCAGAGCAACCGATGGCGAGGCTACTTCGAAGCAGGGCGACTGACAACGATGCGGAGACGCTGAATATGAAGAGATTCTATTCATGAGAAAACGCCACGACTAACTGACAACGATGGTGCCCTGCTATGTACCATAGTGGCCTTCATATTCAGCGCCCTAGCCACAGCGTACCACATACAGGTAGTCGAGAATCGATAGTCTCTCCGATTAGCTCCAAACATCTGCACTCAGCACAGGCGGCGACCAAGGTCTGACCGGAGGCAAAGAAGGCGTTGGAATGTGCATCACATATTTTTTCTTCACGCTATACCTCATGATATTGGTGGAGGTGGCTACCGAGACTAGCGCTAGAGCTATCGTCTTATGTGCCTGAAGGTAGTGCCCGATTGGGATAGTGGTGGCTTACGCTTGTAAATTCAGGGCCTAAAGACTTGCTCAAGGCGGAGGACGCCCAGGGGTACTCTGTCAGTTTAGGCCCCATGGCGTCACGCTGCCTGTAGGCTCCGCAGGCGGACCGGCTTACTTTTTCTTTCCACCTCTGCCTTGTACGTTATACGGCATTTTGCAGAAACGTCTTCACGGTAGATTTATTCCATCATCCATGTCGGGGTGATGGGTGCACCACTTCTATTGAATATAGAATCGAAGAACACATTGATCTCAGCCACCACGGCCACGCCTTAGAAGTCGACAAAGATCTTCAACGGCGGTAAGAAACATAAGCTGAGAATTCTCCCAGGTGAAAGGGAAACCCCTACCAAATCGCAAGCCACCAATCCGGCCAAACGGTGCGCACTAGCGGAACGACGCGGAAACCGCCCGCCAGCCACGCTAGCCCATGCAAATCTTATACGAGTTTCTCGATCGCCATGGAACCAACAGGTACCGCCTACGCAGTCCGACTTCCATCACGCCGATGTCATCAACTCTGAAGCAGCCAATCTATTCGTCAAACTTGACCATGACCATGCTACTCGCACGTTCTAGGGTTTCGCTTCCCGAAGCCCGGAGACGGGGGTACGCGGTGTCCCTCAAAAAAAGTGAATTGGTGCCCGTGAAGTTTTTGCCATATCCAATCTAATCTTTGGAGATCGACGGGATTGACGCATGGTGAAGGGCCGGTCTCGTATAGCTGATCCCAGTTCCATGGTGTTCCATTTTGGGGTTCCTGTTACCTAAAATCGTGCTTTTGGGGTTCTTGACACGGTCCTGTAGCTCTGAGGTTCTCTACGAGAAGCAGGTTTCCGGTGTGCTATATGACGCCGTGGACGCTGTAGGCAACGGCTGCAGTCGAAGACGTTCCAGCGTGGTGAGTGGTGGAAGAATGAGGGCTTGCTGATGGAGACCTTTGGAAGTACAGAACATGCCTGGTTCCAAACCGTCAACGCGAATTCATCGGATGAACTACCGTTCATCCATGAATGACGCTGTACACCGCCCATGATGGAACAAGAGGCATCTTCATGAGTGGTACAAGCAGCTAGCCGACCTGCCACCGATACGAAACCGCGCTGAACGTATGTAATTCTGGAGCAAATAGCCAAGCACACGTGCCGAAATTACACAGTGAAGCTGGGCTGGCTGATCAGTGGTGAGTAGGCAGGCGTTTCACAAACCCCTATGTCATGAAAGGAGCCTCATTAGACTCTTCTTCTCCAGGGCGTGCGCTACAACGGAAGGGGCGGCAGGTGGAAACGCCCCTGCACATGGGTCCCCCAGTTAGTTCCAGGGGTTACTTTCATACCCTCGTGGATCATTAGCGGGCAAAATGCCGGCGTTTATTTTTGCGAGTACGGATGTGATCTGATCTCGTTCTAATGCGTGGGATCTAGGACGACGCTTGATTCAAAAACCACACATACCCAGTCCTCAAAATACGCGTACGTGATTCAAACCACGCATTTGGCCACACAGTAACGCTGCGCATGCATGAGCCATCAATACGCGGAGGGGTGAGATCATATCCAAAAATACCCCAAGAGCTGCAGTGTTGGGAAATACCGGCATGAGCAATCTACATATTTCCTGCGGTGCGTCCCTTCTTTCCCGGGTTCGAGCAAGTCCTGCGAAGATGTCGTGCGGGCCGCATTATGCAGCAATCTATGCAAATTGCGCAACGAAGGCCTGGAAGAACTCGCTCGCAGCTGCGTATGGCGTGGTATGTTGTTATTCTTGGGGAATCTCACGTCTCCCCGGCTCTCCAGTGCGGCGGAGTCAGCACGCACGTACTATCGTTTCAAGCGCCTGCGGCGTCTTTAGCCTTTATCGATAATCGTTGTCGCTGACTCGCCGGCGGGTAAGGTTCACCCGGCCGTCGCAGAATCTGGGAATGCGGCTGGGAATGAGTAAGCAAAAGGTGTCGTGGAATCGATTTGTACATAAAATGCGTAGGTAAGAGGGGCTTGAGACCAGTTAAAGGGTTGCACGAGAACACGTTCTCCAGAAAGCTCGATTCACTTCAGTTTCGACTATCTCTGCCTGCATTGGAACTTGGAAAGAACCCGGAACGTGTGGCCCACTTTTAAAAAGCACACTCCTGCTTCGTCATACTAATGTTTTCGTGCTTTTTATCGCCGACCTTGAACTCAATAGTGATCGGATAATTGGCTCCGAAGCGAAAAATTCCCCTCACGGACTCTACTCAGTGCTCGCTTTTCCATGTTCACGTGTCAATGCCCTCCTGACTTACATCAGCTCGCGATCGGGCACAGGCACGTCAGAGTATTGAGCCCGGACTTCTCTCAGAGCGATCATTGCACTCGCGAGATGGTTCAAGGGAATCTTATCCCCGCAGCGATCCGCATCTCAACTGATCATGTTCATCGTGTAAGACACAATGCAGTGAACCAGATCGATCGTGGCCGCTCTGTGCAGCAGACCCACGTAGATAGCGTCGGTTAGTGATTAGCTTTTCTCCGCTCTTTCTAATTCTTTCCGTCTATGACCACATTGTGAGACGCAGGCGGACTGAAAACCCCTGCGTAATACAGGGTCACAGGCAACATGGCATGATCTCGGAACTGGTGGCTGTGGGAGAAAGAAGCGAGCACCAGTCTGGCCAAAGAGGAGGCCGCGATGTCAGGCGTGGCGAATCACTTTGGATCGGAAAGACCCGTCGAGGTTCTCTTTGAAGAAAGGTGAATTTGAGCGGATGTAAGCATCAAGAAGAGAATCACGAATTCATTCTAAAGGTAGCGTACACGCGGAGCGTTCCATCTTACCGGTACTTCGGCTTTGCTCTCGTTAGTAACTATAACATTATCGGCACATTATTTCTCGTGGGCGGCCGTTGCTGTTGGACAAATAATCCACGAAGCCACGAAAGCCTTCGGGAACATCGTGTATACCGCATCTAGGAACACCAAAATGATCACAGCCTTTGCGCACTGTTTTGGTTGGTCAACTTCTTCCTCGCCTGTTCCATACCGAGTGACTATGTAAATACGAAAATTATAGTTATCTGATCTGCTCGAAGGTTTTCCGGGTACCGTGCCCGTGCGCGCAGCGACCCACGTCGCGCAACGATCCACGAACACCAAAACACCAGACAAATCCTAAACTTCAACGCGTCGTAACTCTACCACTATGGCACCAATTGATGACGCGCTTGCAGCAATCAAATCGCTGGAACCAGGAGAACACTTCTCATATAGGGCAATTGCTCGTCAGTTCAATGTGCCGCACAGTACGCTGTCCCGAAGACACCAAGGTCGTCAGCGCCCACGGGAAGCTAAGGATACCGATCAACACAAACTCAACCCACAGCAAGAGTTAGAGCTTGTGAGCTATATTAAAGACCTTACAAAGAGAGGGCTGCCTCCTACAAGAGAGATGATACAAAATTTCGCATCCTCGATAGCCACAGAGCCCGTGAGCGACGCTTGGGTTACCCGCTTTCTTGACCGACATGGCCACCATCTCATCTCTAAATAGACATCTGGAATTGACTCTCTCCGCCACAACGCTGATTCAAACATCAAGTATAAGCTATACTTTGACTTGCTACATTAGAAGATAAAGCAGTACGACATACAGCCGCGCCACACCTATAATATGGACGAGAAGGGCTTTATAATAGGTATAACAGGACGCTCAAAACGAGTGTTCAGTCGTCAGATGTGGGAGCGAAAAGAGGTGCAGGCGGCACTCCAAGATGGCTCTCGTGAATGGATCACCCTCTTAGCAGCTGTCTGCGCTGATGGGGAGGCTCTGCCGCTGGGTCTTATCTATGCGGCTTCATCAGGGACACTGCAATTAAGCTGGGTGGCCGATATTAAAGCTAGGAAACATGAGGTCTTTATGGCTTCATCTCCCTCAGGTTGGAGTAACAACGACGTTGGGTTAGCATGGCTTGAATAGGTCTTTGATCGCTGCATAAAGCAGAAAGCGCGACGAGCATGGTGACTCCTCATCCTTAACGGCCATAGGAGCCACTTAACGCAAGATTTTATCAACTACTGCGACTCCCATCGTATACTCCTAGCTGTGTTTCCCCCTCACTCCACCCATACGCTTCAACCTCTTGACGTAGTCCTGTTTAAACCTCTCTCCACCGCCTACTCTAAGGAGCTCTCCACCCACCTCCAAAGGAGCCAAGGGCTAGTACTAGTCAAGAAGGGAGACTTCTTCCTACTGTTCTAGAGAGCGTGGGAGTCCTCCTTTAAGACAGAGACTATCCTTAAGTCGTTTGAAGCTACTAGTATATGGCCTATGGACCCAGAGGTTATACTTAAACGCTTCACCCAGGAGGAGTCTAAGGAGCAGGATGAAGATAAAGCAGGTCCTTCAGCTCTCAAGGAGAGCGACTGGCGTCAGATGGACCGTCTCATACGCTCTGCCATAAAGGATAAAGGCGCAAAGGAGTTAAAGTAGCTAAGTCTCTCTCTCCACCAACTCTAGGTCCAAAACGAGCTACTATACCATGAGAATGACGGGCTAAGAGAGGCGCTTACTGCTAAGGAGAAGCATAAGAAGCGTGGCAAACCTCTTGACTTGCAGCAGCGAGAGGAGTATCATGGAGGAGCTGTCTTCTGGTCTCCGCGCAAGATCAGAGAGGCACGAGCACGAGAGACAGTAAAGCAGAGAGAGGAGCATGAGGAGCAGCTTGCAAAGGCTAACAGGAAGGAGCTCGCTGCTGCTGCCAAGCTCTATAGAGAGCAGCAGGCTCAGGAGAGACGTGTGGCGAGAGAGGCAGCCAAGGTGGTGAGGGAGAGGGAGAAGGCTGAGAAAGAGGCCGCGCGCGCTGCTCGAATTGAAGCCCAAAACACCAAGAGAGCATCTCAAACTGCCCAAAAGGGTAAGCGCAAAACTTCAGGTCCTCCTCCATCAAAGCATAAGCGCCAGAGACGCAGTGGCGGCTCTGCAGCTGTCGCGGCGTCCCCAGAAGCTACACCAGCTGCTCCACCTAAAGTCAACTCTCGTGGCCGTACTATCAACCTTCCGCGCAAATATAAATAGTACAAATTGATCGCAAGCGTTACTTTATTACTCCACTAAAAGATCTCGTGATAATAGCTATTGTGGGTGGCTTAATAACCTCATCTTTGAAGTGGTGAGCATGTTGTTCGTGGATCGTTGCGCGACGTGGGTCGCTGCGCGCACGGCCACGGTACTTGGTTTCCGGGCACCATTGAGTCGGGAACCCACGCAGGAACACAACTACTGGCGTCTGTGCTGGTACACCGGTGAACTCTTCGAAGCCGCGGCAATCTTGGCCGAAATAGAGGAAATGCCATGTCATCGTCCTGGTCACAATCTGACTCGTGGCAAGTTTCAGCTCAGCTACCATATGGTACGCAACAATATGCACGGTAGTTGCCTTGGGCTAAGGCTTGACGCTCTGAAGTGGGACAGCGCTACACAGAAGATTTGCCCTATTGCATCCTGCGCTAAGCGACAGCGTTAGGCGAAAAGTGGCTTTATAGGTTGCTAACGTGTCAGTGTAGCCCCCTATCGATCTCCATCGGAGACACCGACGGGTTTCACATAACAAGGTTGCCCCAAGATCGGATATCTTGATGTCCTTCTCTGAAATATTGAGCCTCTGATCTTCTCGTGGGCTGTTGCTGAATTTCGCGAGTTCGCAAAATACTACCTTAGCATTGTACACAACCATCGTTCAAAACCACCCCTACACAATGTCATACACAACGTATCGTGCTGACAGAACGGCATCATTGTAGATATTGAACTAACTATTGTGAATATACAAATGATCAGACCTTTCTAATATATATACTGTGCTCGCATCGCCCCCAAAGCATCTTCTTCTCATCACACAACAACAACGATCTCAGAGCCATTGGGTGGGTGGGAGTCGGCGCAACGAACAAGTGGTATTCACAAATCCACGGAGCGTCGTGGGTTCAAAATGGCTCTGAGATACAAAAACCAAGGGACTGTGCAGAATAACCACATCTGCATGGCTGGGTGCGAGGAATGCGTCCCCCCTTTCCCTTTCAGCAACAGATCTCTTTCTCAACTAGAGACCATTGGGTGGGTGGGACCAGGCGCAGCCAACAAAGTGGTATACCAATAAATCCACGGCGCGTCGCGGGTTCAAGATGGCCTCTGAGAAAAACGAATCGACAAATACCACCACAATTTGCAACACAAGAGACTCTGCAGAATACCCAGATCTGCATGGCTAGGCGCGAGGCTTGCGGCCCCCTTTTCTCTTGCGCGAATAGTTGGTTCCAGCTCAACAACTCAACAGAAACTGATAGGAAGACTATGCACGGTGATACAGGCCTGCATGGACGAGCGCGAGACTTGCGGTCCCTCACTCTTCCACCGGAGTCATACGCTGATACGTGGACTCCCCTGTTGAGCAAGGCGGCTGTTGTTGCTGTTGTTGGTGGAGAAGACTGCAGTAGGTTCTGATCTATTGTGGCAACGGCATCGAAATGCGTTCTGCCTCTTCTTTTCCGCGCTGTGTGATTGGAAAGACTGCGGATGGTTTTGATCATCCCCGGACGGGAATTGACTTGCGGTCTTCCCTCTCTTTCCCCATGTTCAACAAAAGGATCGGCAGGGTTTTGACACTGCACGACAGGAGATTGATTTGCGTTCTCTCCGTTCCTTTCGCAACACGAGATCTGGAGCGACGGTGCGAGGTTTTGACCCGGACCGCAGAGGATGAAATGCGTTCTCCTCATTCGCTCTCAGAAAGTGCGACCATGGTATTGACCTGGACGTTAGAGCACTGGCTTGCGGCCTGCTCGTTCTTTCTTTACACGAGATACCGGGAAGATTATGGCGGTATTGACCGTCCGGAAGAACATTGACTTGCGGTCTGTTCATTCTTTCCAGGTATCTTCACTGCTGGGAGAGGATTTGAAGATCTGGTAACGAATTAGAGAAGCGACGTGCATGGTTCTGACCTGTGCGGTAGAGCGCGAGCCTTGCGGGCCCTCACTGCTTCGCGGATGTTTGAGCTGATACTCTGGCATCATTACTTATCTCCCTCTTCATCAGCTACGAGTTACGACTTTTCTTCATAACTAACTCTAGCCGCACTTCTATTTGCTAGAGATTCCAGAAGCGTCTATAAGCTTCATACCAACTAAAGCTAAATGCGTTTTCCTTTGTCGTATTCCAGCTACTTCCTTTTTTGGCTGGAAATTTTCAACAACGTACATATTTTCTTTATCACACTTCAACCACAATTAGGCTGGAGATTCACAATGCCAACAATGAACGGCACCCGGGAAGTATTTAGAGCTTCCCATTTCCCTGGCTCTGATCACAAGATCGGGCACCGACGCCGGATGCGTGAGTATCATCCGCACTTCGAGAACAGCACAGCACAGCTCGCAGTGGTTCGAGTACAGTGTTGGTAATCGAGACCAACGCAGCCAGAACAGAATAAAAAATATTGACTTTGCAGATGAGCATTTACCAAAAAGAAATGCTCACTGCAAACCTCCCAGAATAGCTGAAACCTTGACGTGGTTGGGAGGCTTAGAGATTGAAAGATCCAACTAATATCAGCCGAAGTCGAAACTTCAAAACCTCATTTTTCCAGGTAGTGGATGAACCCACACTGGAAGGCAGACACGGTAAACGTGCAGTGCTGATGAGTGAGGAGACAACTTCTTCATGCGCAGAAAAGTGCCATGTTTTGGGGTTGGTTCGTTCCGAGACGAGTGGATGAAAACCGCGAGCTCGGCAGGCATAGGACGGTAACGTCGATGTGCTTAACGGGGTGGGTAGAACCACGTAAGGACCAACACAATAAATCCAAAATTTGGAAGTAGATGAGCGCAGCAAAGACTCGCCGTCTATACTTCCCAGACGGCGAAAACCTTGACGAGGTTGGGAGGCTTAAGGCCCTCTCTCGCGCTCCGTTGCTACTGCGCTGAAGCGCAAGTAGTCGTGAGGTGCGGCCGAACTAATATTCGCTGGGAGCAGGGGCCGTATCAATCGAACTGGGATTGTAATCTCGGGTCGAAGAGGGTGGGACGGATACGTGCTTGGTTCCGTGCGCGGACTTGACGCTGCTGACGCGGTGTCGTTGATGCTGCTAACGCGGCGTCGTCTGCGTACTCCCTTTGTAACTGGAGCCTTGACGTGGCGAGGGAGCTTAAGGTCGGACAGTGTTCGACCGAACTAATACTAGGGATAAGAGGGCGTAATCACTCGTCCGTCTTTTCTTGCTACATCTTTTTTTAAAGCAGTGAGGCTATTTTTCTCTAAGTGTTTATTCTTTGGATATAGCGGTACTCGCGCCTTGTGCACGACCCGCGTGTGAGTCATTTTGAGAACCAAGATATATTCAAGAAGCTACTTTAGCACTCCCCACATAGCGCCGCCCAACAAACCAAGTGACCCACACATTCTGATAACGATTTTTGGGTCCAGTTCCGCCATTTCCTAGCCACGGAGATTCCTCATTCTAGCTGTGAGCAGCGCGTTCAGTCAATCAGGAAGGGCTGAGTCGCCGCTCGTCCTGAAGAACGCGGCGAGGCGAATCGCAGATACTACTAACTAGCTTCCTGATCCGCTCTCTCTCGCGTTTAACAAAAGCAGTATCCTTAGGCAAAACTATTTAGACTAGTAACGCGTTATATAGTAGGAGTAGTAAGAGTTTCTTACCTTTAGAAAGTAGGGTAATAACTAGGTCTATCTACCTAAGCAGCTTTATATTATTTAGTTCGCGGGATATAACGTCCCTCACTGCTTAGCGAGAAACACTGTGTGCCAAGAAAAATAAGGGGTACTTTGACTTTCAGCAACTAGAAAGCTTATGCGCACAATGGGTATTGCTATAATTCTACGAAACTAAGCTGCTATAGCTAATCCTAAATGTCTATGATTTACTTTACCCTAAAATTACGTTCGCATTATTACTTCTGCGCCTAATTTACACAGCGCCTTGTATTATGGCATAACGGCCTTCCCTACCCATAGCGCTAATGTTAAGCTTTTTCGCTCTAAATTTTTGTAAAACAGGCTTATCCTACCCTTATAATCTCTATCTAATACTAGGAAGTCATTATCAGCCCTACGCGCGCTGCGGGGCGCAATTCCCCATGTAGTGCTATCCTAGTAATTAGTACTTCCACTGGAAGTGAACCACTAATCTAGGCTAATGCGCGATGACCCTGCACGTCTTACATTATACCTCGCGCCGGTATTTTATAGTATAATGTGTGGCTGTGCAAATTATATAAGCGTTTAGAATATTACTAATCTGACTTTAAGATTAAGAGCAGTGCCAAGACCCTTAGGGCCACGGCGCTTATTAGTCTAGCTAGCGCGTTTCTAGCGTTGAAACCAGCCATCTTATTATACACTTTAAGATGCGGTCTAACCTATAGTAATAACTACTTCGTAACGTAGAGACATAGCACTATATCACCCTCACCGCTACCCCCTCCGCTAGCTAAATAAAAGACCTAACTAAGCCTATTGCGTCCTTATGCTTCTTAAGTCCACCGGCGCCGATTTCTAGACTAAGCAGCAGCCGAGCTCCAGTCTCGGCTCGTTGAAGGGGAGTGCGATGTGATAGGAAAGATATAAGATAGGCAGCAGCTCTAGACATTAAAGCATTTACTTTAGCAAGTAGTTTTAGCTAAGCACCACTAGCAAAGCGCTGTCATTTAAAGCGCACACGAAGGTGGAAAGGCCCTAGATGCTTAGGTAATACAGATGTCGTACGGTTAAACAACTAGTGGCTGTATACATAAAGCACCGCAATCTTTAGGGTCGTAGAGATGTGCCCTATAAGGGCTGTAAGGAGTTTTATCGCGGTGCGAGGGCAGGATAGTACGCAGTGGAAAAGATTGTGGGATTGAACTAAGGTGGTACTATCTAAAAGCTACAGAAGGTGTAGGAGCGCGGGCACAAACAACGCTAGTCCTAGATAGGTGGAAGGAAAGTTGCAACCACGTAAAGTAGGAGCAACTATCCTGTAAGGTAAGAGCCATAAACCGTGACAAGTTTTGGGTGATTCATGGTGGCCATTCTTAGCAAGACCCTACACCATCTAGAACTGCATATAGCTCTATGCTCTTCAGCCATATTTACATACCATCGCCTCCGGCGCAAGGTCATGGCCGGTGCGGGTCGGCCGCCCTCCCTGCTAGTGGTGGCGATATAATGTACCAGTTTATATTTGTTACAGTTCTCTATTGCTTTATAAGTGCTGGCGCAAGTCGGCCATGCCGCTTGTGGTGGCAGAACCAACGTTAGCCAGTTCTACGCGGCCTTACTGCTGGCAACTGCGGGGCTGCGCCTGAGTCGCACAGCCACCTTCGACCTTCAGCCTACAAATTCAGCTGCTCTTTGATCTGTCTCAGCATCCACAACCTTCTACTATCTCCTCAAATGCTCTGTTTCAACTGAAAAGGCGGGAATAGTCATCTTTCGCGGCCTGCGCATAGTTGTAAGATGTCTCAATGTCTACTCCTAACAACATAGTCTAATGCTTCCAAGTCAAGACAATCACAGGCTCTAGATTTCGCTTCTGCCTAGCCGCCCTACCTCCTACGACACAGCGACTCTTATCGGAATAGCCTTCTCAAAGCCGCTAATGAATCGTTTTGAGTACAAGCCTATAGATCTCGAAGGATGTTCCTTCCGCCTTCTCCGACTTTTCCATGGTAACTATGGGTGTATACGATGCGAACTATTCGATGCATGGCTATGCGATACTAATGGCAGCATAGAATACGAAGCTTTGTCGTATACATGGGGAGATACAGCCAAGCCGCACGATATTAAGATCAATGGAAGGATGATGCCAGTCACGAAAAATTTATCCCTAGCATTACAGCATCTGCGTTGCCCATATGAAGACCAGATCCTATGGGTTGATGCCATCTACATTAATCAGGAAAATGACAAAGAACGGGCACACCAAGTGGTACAGATGACTTCTATCTATAAAAGAGCTAAAAAGGTCCTAATCTGGTTAGGCTAAGCTACTTCTAAGACGGATCTGGCCTTCCATTATATGTAAAGCCTAGAGAAAGAGGCGGTTAACTGTGCATGCAACAACTAGATGGCCTCAGATGAGCGGTGGCAAGATCTTTGGTCGACTGTACAGCAACCGCTAGATAATATACATGAAAATTAGATGGCCCGACTACGCAAGGGGCTTTAGATCCTCTTAGACCGATCCTGGTTTAAGAGGGTGTGGATAATACAAGAAATTGCTAATGCACGGTCGGCTAAAGTTATTTGTAGTACTAAATTGGTCTCGGCGCGCATCTTTGCGATTATTCCATCTTTAGTGGGCATAACTCCAGATCCTCATTACCAAGCTATCCTAGATATCATGCTAGGTCCTACACGAAAACATTCTTAGTAGAGCTAAAATAACAACCTCCGCACATTACTCCTCAAATTTAGGGGAAGCGAGGCAACTGATTTAAGAGATGTCATTTATGCATTACTTGGCATATCGTTGGACGGATGTAGTCCAGATATTCTGGTACCAAACTATAAGAAATCTGCGGAGGAAGTCGTTCATGATACTATTACATTCCTTCTTCACGTCCATGACGGAAAAGGCTGCACGCCCTGTTTGCCACAATGGACATTGCCTGAATTTTTGCGAAATTTGGATTCGTTGGAGCATGCAGTCCTCATTTAGGCGGCACTGAACGGATATGAAGCGCTAGTCAAGCTACTGCTCGACATAGGCAAGGTCAACGTTAACTTGAAAGACCAAAGCGGACAAACGCCGCTATCGTGGGCGGCATGGAACGGACACGAGGCGGTGGTGAAGCTGCTGCTCGATACAGGCAAGGTCAACGTTAACTCAGAATCTAAAAAAGAACAAACGCCACTATTAGGGGCGGCATGGAACGGACACGAGGCAGTAGTTGAACTACTGCTTGACACTGGCAAGGTTAATGTTGACTCGAAGGATCAGAACGGACAGACGCCGCTGTGGTGGGCGGCATGGAGCGGGCACGAAGCGGTAGTGAAGCTGCTGCTTGACACAGGCAAGGTCAACATGGACTTGAAGGATAGTGATAGACGGACGCCGCTATCAGGGGCGGCATGCAACGGACACGAGGCGGTAGTGGAGCTGCTGCTTAACACAGACAAGGTCGACGTGGGCTCGAAGGATAGTTACGCACAGACGCCGCTATCGAAGGCGGCATGCAACGGACACGACGCAGTAGTGAAGCTACTGCTTGACAAAGGCAAGGTCTACATTAACTCAAGGAAAAGTGGACAAGCGCCGCTCTCGCGGGCAGCATGCAACGGACACAAGGCGGTAGTTAAACTGCTGCTCAACACATACAAGGATGATATGGACTTGAAGTGTAGTTACTACGGACGGACGCCGCTCTCATGGGCAGCATGCTACGGACACGAGGCGGTAGTTAAACTGCTGCTTAACACAGACAAGGTCGACATAGACTCAAAGGATAGTGACGGACAGACGCCGCTATCGGGGGCGGCATGCAACGGACACGAGGCGGTAGTGGAGCTACTGCTTAACACAGACAAGGTCAACGTGGGCTCGAAGGATAGTTACGGACGGACGCCGCTATCGGGGGCGGCATGCTACGGACACGAAGCGGTAGTTAAACTGCTGCTTAACACAGACAAGGTCGACGTAGACTCAAAGGATAGTTACGGACAGACGCCGCTATCAGGGGCGGCGTGTGACGGACATAAGGCGGTAGTAAAGCTACTACTCGACATAGGCAAGGTTGACACTGAATCGAAAAACCAGATGGGTTGGACGCCGCTATGGAGAGCTACACTAAATGGACATAAGGCAGTAGTCAAGCTACTACTTAACACAGAAAAGGTTAATGTTAACTTAATAGACCAGAGAGGACAAACGCCACTATTGTTAGCAGCACGGAACGGACATGAGGCGGTAGTTAAACTGCTGCTCGACACCGGAAAATTCGACGTTAACTTAAAGGACCAAAATGGACAAACGCCGCTATCGTGGGCGGTACGGTACGGTCACAAAGCGATAGTTGAGCTGCTACAATAAACGTTAATTACAGTAGCTAATAAGTATGGCTAGTTGGGCTAAGACGAGACTAGTCTATATATTATTATTATCTCTAGGTAGTAGAAGCGCAACATATGAAGTATAGTCTAAAGCTAGTAATAGCGTAGTATAAGTAGAGATATATAAGCATTTTTATAAGCATTAGAGAACTATAATAAATATAAACTAGTACATTATATCGCTACTACTAGCAGGGAGGGCAGCCGACCCGCACCAGCCATAACCTTTGTTTCGAGAGGATTCAGCGCGCCGCCGATTAAGAAGCGCACGACGCCGGAATTGCCCTGCGGATGGGGGTCCCCAGAAAACGAGCCGGCTCACTATCGACTTTCAACCTATACTGCATACTTTTCCTTTCTTTCTTTCCTATGTTGAGCAAGGTGTTAGATATGCGATCAGCAGTCCTCATGGTTGGCTTCTGAACTGGAGCAGGTGCTTGATAACAGAATGTATAATAGCTGGCGCATCGTAACGGCCCATACCCTTAGGGTGCATGGCCATAATAGAACACACACACACACACACACACACACACACACACACACACACGTTTCGAGAGGAGACTTCAGTTGACCGGTGGCGTATTCAAAGTTGAGTTGCATGGAGGCCTGCACGTGGCCCGGTTGTGCGGAGTTTAGCTCCCGCTTCTCCTCCAGGATTAATTTAGCACTAGCCAAAAGGTGCCCTCTTAAGCGAGGATTGCGGGGCTGAGCTGACCCGCGAGAAGGCATAGAGAAAGCTGGCATGCGGTGTTCCAACTATTGCTGGCGCTTTCAGCTAGGGGCTACCTATGCATATGTTGTTGACGTGGTCGCTGAGTCTACCAGTAAAACGGATACGGCGCTCTCGCGCCGATACGGTGCGCTGAGAGATGTCTGGCGCTAGTCTTCTTAAGCGAGGCTGCAGGGCTGAGCAGACAGTCACCGGTGTGATATGCCATGCTGCAAGATAACTTCCAGCTTTGTGATCTAATAGGTAGATTTACAGGTTGCTGCAATGTCACAGCGCCAAAGTAATAAAGTTTTTCCAAGCCCCTATCACTATCACGCAGTTGGCTAATAGCATGAGCCGAACAGATCAAGCCATCTAACGCGCAATAGCGGACGTGCCGACCCCTCCAGACCGGTGACTGTCTGCTCAGCCCTGTAGCCTCGCTTAAGCAGGCAAATTTTGACTAGCGGGAGCTAAATTCGGCTCAACCAGGCCGGGGTGTCCGGAATTAATTCCAGCGGTGGGACCTAACTTATCACGGCATAGCGCGGCAGGGGGACCGTGAGAGCCGCTCGTCTCTTTGTTCCTCAAGGCATCAAGCGTATCCAAAGTTCGGCCAAGTCTGTGGCTAAGATCTTAGAAAAACCCACAAGAACACATATTCTCCATCTGTGGCCACAAGATGGAACACTACGAAGAAATCGTGCCTCACCGCTCCTTACCGGCAACGCCAACCGCCTTCAGGGTGGTGATTCCCGAGGCTAGGAGGTTCGACGACAACATCGTGTGCCGTCTGCGAGTGTCAGCCACGTTGTCTTGGCGGAGATTCAGCTAGGATTCTTGTTCCATATTATTCCGTCCCTCCATCCCTCCCCCTAAGAGCAATGCCCCCTCATTGCAAATTTCCAGGGTAGTTACAAACTTCAATCACCTTGCCTCGCAACTAGCAATGACAAGCCTCACCACTTCCTGTCTCTATACGTATACAAACGTGCCCTTAGGAGAAAATAGGGATTGCACCAGGCTGCTCACGTTACATTCGGGAGAATTTGACGATACACTGTGTTGCAGCCTTCGAGCCGCGGATATCCACCATGACAAGGATTACGAGGCGGTATCTTATACCTGGGGAGATACCCAGGACACCTCTTTAATTCTTCTAAACGACAAAAATTTCCAGGCCACTAAGAGTCTTATTGTGGTACTTAGGCACCTCCGTTTGCCTAACAAGGATCGCGTTCTTTGGGTCGATGCAATATGTATCAATCAAGTCGACGACAACGAGAAGAGCCGGCAAGTGCAGCGAATGGGCCAGATTTATGCGAATGCCCGGGTGGTTCTAATATGGCTCGGGGAGGCGGTTTAAACTGATGGTATGAACCAAGGGGTGGACGATCCAACTACCGAAGCTAAAGACTTCATCAGAAGGCTTGCTGGGCTTTCCAACGCAGGAAGTTTGGCATGGGATAGCGTCGTGTCGCATCCTGAACAGGTGCTCGCGTCTTACGTCGGATGTGTCGGTCGGTTCTTGCAAAGCGCATGGTTCTACCGTCTATGGGTGATCCAAGAGCTGGCACTTGCGGAAGAGGTCCTTGTCATTCGAGGCAGGATATCCATTTCCTGGGACGAACTTTCCCGAGCCATGGAAAACGTGCAAGCTATGCCGTATCCTTCTCACGGCCTCAAAATTTTGGCCAGGCACTACAAGAACAAGCTTGCGATTGCTAAGTTCTGCCGGGATATACGACACGATATGCCAGTCTGGATATTATTCGAAGCTGCAAATCTTGCAGATCGTGTCGCCGCCCTTTTACTTTTTACGAATGAATTGAGGGCGACCAATCCTAGAGATAACCTATACGCACTTCTAGGCCTCATTGGAAATCAAGACGATATCACTGTTAAACCGAGTTTAGCTCCTAACTACCAGTTATCAGTGGAAGTCGTCCTGAAAAACCTCGCTATATACCTTCTACGCACAAGGAGGAACCTGGACATTCTTTATGGTGTGTCGTGGACAAACGATTCTCTCCGTGAGAAGTTACCATCCTGGGTGCCTTTATGGGACGGCTCTCGAGGCCGGCACTTGCGCCGATATTTCGATCCAATCTACACTTTGACGCACGGTCCGCCAAATCCAGCTGAATTCTCTCTCTCCGTTGACCAAGACGTCCTTCACGTCAAAGTCTATGCGATCGGCCAGATAGAATCTATCAGTATTAATTCATCTAACCCCGAAGACTTAACAACTTCGGGTAAGATCTCTCACGCAAGGTCTCTGTTTAAGTCATGGGAGAAAACTTGTATGCTAAAGTCAATAAAGATGCGGGGTTTCACGTTGGATAATATCATGCCAGTGTGGCTTGAGACGCTTTTCCATTGGAATAAGAATGGAGACAATGCAATCGAACACGCGCTCTACCTAATTCTTATGGGTCATTCAAGCTCAACTCCCCCGGATTCATTAGATGATGGTATGGACGGTGTTCTGGGCATATTCTGCGGACTAGAGTTAAGTCGACTAAATGGATTAGCGCCTTTTATGACCAATAATGGTTATATTGGGCTACCAGACCACCGGATCGAACTCATGAGCGGCGACTGGGTTTGTTCTTTTCAGGGATGCACGATTCCATTCATCTTGCGCGAGGCAGATATCAGCGGTCGCTTCATCCTATTGGGGCCATGCTACATGTAGACGCACATGTATCATAACGATACTAATTAGCCTATAGTACCTCCATCACTCGAGCGTGAGAACTAGATTTCAATAGTTTAATAGAGGTAATATAAATGATGTTAATTGCAGTGATTCACAAGTCACTTAATGTGAAGCTTTAGTATGCGGCACACTGGGCCTTGGAACACCTCCCGAATTTATCTCAAGTGATAGAGATGAGAAAGAGGGTAATCGGGGAGGAGCATCCTTCCACGCTGGCCAGCATGGCCAACCTGGCGTCTACGTACCGGAATCAGGGCCGGTGGAAGGAGGCGGGAGAGCTAGAGGTGCAGGTGATGGAGACAAGTGTGAGGGTGCTCGGAGAGGAGCATCCCGACACGCTGACCAGCATGAATAACCTATCGTCAACGTACAAGGATCAAGGACGGTGGAAGGAGGCCGAAGGACTAGAGGTGCAAGTGATGGAGACGAGAAATAGGGTGCTTGGGTCAGAGCATCCTTCCATGCTGACCAGTATCGCCAACCTAGCGTCGACGCTTTGGAATCAGGGGCGGTGGAAGGAGGCCGAAGAACTAGACGTGCAAGTGATGGAGACGAGAAAGAGGGTGCTTGGGGACGAGCATCCAGACACGCTGACCAGCATGAACAACCTCGCATTTACGTTAAAGGGCTAAGGCTGCAACGGCGAGGCTATTTCACTCATGGAAAAATGCTTCCAGCTTCGAAAACGCGTCCTTGGCCCTCAACACCCGTGGACAACATCATCGTTAAAAACTTTAAAGGAATGGCAGGTGGATAACAAGGAAATAAGCGTATAAAAGGATTCGATTTGCATGCTATATGAGTTCTTGTTTAAAGCGGCAGGCTAGGGCTTGTGCAAATGCGGAATAGTTAAGCAGCCACGGCTAGCTCATAAGTGATATCTAATAGTAATCTAAGTAGTTGGTACTTATAGTTGCCACCGCTAGCAGGGAGGACGGCCGACCCGCACCGGCACAGACCTTGTCTGGGGGGCGTTGAAGTTGTGTTGGTGTAGAGGAGGAAGAGGTTAAGATAGACCTTAGATATTGCCACTTCTAGTGTAGACTAAGGTTCACTTAGCAAGTCTAATCATGTAATCAATTACCAGGTCTCTACACTAGAAACAAGCGCTGAGCCATTTAGTTCTCACCACTGCTCCGAATCTCAGGCCGGATTTAGTATTATTACGAGTGGCTTGCATGCTCGCACAGCCACAGATTCCTTACAATACGATACTAGCGGGTGCATGAGGTAAGATGCGGGGCCAACTCTCATTAGGCTAGATTAGTAGCTCGCTCCCGCTAGAAGTACTAATCAAGAAGGTGTCGCTGCATGAAATTGCGCCCTGCATCGCGCATAGGGCTAGTAATGACTTGCTGACCTATAAGAGAGGTTCTACGTCTTAGATAAGGTCATTTTATAAAAATTTAGAGTAATAAAGACTTAAGCTTAGTACTATAGGAAAAGGAGTCTATTATACTAGAAAGGGAGGCGTTATATAAAGCAGGCTTTCAGATAATAACATAAACGTAATTTTTTTAGAGGAGTAGATTATAGATATTAAGAATTAGCTATAACGTAAAGCACTATTGAGACGGCTACACTATTAAGATAGCCACTTTTTCTTAGTAATACTAATACTACACTTATCACGAAATGCCTTAACCAACAAACGCGTTACTTATTTAACAAGAAGGTAGGATTAAGCTTACCCTTCAAGCTTACCATTTAGGCTAATTCAAAAGCCTCTAACGCACTACTAAGGCTTTTAACGTTTGTTATTAGAGCCTCTCTAACTGTATTAACAGAATCACCTTTTAACTAAATACAGTTCTAAACCATTCAAAACTGTCCCCGACCGAAGAGGACACGCTTGTCTGATATATCCTTAACCTTGATTCGCGAGGATTTGCGCCTATACTAGGCGAAGTGTCAGATATAGCGAATAAACTACTACGCGAGTGGGGTGGTAAGCTAGTAGGCCTTAACTAGGCTAAATAGTTTATAAACTATTTAGAACTATTATAAATAGCCTAGAACTATTTAAAGGACTATTAGAGAGTATTATAAGAAGATCTAGAGGTAATTACTAGGTAGTTTAAACTTATAGAGGATACTAAAGCTAAGTATAGTATACATGATAATAATATATACAACTTTAATAAGACTAGCTTTTAGATAGGTATTATTAGCTCTATGAAAGTGGTTACTAGCTTAGAGAAGCAAGCAAGGCCTACAATAGTTTAGCCAGGCGATAAAGAGTAGGTGATAGATATCTAGAGTATATATTTAAATAGTATATTTACTCTACTATTTATTATATATAAAGGACGCGTCTATATCTCTTTGTAGTACTAGAAAGCTAATATACTACGCAATTAGAAGCTCTTAGTCTTAGAGAATAGATAGATAACTAATAAGCTTAGTCTCGCATAGTTAAAGCACTTTAACGCGTATATAAAGGCGAGAACTGTTAGCGTCTATTAGTTGCTAATTTTGGATAGCCACAAAAGCTACCTAAATTAAGATTTTAAGGATTATTATTAAGATAATAAGATCCTTACACTCTATATACTACTATACTTGTCATATATCCTCCAGCCGCTTGATGTGGTGTTATTCTCGCCGCTTAAGCGTAAGTACTCTAAGATTGTTTAGGGCTTAGCGCAATAGCGCGTCTTTTATATTAATAAGGAAGTGTTCCTACCAGCCTTTAAAGACGCGTTTTTAGGCGTATTTATAGTTTAGAACTATTAAAAGGCCTTTAAGGCAATAGGGCTAGTCCCTCTAAATGCGCAGGTGGTGCTTAATTATCTTAATATACATATACGTACCCTACTAGGACCCCTACTACTAGAGACGCCGTAGCAATTAAGAATACTAAGTAATACACGCAAATTTAGCTTATAGTTAAAGCTAGTACGTGATTCTATTACTTAGTCACTATAGATAGCTTAGGGTAGGCTTTTATAGCTTATTAAAGGCGCTAAGTTAATGCTGCATAGTAGCGCGCTAATAAAGGCGCGCATTAAAGAGCTTAAATAGTAACTTGTAGTAGTAACTAAGCAAAAAACACACAAGTGTAAGTATCTTTAGAAGGGTAGCACTATAGAGTATAGTCCTATAGTAGACTAGAATAGTTCTAAACTATTAGGAACTATTTAGAACTATAAGAGGGTAAGGGTAGAGAGTAAATATAAAGTATAATAACTAGGTATTCGCTACTACGGTAACTGCGGTAAGGCTAGGCATAACGCGAGAATATATTAAGTAGATAAAGAGGGTTCTTCTAAGTTAGAGGCTAGTACTTAGTTTATTATATTAAGTAGTAATACAGACAATAATAATAATAAAGTTAAGTAAGTTAGTGTTGCTAAGGAAAAGTAGCTGTCTTAATAGTATAGCCATCTTAATAGTATAGCTATCTTAATAGTATAGCTATCTTAATAGTGCTTTATATTAGAGCATTATTTCTACTAAAATATAATAATATTTATTATACGCATAGCCTCTCCTATTACTAAAAGTTAAAGTACCCCTTATTTTTCTTAGTATATAGTATTTCTTACTAAGTAGTAAGGGATATTATTATAGAGCTTCTACTAAAGCTTTAAGAGTTCTTCCTTAGTTACTAGAGGAATAAGCTATAGGGTCTTAAAGTAGCTATCCCTAGGGATAGAGATAGCTAAAGGATTCTTTATATTAAAAGGGGAAGCTATAGTATAGATAAAAAAGGAAAGAAGATAGGTAAGAGCTTAAATTTATACCTAGTATGTAACCTTAACTAAGTAAGCATATAAAAAGCATAGCTAGCATATAAAAAGCATAGTAAGTATATAAAAAGCATATGCATAAAGGATTCATCCTATATAAAATAAGTAGATATTAGTAATAACTATGTTATAAACAGAAAAGATATAGGGTATCTAGAGCTAGACAATGCAGCGCAAGAAGTGTTAAGCCTAAGGAACAGCGATACAATAATGCGTGGGGCAGGTTTACGTTAGCAGGTTAGGTAACGTGCTTAGTATGCTACGTGCTAAGAGGACGTAGCAGACGTAGTAGGACATAGTAAAGGAATAGAATAAGTAATATAAAGACTAGATAGATTTCCTTTATCTTTTAGATTCTAATTCTTTATAGTTAACTCTCTATAGTTTATCTCTTACCTAGATTGATACTTAGTTATTCTATAGTTTATTATAGAATTAGTTACTTTAGTATATTTACCTCTTAAACTACTAAAGCCTACTACTTAATGTATATACCTTACACTAACTAACCTCCCCTAACATAGATTAGGATCTAGTAAGTATACCCCTTAGTAACACTTTAACTACCTACAGGTTTAAGAACCTAAACGTATGATATAGCAGCTCCTGCTACCATACGTGCTGCTAGTAGTAGTATCGGTACACCTACTTTAAGTCTAGTATTAGTGATAGCTAATTAGGCTAACCAGATACAGCAATAGGCTAAATAGATTGATAGGTTAATGCAGGCAATTGCTTAACTCTAGGCTAAGGATACTGTACCCTATAGAAAGATCGCAGCGCTAGAGAAGTATAATAAAGGATAAGATAGCTTAAAGCTATTCCTTACTAATATAGATTTGTACTATTAGTTTAACTCTATAATAGGGGACTAAGATAAGATCCTCGCGGCTAGTATACACCTAAAGGATAGGGCAGCTACTTAGATATAACTCTTTATAGATAACTATCTTATGAATAAGATAAAGTATTATAAAGACGACACGAAGGCTATCTTTAAGAGCTAGACAGCGTTTAAAGAAGAGATTTAGAAGGTGTTTAGTAAACTTAACAAGGAGACCTAGGTAGAGTAAAAGATATCTTAGATCTAGCAAGAGAAGTTAGTCATAAAGTATGTAATAGAGTTTAAGTAGCTATAGTTAAAGATTAATTAGGATAATACGCTATTACGCATAGCCTTCTATAACGGCCTAAAGGAGTTAGTCAAGGATAGGATAATCTATTATAATAAGCCAGAAAATCTATAGGATATGATTGACCTAGCTACCTAAATTAATAACTACCTCTACAAATAAGCACTATAAAAGAAATAATAGGATATAATAATTATTCCTAACTCTAGAAGATATAGAAAACTAAAGATACTATAATATAACCGCGATAGCGATGTAGTGATAACAGACAAAATCTAATAAAAAAAGTAATTTAATAAGGGTAAGGAAAGGTAGCTAGACGGCCTAACCTATGAATAACGCTAAAAATACTTTAAAAAGAAGGCATGCCTCTAATATAGTAAAGCAGGATACTTCCGTAGAGACTACCTAAAGAACTAAAGACAAGCTAGTAAGCTTAAGGTAATCAAGATAGAAATAGTTAAGTTCAAGGTAATAGGGCCTAAGGAAGATGAACTAGAGGAGCCATAATAGTAGCCTACTCCTTGCCTACCTCTAGAGTAGGATTAGATAATAGAATCATCTAACTATAATAATATAGAAACTATCTTAGCCTAAACGATAAGCTCTAATATTAAGTATAAAATAACCTACCCTTTAAACTAGATAGACGACTATAAGGTCCTTTAATAGCTTAAAGACGATCTATGCTAGATATATAGAGATAATATATATAAAGGAGAAGTATACACCTAAGATACACTAGTGCGCAGGGGACATGCTAACGAAGCAGTAGCAGTAGTAATAAAGAAATAAGGCCCGCAGACTAAAGTATAGCAAATCAAGGTTAATAACAAACATAAAGAAGTTAATTAGTATAACTGCATAAGGGAACACTATATTTCTTACTTATAGGAGAGGCAGAGCGTGTAATATACGTCTAGAAGAGCCTCTTACGCCCTTCTCCTAGAGAAAGATTATATAGAAGATAACTACTATATATACTACTTTAAGTATTAGCAATACTAATATAAATAACTAGGGTAGAGTAAGCACTATAATACGCACTACTAGATACACTAGCTAAGTAAGCACGTTGTAGGATACTAGCTAGCTAGTCGAATAGATGGTAAAATAGTAGTATACAAGAATAATATATGTTTATACTATTACCCTATAGGATATCCTTGAGATAAAGGACATAAGGAGCTTAATTAGAACTAGTGTAATATACTACTAGAATATATATTCTATCTCCTCCTAAAGGAAGAGGCAGCATAGGCTAGGTATAGAGCTAGCTATAAGTTATTACTCCCTTTAGAGTACTTAGCAGACGTATATAAATACTATAAATTCCTAATACTTCCTAACAAAACTAAGGAAGACGCTTTTAAACAAAAACAAGCACTCGCACGACAAGTATAGCGGACGTTGCTAGAAACGCAATACTAGCTACGAGGCTATCTAGAGTTATTAAGGTCTAGGAGGCTTATTACTAGAGATAGCTTGAAGAGCTTTTAGGTGATAAGGGATGCTTAGGTTCTAGAGCTTAGTTGGTTCTCTTAAAGAGATATCAATTCATGATACACAGTAGTACTCTGATAGTATGTTATAATGTTTATCTAAAGGGCGTACACTTAGTAAACTTAGGTAAGCTTGCAATCATAAAGTATAAGATACTGAATAGATTGTAATCCTAAGAAGAGGTTAAACATAATTTCTATAATATAGGAATTAAGCTCGTCTATATACTAGAGTGCTTAGTTGTGCTTAGTTGTACTTAGTTACTAAGTAGCACTAATTACTACTAATTACTGTAAGATGCTTACCATAGTTAGTACCGCTAAGGTTTACTAATTACTAAGCAGGTCACATGACTCTTTCCTTACTTAGCTAGTTTATAAAGGCTGCCGCTGTGGTTCGTTGCGAACTACCTTAAATGCTTTAGTAAGGCAGATCATAATACTATCCCCCCTTCCTCTATAACTCATCTCTAAGTTAGGTGACTATTACCTAGCTTAGTTTATAACTAAGTTTTCCTTACATTATAAATGTCATTAGCTACCTGCTCTTTAACTATGCCTAAACTACCTATCCTGTCTAGTACTGTTCATCACTACCGCCTCTATAAATTCATTAATTCCTTTAGAGAGACTATAGTTAAGAAGTGTTTAGCTTATAAAAAGTATAACTACGTATGTAAGGTTCACGTTTATTCTAGAAAGTGCAGTGAGTGCCTACGTTATAGCTAGCGTTGCAATGTTCGGGTATTAGAGTTAGAATTTAAGCGGTTGCTATCGTAGAAGGAGGAATTATGAATAAAGTTAAAAGAAACTCATGCTACGCAAGACGTTGCGATGAAGGCCTATAAGAAGGCGTTAGAGGAGCTACGCATCACGCGTGCTTATAAAAAAAGGTTACGTCTGTAGATAGATCTTCTAGATTATCATGCAGAAAAAGTAATTACTATAGAAGAGTAAGAAATTAAGGATATAGAAGCTAGTAAAGTCTTTAAGTCTTCTACTAAAGTCTCTATTAGCCCTACGCTAAGTCCTTAGACCTAGGGTGCCTTTAAAGGTCTTCCTACTAA
Source organism: Byssothecium circinans (assembly GCA_010015675.1). Lineage (NCBI taxonomy): Eukaryota > Fungi > Ascomycota > Dothideomycetes > Pleosporales > Massarinaceae > Byssothecium > Byssothecium circinans. The sequence continues at coordinate 142,854 of ML976987.1, forward strand.
TTTTTAGGATGCTGCTATTAATAATAGCTAGCAAGTAATTATTAGCAGTTTATAAGGGTTGTTACTAGTTCTTACGTGTTTTTGCTCTTAGGGTAACTTTTCCACTTAACTAGGTACTTTTAGTCACCTTTTATTCCTTAGTAGTTTATTATCTTTTTAACTTTAAACTCATCATCTTCTTTAGTTTCATAATAGAATGTTTTTTGTAATAGCGTTTTAGGGTCTGCTAGTTCTAGTTTAGATACGTGAAACACTAGGTGTATCTTAGCTTCTTTAGGTAACTAGAGTTAGTAGTTGATAGGGCTTATCCTAGCCTATATTAAAAATAGTCTAACCTTTACGTTATCTAGTCCTTTACTTAGTTATTTTATATAAAGATTTTTTATAAGTAGATATACTCTATCCCTCTCTTTTAGCTAAGATGCCATTTTTCATTTTGTGTTTATATATGAAATACTTTTATATTATACTATTTTAAGGCTAACCTATAACTATTAGTGTACGTTCTTTAAGTCCTCTATTATTATTAAAGCTGCCACTGCCTTCCCTCCTAGTAGTGTATGTTTAAAGAGATTTAGGTACTTCTTATAGTTTGCGTAAAAGGGCGTCTGTCCCATAGATTCTGATATCTTATTATTGTACGCTAACTAAGCTATAGGTAGAAGGGAAACCTAATTATTCTACTAGGCGTTACTATAAATTCATAGATATGTCTTTATTATATAATTCATTCTTTTAGTCTGTCTATCTGTCTATAGATGATATGCCGTAGATAGCTTGCGTTTTATTCTAATCGCAGCTATTAGCGTTTTCTAGTAGTTTGATGTAAAGAGCTTATCTCTATTACTAATAATTAACTTTGGCATGCTATAATATCTGATGAGTTAGTCCAAGATTACGTGTCTAAGTTATTCCGCGTTATAGTTGTTTCTAAATAGTATCATTTCCACGTATTTTATAAATCTATTAATGATTACTAAGATGGCGTTATAGGTTATTCTAGTTATAAGGTCTTTTAATACTAGTAGACTTATTACGAAGTCTATAGAAATGTCCTCCTATAGTCTTCTTAGTAACTTAATAGGTTGCATTTCTCTGTAGGATGCGTGTGTGCTATGCTTATTTTTCTAGCAGTCCGCATATTAGCTAATAAAGCGTGTAACTTTTTCTTTTATGCCCTTAAACTTATAATTCCTCTAAATTAGTTTAATAGTCCTTTAAATACTAGGGTGTCCGTGTATAAGATTATTATAATGTTATTATATAATTTCTTTCTATAGTTCCTTTAGTACTTTATTATTAATTTACAGGATGCCATTTAGCTATTAGGTTAGTCCTAAGGATCTATCCTTATTAGCTCACAATATTAGTGCTTTAACAGTCTCTTTTATTCCTATGATATCGCTTTGTTAGCTAAGGGCATCAGCTCGTCCGTTATCCTTGCTAGGTGTATACATAATCTTGAACTTATATTATCTAAGCAACTTAGACTATCTAACTTGTCTTCTGTTAAGTTATTTTATCGTTGTAAAGTAGAGTAGGTTCTTATAGTTAGTAAAGATAGTAAGTTCTAAGCAGCTCTCTACGTAAACTCTCTAATACTTTAGTAAATCTATAATTGCTATTAACTCCTTATTATATACGTCGTAACGTTCTTCTAGTCTAGAGAACTTTCTTAAGTAGTAGGCGATAAGATGCTATTAGCTATCTTTCATCTAACTAGCTACCACTCTAAGCGCGAGGTTAGATGCGTTTATTTCTATCCTTATTAGCTCTCTACTCCTAAATGCCACTAGTACTAGTAGGTTTATGTATTTCTTCTTTAAAGTCTTAAATGCTTTTTCTTATTCTTCTATTTATGTAAAGCGTACGTCTTTCCTAGTAAGTCCTACTAGGGGTAGTGTTATTAAGGCGTACTCTTTAATAAACCTTCTATTAAAGTTACAGAATCTAAGGAATTCCTACACTTCTTTAACTATTTTTAGTATTAGCTAATCTTGTACTACCTGTATTTTCTTTAGGCTTATTTTGACTCCCGTGGTGTTAACTACGAATCCTAGGAAGTTAAGTTCTCCCTTATAGAATTTGTACTTTTCTGGCTTAAAACGCAGATTTGTGGCGTCTAGGTATGAAAGTACCTACTTAACTTGTCCTACATGTTCTTTAACGTTTTTTAAGTAAATAAGTATGTTATCTAAGTATATAATTATAAAGATATCTAGGTGTATTCGCAACACGTTATTAATTAACGCTTAAAAAGTCGCCGGGGCGTTAGTAAGACTAAAGGGCATTATAGTATACTTATAGTATCTATACTATATCCTAAACGCTGTCTTCTATTCTTTACCTTCCTTTATATAGATTAGATAGTATCTATCTTATAGGTTAAGGGCTATAAATATCTTTGCACGCGCCAGTCAATCCTATAGTTCTCTAATGTTAGGTAACGGGTAATGATTCTTGACTATGATCTCGTTTAACTTTTAAAAATCTATATATAGTTATAGTAATCCGTCCTTCTTTAGGGCGAAGAGGACTAGGTATCCTACTAGTAACTTTAACTCCTTAATGTAGCCTTTTACTATGCTCTTATTAATGTAGTCTTATAGAGCTTTTAGCTCTTTCTCTAATAGTTAATGTTAGAATATAAGAGTATATTTAATACTTATATTAATCTGCTCTTATTTCTATATATACTCCTTATTACCCAGTAGTTAAATACTATAGGTTAGTAATCTAGGCTATCCTAGACTACTACCACCTAGGCAGTTGACTATAGATCAGATGGAACCATCCTAGATCGATCAATCGATCAAGCAATCGATCAATCGACTGATCCAAAGGTCTAGCCAATATTGTGGCGTTATTGGTTCTTTATTAAATAAAGAAACAATATTAAGCTAAGATATTTGCAGAAAAGTAAGAACGCTTGCAGCCTTTCTTTATACTATCTACCGCATACAGGCTAGTAGGAATAGGCTGAAGAAAGGTATAAGTAAGTGCTCTATCTTTGATCAAACTCTATACTACATACGATAGACGACATAATCTACTATCAATCTACTACTATTTTGACTATCTCTGCTATATCTCTATTACCTTTTCACAGTTAATAGATTAGTTTGAAAGTTAGTTACTTTCCTTCCTATAGCATAATCTCGCAGTCCTAGGGTTAATGCTTAGGTAGCGCCGTAGCGCCTACGTCTTCCTAAAAGAGGTACTCTTATTCTCTATACTCTTTAGGGATATCTAAGGTTGCTTTCTTCCCTTTCACTCTTACTTGTCAACCTGCTAACTAAGCAGCATCTGTGGAGTTAACTATCCTTGCTAAATACGTCTTTATTAAAGTAATGTTATTAATTGCCTTATTATTCGCTATTAATCGCTGCTAATGCGCGGGCTTTAAAGTGTGCTGGTAGGCATAGTTTGCTAATAATATCATATCATTCTTTTAGTTAATTTCTAGGTTATACTTCTTTAGCTAAGGGATCCCTAATATGATGTCGTAAGTAGCCATCCTAAGATAGTCTAAGGTAATCTATGCGCTGTAGTATTAGATTTCTATAAGTATTATAATCTTATTTCTAATCTTTAACTACTTTAGTATTACTTGTCTATTTGCTACAAGTAGTAGGTAGAGGTTTTCTTTTAACGTTATCCTTAGTCTAGCTAAGAGTACTTATTTTATTAAGATGTAGTTTACTTATGACCTTAAGTCTACTGATGCCTTCATCCTTTTTCTACTATGACGGATTAGGATCTTGATTAAACGCTCTTCTGCTATTCCTAGGGTATGCAACCCTTTAGTAGTGTTAGGTAAGGATCTAAAAAAGATGCTCTAAATCTATTCTTTTCCTTCTATTTGGCGTGTCTTTTACATCTAGGGTATAGGCACGTTTGCTACTTATCCTAAGTGCAAATGCTATTAACAATCATATTCATTTTCATGAGCTCCGTGGGGTCTTTCTTACCTAAGAACTATAGTTATACTTATTTATCATATAAGCATGTTAGGCATTTATCGTCGTAGCAGTCGTACTATTTGAACTTGCAGTTTTTCTTAATGGTAGGAAAGTAGCCCTTATTTACCTTTACATTATAGTAGGTAAGATAACCATCATTATTACACTAGGTGAAGCTAAGCTTTCCGTAGTTTCTATTTTAATAGTCTATGTCGTATTATAGTTCGTTAGTTGTTCTTGCCTCCTACGTAGCTTATTAAAATCTTTCCTTCGCTTTAAGCTCTTGGTCTACTTAGTTGGCTTGGCTCTTCTTAGCCTTTTCTTGCCTATGCTGTAGCTTTCGTTGCTTTGTTAGCTCTAGGCATGGATCTTCGTAAAGGTACTCATCCTTAGTTCCTGCGTCTAGGTTTTCTTCGTCCTAGTGCTAGTTATTATAACCTAAGCGTCCTTAATCTATAGAGTTATTATCTAGTGTAGCCTTGCTATCATACTATATTAGGTCTTCACCTATCCATCATAGATAGTCTCCTTGCGTAATTTTGGTGTGATATGATTCCTCTAGATTATGTAAGTCTTAGTTTTCTTTTCCTAGGTATTCTTCCTTCCTATTAAGAATTTGAAGAGCCTTATCTACCTATAATAGTCTGCTATTATCCTTAGCTTATTCACTAGCTAGGTAGTCCTGAAGCTGTTATTCTTTCGCATTAAAGGGTTAGTTAGGGTTGTTAAGGAAGTCCTAGACTTCATCATCTATAGTGTCTACTTTCTTATTATGCTATATCTGATTAGCTGCTTTACTAACCCTTTTTCTAATAGATAGCTCTTGTATCTTCTATCTAATAGCTTCTCCTCTTTCTTCGCCTAAATTAATTACTTCCTATTCATCATCTTCCTTAACGTTGGAGAGGCATCCTAAGGCATAAGAGTGTATAATTATATTTAACTATTATTAGACCGTATGCTTAGCTCTTCCTAGCTTCGCGCGATAGTTTCTAGTAATGTGGCCTATTTTTTCACATAAGTAGCACGACCTAGCTTCCTTCTTGTAGTAGTGGCCCTTCCCTTCCCTTTTCTTAATGTTATTAAGCTATATTAGCTGCAGCCTATAGGGGTCTAAGTATTAGTACTTTAGCTTTGCTATAGGGAAGTACCTTAGTTTAGTATAGGTACTCTTTAACTTGCTTATGCTAAGTCTACCATGTCTATCCTAGCGCAACTCTAAAGCTAACTTATATAGCTCTGCGTTAATTCTAATGGATTCCTAGTATAATTCTTCTAAGGTTATTAGAGTAGCTCTAGATCTCATAAGCTTAGTCTTAATAGTATCCTTAAGGCCTTATCTGTATATGGTCATGAGCACCTTATCATCCTAGCTAGTCTATACTACGTAGTATTAAAACTTCGCAGCATACTTAGCTGCTAATTATTTCTATTATAGGCGTTATACTACTTATCCTATAACGGATACTTTGTTTAAGACTTTAAAAACCTGTTAGAAATAGGTTTTAAACTAAACGTAGTCTTCAAAGAGTATCACGACTTTATTATTATTATTATCTAGGTTTAAGTACTTAATAAGATAAAGGTTAATCTATCGTTAGGCGTTACTACGTATATAGGTTATTATGAAGGAGGCTTTATCAGTTTCGTTAATAGAGTTGGCTACGAACTTAAAGTATAACTTAAGTTATAGAAGCTATCCTTTAAGCTTAGTGTAATCTCTATAGAAGAGATTAGGTTTAGTAACCTTACTAGCGTTACTATAGGATTAGGTGTCATGTGTCTTAGACATCTTTCTAAGGGTGTTTAAAATATTAAGGTCTAGGAGGCTTATTACTAGAGATAGCTTAAAGAGCTTTTAGGTGACAAGGGATGCTTAGGTTCTAAAGCTTAGTTAGTTCTCTTAAAGAGATATTAATTCATGATACACGGTAGTACTCTAATAGTATGTTATAATGTTTATCTAAAGGGTGTACACTTAGTAAACTTAGGTAAGCTTGCAATTATAGAGTATAAGATACTGAATAGATTATAATCCTAAGAAAAGGTTAAACACGATTTCTATAATATAGGAATTAAGCTCGTCTATATACTAGAGTGCTTAGTTATGCTTAGTCATGCTTAGTTACTAAGCAGCACTAATTACTACTAATTACTACAAGATGCTTATTATGGTTAGTACCGCTAAGGTTCACTAATTACTAAGTAGGTTACGTGACTCTTCCCTTACTCAGCTAGTTTGTGAAGGCTGCCGCTGTGGTTCGTTGCGAACTACCTTGAATACTTTGGTAAGGCGGATTGTAACAGGAGTATAGGGCAGCTAGAGACGATATCTCGTATACTTAAACTATAAGGCGACCGCCTAGAGCTATTAGAAGGAAAAGTTATAATAACCTACCTTATAAATAGTACTTTAATAATATATGTCAAGTATACCTCTTAGAGAAACTTAGGAAGGGTTTCCTATAATAAGATAATCTAATAATAGAGCACGTACGCCTATCATAGACAGCCTGCTACAAGGATAGCTATTAGATTCACCTATCTAATAAACAAGGATTAGGTTAGTTTCTAAAGAAACCTAGAGGGTTAAAAAACTAGGACGCTACTAGGGATAGAGTTACGCTAGTAAGAGTATTCCTATAATAACTCTATATAACGTACGACACCTAGATCTACTAGTTCATTAATTAAAGGTAGAGGTGCACATATATAGATGCAGGCTTATAGTACTTGTAGATAGTAGAGCTATATAGATGATTATCTCCCTACAAGTAGTTAAGAAATTTAATATACCCTATTAAGATAAAGAATGTCTAATATAAGTAGTATTAGCTAACGACGGACTAATATCCTACGGTAGTAGATTCTTAAGGTTAGAAACCTAAGAAGTATTATTCTATATACTTAGAATTAAGGATATAAAATCCCTTAATATTATAGATCTTAGAGAAGAAGATATATTAATTAGATACAATTAGCTTAGGAAGCATAATCCTGCTATTAATTAGCAGAAAGGCACGATGTTCAGCTAAGAACTAGCGCTCAAGGTTGCTAGAATATGCTATAGAAGATTAAGCCTAATAATCTAGAGCTTACCTAGTTAGACTAGATAGATTAGCAAGATATCACTTTATAAGATTAGAAAGATCTATAAGAAGGACCCTTTATAAATAGGAGTTATTTAGATATAGAGAGTTACGCCTATAAAGGATAAACCCTAACCTATAATACTACTAGAATACAAAGAATTTTAAGACCTATTTAAAGAATATAATAAAACTATATTACTAGAACACTAGGAACAGGATTACAAGATTCAACTAGAGGATAGCGCAAAGTTACGCCTAGGACTAATATATCTACTCACATGGGACTAGTAGAAGGAACTGCAAATATATATTAAGAAAAATGTAAAGTAAGGATATATATAAGAGAGTATAAGCCTAATAGCTTCACTAATTCTCTTCGTCCTAAAAAAGAATAGAAAGCTACGACTTTATATAGATTATAGATAGCTTAACTACGTTATAAGAAAGAACTACTACTCTCTTCCTCTAATCTAAGAACTTATAGACTAGCTCTAGGGAGTTAAGTAGATTATAAAATTTAATATACAAGATAGATTCTATTAAATATAGATTACTAAGGGCTTTAAATAGCTGACTGCCTTTAAAACTTATTATAGACTATACGAGTATATAGTTATACCCTTTAGATTAATAAATGCGCCTACAATATTTTAGGCGCTTATTAATAGAGTACTTTATGAATACCTAGACATTTTTATGACTACGTACCTAGATAATATACTAGTGTATACTATAGGAATGCTTAAGAATTATATTAAATATATTAAGAAGGTACTTAGGAAGCTTAGGGAGTACTAGTTACCCCTATAGCTAGAGAAATACGAATTCCACGTTATAGAGACGAACTACTTAGGATTTATTATCTTATAAGAAGGTATTGCTATAGACCTAAAGAAGGTTAAGGCTATACAGGACATAAAAGCACCTAAAATAGTCAAAGATATGCAATCCTTTCTAGGGTTCGTAAACTTCTATTAGAAGTTTATTTAGGGATATTTGAAAACTACGGCGCTTCTTACGGAGATTACTAAGAAGGAAAAGGGATTCTATTAGGGACAGGAATAATAGAAGGCTTTTAAAAAGCTTAAGGAATTATTCTTATTAGCCCTTATATTACAAATACACGACCTAGAACAGCTACTACGTATAGAAATAGATATATTAGACTACGCCTTAGGAGTAATACTCTTATAATAAAGCAATAATAAGAAGTAGAGACTAGTGTTCTACTACTTATAGAAGTTTATAAGCGTAGAACTTAACTATAACGTTTATAATAAGGAAATACTAGCGATAGTAGATACCTTTAAATAATAGTAAGCCTAGTTAGTTAGCGCTAAACACTAGGTAGAGGTATACTTAGATTACTAGAACCTAATAAGTTTTATAATGACTAAGAAACTTAACTAATAATAGGCTAGATAGGCTAAATTAATAGTAGATTACGACTTTAAGGTATACTATCACCTAGGATCGCTAAATAGAGCGGTAGATGCTCTTAGCTAAAGATCTAACTTTTAGGAAACAGATAGACCTATCACGTATAACGCGGTCCTATAAAAGGATAATAATAGTAGTCTAGGCTATAATTAACCCTAATTAACTAAGGTAGCTAGGATTAATTACTAGGGACTAGAGGTACACGACTTTATAGACTACAGTTAGTTAACCCTAGAATAGAGGGTAGATTATAACTTAGTTAGGTACCTTAGGGTAGGACCACCCTAGGATAAGGAATAATAGATTATACTGCACGAAGCATATGTACTAACCCTAATACAGAAGCTATATAAGTCTAAGGAATATAGACACCCCAGGATTAACGAAATAGTTCAATAGATCTTAAACAAGTACTTGATACCTAATGTATGAAAAGCAGTTTAGAAAGCGATAGGCGACTATTTAGCCTATTCTAAGAACAAGCCTAAGAGATATAAGCCCTATAGATTACTCTAACCACTAGAACCACCCGTACGCCTATAGATTAGCGTTATGATAGACTTTATAGTAAAGCTCCTAAAATTATTAGAACCTAGATTAGCATAGCTATATAACTTAATATTAGTAATTATTAACTAATTAACTAAAGCATTAATATTTGTACTAATAGAAGAAATAGTTATAGCTAAAGAGATAGCTTATAGAGTAACTAAGGCACTCATTAGTTAATATAGTATGCTAGAATAGTTTATTACTAATTATAGAACACTATTTACCTCTAAGTATTAGAGCACGTTCCTTATAAAGCTTAGGGTTAATAAGAAGCTTTCGACTAGCTTCTATCTATAGATAGATAGTTAGATAGAATAAATAAACTAGACACTAGAATAGTATCTAAGGATATACGCTAATAAGCTATAGGACAACTAGGATAAACTTCTGCTAATAGCTTAACTAGCCTATAATAGTACAAGATCCTTAATAATAGGATACTCGCCGCACTACGCAAATTATAGATATAAGCTGACTACTTATTAGAATCCTAAGGATGTTAAGAGTCTTTTAGCTAGAGCTAATAATAAGGCACGACTCCTTCGCAAATTGCATGATAAATTAAGCTAATGAATCGCTTAAAGGAACCTTACAATAGCTAAATTAGTAAATAAGAAAAGGCTTAAGGGACTAACCCTTAAAGAGGGGGATAAAGTTTTCCTATTACAAAAAAATTTGAAAACTAAACGGCTATATAATAAATTAGATAACCTCTAAATAGGACTATTTTAAATCCTAGAGGCTAAGGGACCTATCACATTTAGACTAAAGTTCCCTAAAGGTATACGTATATACCCTACCTTTTATAAATTACTCCTTAAACTAGCACTACTAGACGCTAAGATTGAAACACGGATTAAGCTTAAGGACAAAGATTATAAGGTTGAGGGAATTAAGGACCTGCGGAAATTTAAGCGTTAGTAGAAGTACTTAGTTAAGTAGAAGGACTAGCTAGATAGCTAGAATACCTAGGAACTAATATAGAATCTTATAGGCTGTAAGGATTTAGTAAAGGACTACTACTAATAGTATCTAGAGGCAGCGAACCTATATCTACTAGGAAAATAGAAAAGTCAAAAGATAAGGAAGGATTAAAAGAAGGGTTAGAAGATAGATTAGCCTATAACTACCCTAGGTTAGTTAATAGTCTAGGTCGCGGCGATAAGAGAACTTTAGTAGCAACTATATAGGATTCCTTAGTAGGGCTTTTCTAAATACCTATCTTCTTTTTAAGAGCCTCTAGCTTAGCAATAGACACCTTCTTATCTACAAATAACTCCTACTTCTTATTAGTAGTTAAGTCTAATTAATCTTCTAGATCTAACTTTTAATAATTAAGCTTAACTTTACGTCGCTTGACTTCCTGAAGCTTACGATAAAGCTATTAACGCTTCTAAGTAAGGGCAGCAAACTCTTCCTTAGAAGGAAAAAGAGAATACTTCGCCCTAGCTAATACACACTTAGTATAGTTGCCCTCCAGCGATAGAAGGTAGCGAAGGCTCTTCTCGTGATAATGATGGTATAGTTTCGCTACGACGTAGTCTATAGCACGGATCTAGGCGATATAAGATTATTTGCAATTAGTTAATAAAACCTTAGATATAGTTAGGTAAGAAATTATAGAACGTCTATAGGGGATATAATCTTATAGTTAATAGGGGAGACGCGCGCTTTATATATTAGCTATAGTTAGGCACAGCGTAGCGACTAGATCTCTTAGGTTATTAAGACGATAATCCTAAAGAGGGGGATAATATTATAAATAGAAAAGATATAGGGTATCCAGAGCTAGATAATGCAGCATAAGAGGTGTTAAGCCTAAGGAATAATAATACAATAATGCGTAGGGTAGGTTTATATTAGTAGGTTAGGTAACGTGCTTAGTATACTACGTGCTAAGAGGACGTAGCAGACGTAGCAGGATATAGCAAAGGAACAGAATAAGCAATATAAAGACTAGATAGATTTCCTTTATCTTTTAGATTCTAATTCTTTGTAGTTAAGTCTCTATAGTTTATCTCTTACCTAGATTAATACTTAGTTATTCTATAGTTTATTATAGAATTAGTTACTTTAGTACGTTTACCTCTTAAACTACTAAAGCCTACTACCTAACGTATATACCTTATACTAACCAACCTCCCCTAACACAGATTAGGATCTAGCAAGTATACCCCTTAGTAATAAACTACTATAAACTTAGCCTTCCTAGCCCTCTATCTACTTATACTAACTATAACTCTAGCTTAGGGTATAGCTCCTTTAATAACATGATAGTAACTTTTAACTATATATAGACTAATAGCTAGTCTATATGTAGCAGGTTGATAGTTTCCGTCCTTTACAGGCCAACTAGAAACAAGGTTGCATACATACTTAATATAATTAACAGAACTTTATGTTCATATTTCTTTCCACCTTTTTTTATATTGTGCACTTACAATATCACTCTCATCTACTATCCCTTACTGCGTAGTGAGAACCACACCGTAGCGAGAAAATTAATAGGTACTTAGACTTTGCAGCTATGAAAATCCTACCCCCGTCTACTTATTTATATGTTTCTACTTAGGTTGCATGCTGCAGGTCTTTCCCAATCATCTAACAATCGCTGCCTAGAAAAATACATCGTTGCTGTCGCCATCGCCGCTTAGTTTACGACAGCTTTATTTCATAGCAGTGCAGAACACTTCAATCACGGCTCTAACGCAGAGCCTGTACAACCCATAAACCTCAAAATATACAGTCTCCGACCGCCAGAGCCTTAGGATCACGCTGATAGGCCATCCTTAGCCTTGTGGCGGCTGAAGGAAGATGATTCATGCAACGTCGCCACGCCGATCGGTACCTTCAAGGTCAAGCGAGACGACCCTTTCCAGTCTAGGTAATTATTACAGCATTACGTACGCAGCAAGACAACAAGGCCAAGCCTGTGGCTCGAACTGTGGCTTGCAGCTGCTAAGGCGGTGCATCACGGATTCAGCCCAGGACATTTGTCAGTGTCAGCAGGCCAGCGGTTGCAGCGCAGGCCACAAGGCTGAGCGGTAGCAAAACATCGTCGCTCGGCCTGGCAGGCCATAGCCATTACATCCACTCTCCGGAGGGACCGACTCAAAACGAATTCTCTCTCCCTTCGTAGCAACTGCGAATGCCGCGCCAGCTGCGCCGCGAAGAGTACACCGTAGGATGGGTGTGCGCCTTGCCGATCGAGCTGGCGGCGGCACAGGAGATGCTGGACGAAGAGCACGACGATCTTAGGCGCGAGCTTGGCGACAATGACGAGAACAGTTACATCTTGGGATCGATAAGCGGACACAACGTTGTGATTGTATGCCTGCCAGCGGGCCGCATTGGCAGCAACCCAGCAGCAACCGTGGCGACACAGATGAGGTCGACATTCAAGGGGATCCGGTTCGGGCTGATGGTGGGGATCGGCGGAGGCGTCCCAAGCGCGGAGGCGGACATCTGGCTGGGAGACGTAGTGGTCAGCCAGCCACATCAGACGTTTGCAGGCGTTGTGCAATATGATATGGGAAAGACGACACCGAGTGGGTTCGAGCGGACGGGATCGCTGAGCCCTCCACCCTGGATGCTACTAGGCGCGGTTACAAGAGTGCGGGCGAACGAGGTGCGAGGCAGAAGCAAACTCTCGGAGTACGCCTCGAAACTTGGGCACAAATTTCGACGCACCGAGGCGGGGCCTGACGTCCTCTTTGAAGCAACGTACGACCACAAAGGCGGTAAAACATGCGAACGGTGCAGCCCCGACAGACAGCAGACGCGGCCGAAGCGTGAGAGTGGAAAGGAAGTAGTAGTACACTACGGGACAATTGCATCGGGGAACCAAGTTATAAGGGATGGACGCACACGGGACAAGCTTAGAAGGGAGCTCGGCAGCGTGCTCTGCTTTGAAATGGAGGCTGCGGGCCTGGTGGACCGCCTCCCGTGCCTGGTGATCCGCGGCATCTGCGACTATGCCGACTCGCACAAGAACAAGCGGTGGCAGGCATATGCGGCGGGGACCGCCGCGGCATATGCGAAGGAAGTGCTGTCAGTGATCCCAGCGGCAGAGGTGGCGGAGACGCGCACGGTGGAAGAAGCTATGCGTGGCGCAAATGGTTAGTATAAGTTCGACAGTGCCAAATGCTCGATCTAACGATGCGGTGCACTAGACATAAGCGACAAACAAATTCAGGCACTTTTCGCAAAGGCTCAAGCACAGATCGAAAGCGGCGAATCAAAGCTCCAGCTCAGTGCACATAGATCGGCAAGCAGTAAAACATTTGTGCAAGTTACTATTATGGCGTTTCTCAGTATGTTGTATGGCCTTTTATGGACATTTGCAACACCAACTTATCGGTTATCAATACTGGATGCCTATGCAATATCAACTTTGGTAAAGCTGGATCATGCTGTCAGCGAAGAGAAAGAAATTCGAGACGAGCTTCGATCTGAAGAAATGATAGCTCGATGCACAGCGGAAGAGTTGAAAGAGGCGGAAGAACAAATCCAAAGCTACACGGAGGCATCGAAAGAGGGTAGCGAAACCCAATCTTCGAAGCCTGTAAGAGCAGGAACGCGGTTAGACGAGATGAACGAGCGGATTGAGGATCGAAGTGCCAGCATAGAAGATCGATGGGCACAGCTAGAAGAGCGAATCATGAAGCTGAACCAAGAGCGGAATGTTTTGGAACAAACTATAAAACAACTCAAGAATGAACAGGCCCAAAAGGATCAGAAGATAGCAAAGCTCAAAAAGGACCGGCAGCATGCCGAGCATTTGCGCGTTACATCGGAAAACAAAGGCTATGTTAAGGCAGTTTGGGATTGGATTGCTTGGGCTCTCGGTTTTGGAAAGTAGCACTTCCAACAGCGACTTAAGTCGTTCTTTTTCCCGTACGTAATTGCTTCGCTCTACAGATCAACGGCTTCAAGACGCATGGTATCTTTTGAAATAGTGTGCAACTGAAGCAAACCGTCAAGTGGTATCTACCGTTGTTCTCGCTGGCAGGGAGGATGGCCAGTCCGCAATATATTTGCAGCAGAGCAACATTTTGCAGCAGAGCAACATTTGCAGCAGAGCAAGGAGGATAAGAAATGAGCGAAGAAATGAACGAATCGTGCGCGATCACGCTTGATAGAGTGACAGCGCCACGATGAATCGCTCAGCGATAAGACTTAGCTAGTATTATGGCTCTTTGGTGTGGCTGGAAACGAGAATGACTATCTACAGTTTCTACTGTTTTGAATCGTCAAGGGTGTGCAGTTCTGAACTAAAAGTTGATGTGGAAAGGCATCTGTTAAGCGAAGCAGGGGTGGACGTGGGATGAAAGCTGCGTAGCATGCAAAAACCGGAGGCCAATTGTACAAGAGAGTGTATGTGGTGGGTATGACCGCGCGAAGGCGGATAGCCCAGCAGCGAGCACAGCAGCAAGCACCACGACAGAATACGGCAAAAAGCACAGTAAAGCTGGCGGATATGAGAATTACGTTGAAGTTATTATACAAGCTCCTGGCTAATACATCCGCGCCACTGATGCTCTCCATAGCTTCGGCACAGTCTCAACCTGTAGTGTTGTGTGCGCAACAGCTTCTGGCTTTAAGGAACCAGCCTCAGCTTTCGCAACCTGCGCCACGCTCCTCTATATAACCTTTGCCTTTAGCTTCAAGGGACTAGCTTCTACTATCTGCGGTTTACCCCCCTGCACGACCTTGGCCCTTAGCCCTAAGGGACCAGTTTCGCTTTTAGCAACCTACCTATTACTTAACCGCGCTACCTTAGCCTTCGGCTCTAATGCATCTATAATACTCTTCTAGGGCTAACTACGTTTCTTGCCTGTAATAGCTTCTTAGGCCTTTTTAGCAGCCTTTTTTACCTCTTACTCTGTATAGGCTACTTGCGCCTTTTTAAGGTCCTCCTATATTATTACCCTTACCTTCCCTAGTATAACGTTAATTAACTTTGTTACTTAATAAGTTTTACTTTTATTATTAATCTTAGTTAGGAATCTATTATAATCGCAAAAGAGGGCGTTCTTTATAAGAAATATCTAAGTAGTATAAAAGACTTTTTATTAAAGCCTATCTCTACGTTAGCTACTTGCTTTATTATTAGGTTCTTTAAGTACATATTTAATTATATTAAGTAGCCTTGCTAAATTAGCTCCTATTTTTAGTATTATAGGTATTAGCAATACTTTGTATTAAAGCTATATTATTATTATAGAACTTATTAGAATTATTAGTTTAATAAAAAGTAGAGGTAAAGGTAGTTTAGGTATATTAGCAAGTACTCTATTAGGGTTAAATAAAAATAAACTACTTTCTTTCTATCTTATAAGAATATTTCTCTTTATAAGTATAATATCTCTTATAGGACTATAAAGATAAGTAAAATATTACTTACTAATAGTATTAATACCTCTTTACTTTATTTACTTAACCTATTTATAGTAGGCTACCTTTAGTAGTCTAAATACTATAATATTATAAGACTAAAGCTTATAAGAGGTATAAGAAAGTAGATAATAAATAGTAATATTATTCTTAAAGTAGAACTTTAAGATTTTAAAGGTCTTATATATACTATAACGTAAAGCACTATTGAAGCGGCTACATCATCGAAGCGGCCACTTTTGCTTAGCAAGGAAAATCAAACATTCAACCTTTAATAACAATTTAAATACTAGAGCTATTAAGCTGAAATTTTAAATACAGATATATATAATATAGGTAAAAAAGATTATGAAACAATATTCTAGGATTTCTAATAGCTTAGTAAGCCATATAGGTATAGAGAATACTAGGCTACTTTTAGTATATAGCGTATAAATACCTACTAAACTAGCTAAATAAGTTATAATAACTTTAGAGCTAGTTTATATATATATAATATATCTATTAGCACTAAAATTATAGCGTGCAGCCTAGACCTATTAGAGAATTAGCGTAGGGAGTGTAGAGATTCCTAAAATTAGAAATATATAATAAAATATTTTATTTAGCTGGATATTCTTACTTTCTTTCTTTTAATAATTTATATATATATATATAAAAGTAATATAAATAGTTAGCTATAAGAAAATAGCTTATATAAGCTATATTATAAGGCAGTGTTAAGATTTTTCTAAAAACCTATACTTCCTAAGCTAGATCTTTTAGTTTTAAAGGTATTTACTTACTTTAAACTTATATATAGCTTTATTTAGTATATATTATCTCCCTCCTAAGAAGAAAGTATAGGCTTCTAATATATATAACTTTATTTAGAAGGTTTTCTAATTTTTCTTACCCCTTATCTTATACCTACTATTATAGCGTTAAATCTAGGCTGCACGTTATAATAACTTAATAGCTACTTACTAATATAGTAATAAGTAAATCCTAAAAGTTATATAGTATATTACTAACGTTTAGGTATTAATCTATAGTATAAGGTAGATTTTAAGTACTATTACTTTATAGGTTAATAACTACTTTATTACGTAAGCTAAGACTATAAGAATTTAATAGCTATTACATTATATAAATACCTATCTAACTTTAAAATTTCGAAAGAAAATGTTAAGGTTTAGCTCTGTTATTAAGATAATACAGTTTGATTTTCCTTGCTTAGCAAAAGTGGCCGCTTCAATAGTGCTTTACGTTAAGCCTATTTTTTAGTTTAAAGATTAAAAATAAGCTTTAGCTACTATAAGCTACTATAAAAGTTAAAAAACCCTAATTTAAAGATAGTATAAATCTAGCTAATAAGCTAGCGTAGCTTATATAACTCTAATTCAGCTTATAGTATAGGATACTTATAGAGGGCAAATGTATTTAGTAGCTAAAGCAATTATATTCTTTTCTATACTAATCAAAGAGTATAGTGTACATGATATCCCCTATAGCTAGTATTAAAACTAGCTACTATATACTAATCTAACCCTATAACTATAGGTTAAGCTATTAGTTACTACGTGCTATAGCATATTAAGTAACGTACTAGTTACTTTATTAAATATAATTAAGCTACTAAGCTAGGGAAAGCGTAAGTATACTACTAATAAGTATATTAAGCCTACTAACGTACTTAATTATTGAACTTAACTATATATTATAAACGCGCTAGTTAATTATTAGAGCTTCTTTATATTTATAGCTTTTATACTAAAGACTTAACTTTATTACTTATAGCTTTTACTTATACTAAGGTTTTAGAATAATCTTAAGAACTTACTAACTAAAATCTATAGTAGCTTTATAGCTATATATAGAGTAGAGATTAATACTATTCCTTAAAAAGATATATATAAAGAGCTTACTATAGATAAGATTAATTCTACTTAGCTTAAAATCCTCCCTTTAATATAGGTTTAAATGTATAAGTTTAATAGGGATTACTTAATTAAGTTTAAAGCACGCATTTATATATAAGGAGATTTATAAATAATAGCTAAAGATACTTAACTAATTATATTAGCTATCTATATAATCTGCATCCTTATAGTAATTATAGCCTACTTTAACCTTAAAATCTAATAATATAATATAGTTAACGCTTTTACTAATACGCTTCTACTATAACTTATTTATACTTTTTAACTAGAAGGCTTTAGAGATAGTAACTATATTTAGGAACTACTTAAAGCCTTATATAGTCTTAAAACCTCCCCCTTTCTTTAGTGTAATAATTTTATAGCTACCCTTTAATTTCTTATCTTTTAACTTATCTTTAATGCTAACTATTTATAGACTAATAATAAGATAGTTATATTCTTTTACGTAGATAATATTATTATAATAGTAAAGTCTAGTTATATTAAGGCTCTTAATAAGTTTAAATAGAAGCTCTCTAGTTAATATAAAATTACTAACCTAAAAGATTATACTAAATAGATATTTTATAGTATTACTCTTTACTAAAACTATAAGGATAGTAATTTCTAGCTCTTATAAAAGGCCTATATTACTACTATCTACTATAAATACTACGTACCTAAGCTATAGAATAAGTGTCCTCTTATACTACTACTATCTAAAGCCCTAATTCTATTCTTAGGTACTAAGAATCTATTAAACGCTAAATACTACATATAGATAGTTAGTTTAATAGGCTACGCTATAGGTATAACGCGCCTAAATATCTCTAAAGCTTACTTAAAGCTAGCTAAGTTCCTTACTAACCTATTAGATAAATATATAGCTATAGCTTACTAATACTTAGCTTATTTATTCTATATATAGGACCTAAGTATTTACTACTTAGCTAATAATAATATTATAATTAACTATATTAAAAATTAGGAAGAAGTTAATTTCTTCTTAGCTATAGACGCTTTATACGCTAACTATAAAGGAGACTTATTACTCTACTTAAGGCTAGGTCTTTATATTCTTTAGTAGACCTATAGACTAGAACTTAACTCTTTAATAATATATTATAAAGTCTACTACTAAAGCTAAGCTTATTACTATATCTACTAGAGCTATATAGCTAATATAGTAGTAGCGCCTACTATATAACCTTAGTCTTTAGTTCTAATATAACTAAATCCTACTATATAAAAGAAGTACTATAGCTTAGAGTAGCTTTGCACTATATTAATATCTATTATTACTAGCTCTATTAAGCTACTTAAAATAGTATAATTAATTCTATAATATATTCTACTACTAAGATAGCTAAACTACTAAGATAGCTACTTTTCCTTAGTAACACTAACTTACTTAACTTTATTATTATTATTATCTATATTACTACTTAATATAATAAACTAAGTACTAGCCTCTAACTTAGAAGAACCCTCTTTATCTACTTAATACGTTCTTACGTTATACCTAGCCTTACTATAGCTACTATAGTAGTAAATACTTAATTATTATACTTTATATTTACTCTCTACCCTTACCCTTTTATAGTTCTAACCTATTCCTAACAGTTTAAAACTAACCTAGTCTACTGTAGGACTAAACTCTATAGTCCTACCCTTCTAAAGATACTTATATTTACGTGTTTTACGCTTATTTACTACTATAAGTTACTATTTAAGCTCTTTAATGCGCGCCTTTATAAGTGTAGTATTATATAGCACTAATTTAATACCTTTAATAAGCTATAAAAGCCTATCCTACGCCGTTTATAGTAATTAAGTAATAGAATTACGTATAAACTTTAACTATAAGCTAAATTTACGTATATTACTTAGAGTCCTTAATAGCTATAGCGTCTCTAGTAGTAGGGGTCCTAGTAGGGTGTATATATATATATTAAGGTAATTAAGTACTACCTACGCGTTTAGAGGGACTAGCCTTATTACCTTAAAAGCCTTTTAATAGTTCTAAACTATAAACACACTTAAAAACGCGTCTTTAAAGGCTAGTAGGAACGCTTCCTTATTAATATAAAAGACGCGCTATTATGCTAAGCCCTAAATAATATTAGAGTACTTATGCTTAAGTAGTAAGAATAACACTATATTAAGTAGCTAGAGGATATATAATAAGTATAGTAGTATATAAAACGTAAGGATCTTATTATTATAATAATAATCCTTAAAATCTTAATTAAGGTAGCTTTTATAGCTATCTAAAATTAGCAACTAATAGACGCTAATAGTTATATCCTTTATATGCGCGTTAAAGTGCTTTAACTACGCCAGACTAAGCTTATTAGTCGTCTATCTATTCTCTAAGACTAAGAGCTTATAATTACGTAGTATATTAGCTTCCTAGTACTATAAAAAGATATAGACGCGTCCTTTATATATAATAAATAGTAGAGTGAATATACTATTTAAATATATACTCTAGATATCTATTACCTACTCTTTATTACCTAGCTAAATTATTATAGGTCTTTCTTACTTCTCTAAGCTAGTAACTACTTTTATAGATCTAATAATACCTATCTAAAAGCTAGTTTTATTAAAGTTATATATATTATTATTATGTATGCTATACTTTACTTTAGTATCCTATATAAGCTTAAACTATATGCTAACTACCTTAGGATCTTTCTATAGTACCCTTTAATAGTCCTTTAAATAGTTCTAAACTATTTATAACTATTCTAAATAGTCTATAAACTATACTATCTAGTTAATACCTACTTTCTTACTACCCTACTTATACAGTAGTTTATTTGCTATATCTAATACTTTACCTAATATAGGCGAAAATCCTTGCAAATTAAGGTTAAGGATATATTAGATAAGCGTATCCTCTTTAGTTAAGGATAGTTTTAAATAGTTTAGTACTATTATTAGGTAAAAGATAATTCTATTAAGGTAGTTAAAGAGGCTTTAATAGTAGACGTTAAATACTACTATAGCGCGTTAGAGGCTTATAAATTAGCCTAAATAGTAAGCTTAAAGGGTAAGCTTAATTCTACCCTCTTATTAAATAAGTATCGCATTTAGTAGTAGAGGCATTTTGTAATAAGTATAGTATTAGTGTTACTAAGAAAAAGTAGCTATCTTAGTAGTTTAGCTATCTTAGTAGTAGAATATGTTATATATAGAAATAAAAGTATAACCTACTAATATGTTTACTAAGCTACTTACTTATTAGAAGTATAAAGATTAGATAAAGAATCTTAACCTCTTAATAGTCTTAATATATATTCTTAGACTATCTCTATTAGTACCTTCTACTAAGCTATCTCTTACGCCCTAGTAAGAACTTATTAAAACTTTACTTACTACTAAGTTATTACTTATGCTCTAGTAAGCCTAATATATTATAAGTACTATAGTTTATACCTATAGTTAAGCATGTATATGCTATAGTCTATACCTATAAGACTTTTAAAATATACTATTATACTTTACTAATAGGAAGAAATTTCTTAAGTATATAGGTTTATTACTAATATAGATTAGTTTTTATACTTATTTTAGTAAAAGAGTAGCTACCTAAATCTAAAGTATAACTAATAGTAAACCTATATTTAAGGCACTAAGAACTAGATTATTATTTACTTGTATAGTTAGTATTCTTAGTTTCTTACTTTATTAGAGACTAGATTATAGTTTGCTTATATAGTTAGCATTCTTAGTTCTTACCCTACTAGAGACTAGATTATTATTTACTTATATAGTTAGTATTCTTAGTTCTTACCTATTAATAGAACTAGACTATAGTTTACTTATAGAGTTAGTATTCCTAGCTTCTTATATACTTGGCCTCTTAAAAGGCCTTAATTAATCCTTTTATCTTATAAATGACTTAACGTAAAGTACTACTAAATCGCGCATACTACTAAACTGCGTAGAATTCCTTAGCAACACTATTACTATCTTTAACGCAAAAATGCCTTAACACTATTGTACTAAAGTACTTTAATATAAAGGTAGACTTTAGCTTGCCCTTACTATATATAATAGAGGCTAATTTCTAAGCGTCTAACGCGCTACTAAAGCCTTTAACGTTAAGGACTAAGTCCTTAATAAACGCGCTAAAGGAATACCTTTTTAAGTAGAAATAGTTTTAAACTGTTTAAAACTATCCCTAACTAAGTATAAGATAATTGTTAAATACATCCTTAACCTTAATTCGCGAGGATAAATGCTTAGCGGAAAATCAAATATTCAACCCTTAATAACAATTTAAATAATAGAGCTATTAAGCTGAAATTTTAAATACAGCTATACATAATATAGATCTAAAAGGTTATGAAAAAATATTCTAGAATTTCTAATATTTTAGTAAGCTATATAAGTATAGAGAATATTAGATTGCTTAAGCTCTATACCCTACAACACCTAATAAACTAGCTTAATAAATTATAATAACTTTAGAGCTAGCATATATATATATAATATAACGTAAAGCACCACCGAAGCGGCCACCCCACC
>ML976987.1:170229-194920 GCA_010015675.1 Byssothecium circinans
TAGCTCTAAAGTTATTATAACTTATTTAGCTAGTTTAGTAGGTATTTATACGCTATATACTAAAAGTAGCCTAGAATTCTCTATACCTATATAGCTTACCAAGCTATTAGAAATCCTAGAATATTTTTTTATAATCTTTTTTATTTATATTATGTATATCTGTATTTAAAATTTCAGCTTAATAGCTCTAGTATTTAAATTATTATTAAAGGTTGAATCTTTGGTTTTCCGCTAAGCAAAAAGTGGCCGTCTCGGTGGTTTAGCCGTCTTAGTAGTAGAATACGTTATACCTTAAAAGCGCCTTTATAGAGTTATTCTTAGTACGGTATAGGCTTTTACGAGCTTGCGTATAGATAACTAAGGATTTAATTAAAAAGAGGAAACTGTAAGGCCTAATTAGCCTTCTTTTAAGAGCCTTTAAGGCGGTAGTTATAGTAGCATAGTAGATAAAGAGGTAGTTAGGAATACGTCTTTAGTAGGGTAGCCTATATACTATCCTAGTCCACTTACTAATCTAATATATTAGGCGCTCATAATTATAGCTACTAGTAGGTATTATTAAAATGTTAAGCACTAACCTAGCTAAGTTAGGATACTTTAGTTATAGTTTAATCTAGTAATAGATAGGATTATAGCCCTTATTAAACTACTTACGCGTCTATTTAAGCTTAGGCTTCTTCTAGCGTTAGAACTTATTAATATCCTTATTATTATTACTATTATTAGCGTTAGCTATTATAGTAATAGCATCCTTAAGCGTGCTTTATATAGGCCT
Source organism: Byssothecium circinans (assembly GCA_010015675.1). Lineage (NCBI taxonomy): Eukaryota > Fungi > Ascomycota > Dothideomycetes > Pleosporales > Massarinaceae > Byssothecium > Byssothecium circinans. The sequence goes on from ML976987.1 coordinate 171,005, forward strand.
TAGAGTAGACTATACTATATTAAGGGGCCTATACTACTATTATAGCTACTAAAAAGCTTTATTATTAGAGCGTAACTACTCTAGCTTTAAGTACTAGCTATAATCATAATAGTGCTTATAGTATAAGTAAAGTATTATTATAGTATAATAGAATAGTAAGCTATTAAGCTTAGAGTAATAGGTATTTACTTTAGCCTAAGTAGCGCGTAGATTAATTAGTAGGTAATCCTTAGGAGTATTAGTTTATTTATAGTTAACGTAATTATAGAGTTTAATATACTACTTAAGCTTATATAGTAGTATTTTAAATACTAGTATTACTAAGTAGAGTGTACTAAATTAACTTAACTTACTATACCCTTTAAGCTATTTCGTAGCCTATTTAAGTAGCTTTAGTACCTCTATATACTCTAATATTATTGCCTAGTCTATAGCTATAAGGCTATCTAATTATATCTATCTTAGTATATTAGTAAGCTTATTACTGCGCCTCTTAGTAATATTATTAAGGTTGCGTGTATGCTAGATATAATAGTTAGCATAGTTACTAATAGTATGCTATAGCTTAATAGCCTACTTAAAGTAGCTATAGAATAAGTTCTAGCGCGTAATAATAGGTTTAATAGGCTCTAATATTACTTTCCATTTATTTATAGGGAGCTTAGTATTAGTAAGGCTCTAGAAATAGTTAAACTAATTATACTATTAGGGCATTTTAATATAGTTAATTATATTAATAAGTACGCCTAAGGGCCTATCCTTACGCTAGTTTACCATTAATTACTCCTTATCCTAATACTCTACTACATTATTATTATATAAATCTAGATCCTTACTAAAGATAATAGCCTAGCTAATAAGGTTAAGCATATAAGAGCTATAGCATAGGTGGTAATAGGTAGTAGTAAAGCTATACTACCTAGTAAGGTAAGTAATAGTAGTATTATTAGTATATGTATTATTAAGTATAAAATAACTAAGTTTTAGTAGTAATATCTTAAACTTCTATAATATTTAGGTAATAACCTTAGTAATCAACTTGCTAGTATAAGCGCCTATTAACTATAGTAGCGTAATAGGTAAGTTAATAAGTAATCCTAACGCGTTAGCGTAATACGTAATAATTCTAAAGAATCCTTATTTACCCCTCTTAGTTATCTACCTATTAAAGCTTATATAGATTTTGCTAATTAATTTAGATAGTATAGTAATAACCTAAGGTAGTATAAACTTATATAGCCTTATTATATACGCCTTAATACTACTAGCGCTCTTCTATAACATATCCTCTACTTTAGGGCTTATAAAGTAAATCATTAATTAGAAAGCAGATATTTTAAGCTTATAAAGAGGGTAGTTATTCTTAATAAGCTATATAATAGCTATATAATAGAAGCCCTATATATTAAAATTACCTAGCTTATTAGTAAGCTTCTAGCTAATTACTATACTAGATCTAGCTACTATTATAAGTAATTATTAGCTAGGTGCTTGCTTTAGCGCTACCTTTAAACTACTTCTTATATAGTTATAACCTACTTTTAGCTATCTAAGGTAAGTAATTATAGATATTATTAACTACGTAACCTTAAGGATACTATTAAGGGATTACCACTAATAGTAGTACTTATAGATAAAGCAAATCTTATTAGTATTACTATATACTAAAACTTAGTAACTATAGCTATAGATCTAGCTTTTTAGATGCTTTTATATGCGTAGAGGCTTATAAAAGCATAATAATTAACTCTAATTAATATTATTAAAGTTATTAATAAAACGCTTATTAAATAAGATCTCTACCTTATAATTCTTATTATTAAAGCTAGCTACTATAGTAGCCTTAGAGCTCTTAATAGGTAGTATAATAGCCTCTTTAGGCATAGCGTTAAGTAGTAACTAGCTCTTAAAGGAGCGCTCTTTAGTAGCCTAGGATACTATATTAGCTAGAGCTTTATATAGTAATTACTACTAAGGTAGAAGCTTAATTACTAGATTAATTACTAATACTATTAGTAGGCTATACTAAGTATTAGCTAGCTCTAAGGGCTATATATTAGTGCCTATACTATAGGTAATATATACGTATTTAGTAGGCTCTATAGTATATTTAGTACCTTTAGTAGCTTATTAAGTAGGTATAATAGGTAATATAAAGCACTACTAAACTGTCTATACTACTAAACTGTCTATACTACTAAACTACCTACGATTCCTTAGCAACACTAACTTACTTAACTTTATCATCGTTATCGTCCGCATTGCTACTTGACATAATAAACTAAGTACTAGCCTCCAACTTAGAAAAATCCTCTTTATCTGCTTAATATATTCTTGCGTTATACCTAGCCTTACCGTAGTTGCCGTAGTAGCGAATACCTAGTTATTACACTTTACGTTTACCCTCTACCCTTACCCTCTTATAGTTCTAAATAGTTCCTAATGGTTTAGAATTAACCTAGTCTACTATAGGACTAAACTCTATAGTACTGCCCTTCTAAAGATACTTATATTTATATATTTTACGCTTAGTTACTGCTATAAGTTGCTTTTCAAGCTCTTTAATGCGCAACTTTATAAGCGCAGTATTATGCAGCACTAACTTAGTGCCTTTAACGAGCTGCGAAAGCCTATCCTATGCTATTTGTAGTGACTAAGTAATAGAATTACGTACAAACTTTAACTATAAGCTAAATTCACGTGTATTACTTAGAGTCCTTAATAGCTATAGCGTCTCTAGTAGTAGAGGTCCTAGTAGGGTGCGTATACGTATATTAAGGCAATTAAGTACTACCTACGCGTTTAGAGGGACTAGCCTTATTGCCATAAAGGCCTTTTAATAGTTCTAAACTATAAATACGCTTAAAAACGCGTCTTTAAAGGCTAGTAGGAACGCTTCCTTATTAATATAGTAGACATATTATTACGCTAAGCCCTAAATAATATTAGAGTACTTATACTTAAGCAGTAAGAAATACACTACATTAAGTAGCTAGAGGATGTGTAATAAGTATAGTAGTATATAGAGTGTAAGGATCTTATTATTATAATAATAATCCTTAAAATCTTGATTAAGGTGACTTTTATAGCTATCTAAAATTAGCAACTAATAGACGCTAATAGTTCTTACCTTTGTACACTTATTAAAGTACTTTAACTACGTAAGACTAAGCTTATTAGTTGTCTATCTATTCTCTAAGACTAAGAGCTTCTAATTACGTAGTATATTAGCTTCCTAGTACTATAAAGAGATATAGATGCATCCTTTATATATAATAAATAGTAGGGTAAATATACTATTTAAATATATACTCTAGATATCTATTGACTACTCCTTATCGCCTAGTTAAACTGTTATAGGCCTTTCTTACTTCTCTAAGCTAGTAACTACTTTTATAGAGCTAATAACACCTATCTAAAAGCTAGTCTTATTAAAGTTATATATATTATTATTATGTACGCTGTACTTTACTTTAGTATCCTATATAAGCTTAAACTACGTGCTAACTACCTTAGGATCTTCCTATAGTACCCTCTAATAGTCCTTTAAATAGTTCTAAACTATTTATAACTATTCTAAATAGTTTACAAACTATTTTACCTAGTTAATGCCTACTTTCTTACTACCCCGCTCGCGTAGTAGTTTATTCGCTATATCTAACACTTTATCTAATGTAGGCGCGAATCCTCGTGAATTAAGGTTAAGGATGTATAGGATAAGTATTTCCTACTTAGTTAAAGATAGTTTTAAATAGTTTAGTACCATTTCTAGTTAAAACGGTATTCCTTTAACGCGTTTAGTAAGGACGCGAGGCTTAACGTTAAAGGCCTTAGCAGCGCTTTGATAGCTTTGGAATTAGCCTCTATTGTATGCGCTAAGGGCAAGCTATAGTCTACCTTCGTGTTAGAGTCATTCAGACCTTTATTATTAAGGCATTTTCATGTTAAAGATGGAGTTAGTGTTGCTAAGGAATTATAGGCGGTTTAGTAGTGTAGGCAGTTTAGTAGTACTTTACATTAGTAAGTAATAATAATATTAATAGTAATAATAATAATAATAAGGAGCTATAATAATAGAGGTAGAGAAATAGGTAGTAAAAGTTTAGACGCTACGCGTAACGTTAGTAAGTTAGTGCGTAAGCTAACTAAGGATAGGCTAACTATAATACTAAAAAATTATATTATAATATTAATCTACTAGGGCTATAGAAACTGTATAAGGTTATAAGTTATTTAAGTTATCTAAGTAAGTTTTTCTATCAAAACTTAACTTGCTTAGTAAAATCGTATAGGTGAACTTGACTTGCTTGGCTTGGCTTGGCACCAAGTTGAACAAGCAAGGCTTCCAAGTTACTTGCTCGTTGCGATCTCTGCGAACGGGACTTGGCATACTTAGCTTCTAAAGCCACGATGGCTTCTGCAAGGCACGGGTGCTGTGTCAAGTCCTCGTTGACCTCATTGGTATTAATAATACGGCCCTCGCGGCACTTCACGGTGAGGGAACGAGCTACCGTATCGAAGACATCCTCTGGGTCCATGGACGGAGGTAGTTGAGAGATGAAGCCGAGATCTGTATAGCTAGCGACCGCCTTGTTCCACCGCCTAATGTAGAAAAGCTTCACATGCTCAGTGTAGAACTCGAACCCAAGGTGCACCGTCACCCCACAGGTGAGAAGCTCCCTGTAGACATGCGTAGCAGCCATGCGGCATGGAGTCCCCTTGTACCTCACGATGCGCCGACCTTGCTGGAAGACATGGTGAACACGACTTTGGGGAGATCAGCTCGGTATCGCTCTTGTAGATGTCGACCATAGTGGTACCTCAGAGCATCCACGTGCGGTAACTGGTGCTCATCTTCCGGAGGTCCACCTATTTGCTACCCGCTTGCCCCCCCTTCATTTACCACACATAGTCATCGTTTTGCCCTTCTTACCACCCTCCTCTTCGTCTCTCCACCATCGATCCTCGTGCCGAAATAATTAGCTTTGGCTGACTGCCCATGTCCCTTTCGTTCCCTTCCGGATCCACAATCTCCCAGCTCTGGCACCAGTCACCCCATCTTTCCCTCAGACTTTTCTTCTCCTTCCTCCGGTCTTCCTTGGCTAGGGTGGGGTAGGCGAGGATCGCTGAGACGCTTGCTGCTGGTGCGTGTGATTGTGCCTGCGACTTTTGCTGGTTTGGAGGTGTTGGGTTTCCGAGAGATGATGGCAGGCGGCGACTTTAGTATATTTTGGTGGCTGGCTTGAGGGTTCGGAGTCGTAGTATAGCGGCGGTTCCGTGTCGGGTGTGGGTCCGCTGGGGTCTTTTTGTGCAGGGTTTTGTGGTTGGAGGGTCGGCTTCTTGAAGAGACCTTTTGTCCAAGCCTCGATCTGTTCTCTCGTGGCTTTAAACTCCTTCTCTTTCGACGGCATGGCGAAGTCCTTTGCGCGGGCTGGATTTATCGCGGATATCGTGTTTGACAGTGGGAGGCTCCGGGACTTTTGGAGCGTGTCGGGAATGGCTCAGTCGAGAGGTTTGAGGCAGCTAGTATGGAGGTCTTTATGATGGATGCGAGGCAGTCAGAAATGGGGTCAACATCAGCAAACAAACCCAGCTGCCGCTGTCATACACTAGGTTTACCGATTCCGTCTTAGCGCCCGCGGTCCTTCCGTGGTTCCACGGTTGCATTTTCGCCCTCATCATCGTCAGTTGACGAGGCTTAGAACACGAGTGACGAGAGGCTCGCTCTCGCCGTCGTTTGAAAGTGAGAAATAGCAGGCACCACCTCAATAGTAAAGAGTGCAAGGACTCCATGAACCTTTCTGCAGTATGGATATGCCGCCAGTTCCAATCCGACAGCCCACGGTGCGAAGACATCATCATCATCCGTTTAGCTTCCGAACCGGCCAAGATGCGAATGATGTGAACTGAGCACACTGTACGGATAAAGATGCTTGACATCTTGCCCACGCCTGATAAAAAATATTGAGATGTCGAGAGAGAGAGAGAGTAAGAGAGAAACGAGTAGTTGATCTTAAGACCATAATGTCCAAGTACCAAGATCGAGTAACTACCGTAGAGAGAGGAGAGAGCGAAAGAGACGGACGAACTCTTATACTTTTATAACAACAAAGACTAGGTCGGGCATTGGACTCTCGTGGAGGGACGGTGAATGGAATAAGACTTCTGGACTCGGCTCTACTGCGAGGAGGAGGATCTACACGTCTATAACAAGCGCATCGTCCACCACAACACAAACACCGTCAAAAGAATCTACCGCGTACCTTTGAACCCCAAAGTCTCGAACCACCCCACCCCTGCTTAACACCGACACTCCACCCCCCTACGACTGAGACAAAGATACTTGACCCCCTTATACGGCGTAACCCCACTCCCAAGCCCCTTGCTTCTCTTCACATCCAGCCCCAAACTCTCCACTTTGATTCCGCTCGGCAGCCAGCCTTTTACGGAAAAACTAACGGTGGCGCAGGAAGGCATCAGAACTTTCATTTTGCTCTTTTCTGCCTGCAGGCCCACACCACCGCTGCTGCCTCCGTTTCCGTTTCCGTTTTTGTTGTTGTGGTTGAGGGAGGAGGGGTGGGCTTGATATGAGGAGGTCTGGTCATCGTCATAGTCGTATGTATTACGCGAGAGGCTAACAGGACCGCCATCAACATCATTCTCGATATCGATATCAGCGTCTCGGCCTACGACGGTGCCGCGGAGAGTAGCCGTAGCGCCCATGCCGCTGCCTCGGTCGTTGGCCATGAGAGTGCTGATTTCGCGCGTGTTGATGCGCCATTCGATGCTGCGATCTCCAGGTGCATATCCCGCTTCTCCCGCTCCTTTAACCACCCTCAGATCAGTGACGTTTTTCACGGCCGCGGGGAGCGGGATGTGAACGACCATTTCTTCGATCGAAGGTGCTGATGTCGTTCCCGATGTTGTTGAAGGCCCGAAACTCGCTCCGCCTAGGCCTCGCCCCCCAATCCCTCCTCTGCCTGATAACGAGGAAGAGGTTGCACTTGATGGGTTTAATGATTTTCCTGTGAAGCGCGGGTTGAGTTGTAATCGGACTTCGAAATCCGCACCTGCAGGTCCAAGACCCGTCTGCACGCTCACTGTGGCTGGGACGTTCAACCTGGGACTTGATTTCGCCGTTGCGCTTGTTGAGAAACTTTCCAGTGCCGCTGAGCCCAGTAAATCGACCTCATACCCCGCGAGCACAAACCTTCCATCCGGTGGTACAAAGCTCAGTTCCCCAGGTCTCTCCTTCCACCGGTTCAGCCGAACGCAAGGATGGAAGACCGGCAACGCGACTGTGTTTCCTACACCGCCTGGACATCCAAGTTGTAGATGCAGATCCGGAATCCCCGAGACTTTCGCCGTGAAGGCAATCGTGCCATTCACTATGGCCGCCAACGGCCGCCCAGAAGGCGATAACGTAACGTTGAGAGTCTCGACGATATCGACGTAGAGCTCGTTACTCGTATGTCGTACATTCGCACGTCTCCATGGTATTCGGCTCGCATTCTGCGCCGCGCTTCCCCCTGCCCCTCCCATAGGAGCTAACCGTGGACTCGCACCCCTCCCCATTCCCCCCAGCGAAAAAGGCCCTCCTCCACCTCCAGCACCGCCTAAACTCGGCGTACTAGCAGGCAAGCCCACCTGTCCTAGTAACCCCTTGAGCAAACTCGGCGCCTCGACCACATCTTTCAGCGCATTAGGTTCCGTGCAGCTCACCACGCCGCCATCGACCATTTCGCTGAGTAATTGTGCAACAACATCATAGTTCGCTTCGATTTTACTCGCAAGAAGGGGTGCGCCGAGATAGTCTTCCAGCACGTCGGCGACGCGGTGGAGGAACTCGAGGATTTGGAGGGGGCCGCCTGTGTCGGTGGAACACGGGCAGAGGAAGAGGAGTTGGTCTTGGGTTATGCTGTAGAGGAGCGTTGAGGGGTTTGTGTGTGGGAGGTAGATAAGAGGGGGGCGCGGAGTAGGCTCGGAGAGGTAGAGCGGGAGGAGCGTTGACGAGGGTGGTGGTCGGCCGGTGTAGATGTGCTCGAGGAGTGGGGTGCTGCATTTTATTAGCTTAATGGAGTGGATGTGGAGGAGGAGGCGGACTTGTGCTCATCGAAGATGTAGAGGGCTTCTATCGTGCTCATCTCTCACCGAATCCTCCGCGTTGAGGTTGGACTGTGTAGGGGAGGCGGGGTGTTGCGGGGAACGGAGGAGCCCGAGCTGTGAATTGCGGTTCCTCGTTGGCAGGGGCCCCCTGCTTTCCCGTTTCCTCTCCGACTGCATCCAAAGTCCTCGAGCCATTTAGCAAAGTCTCACGCAGCACTCCACCCTTCAAACCCCGTCTGCATGAGCAAATCCATAATGGCAGTTCAAGACCTTCCCCCGCCGACAGCGCCCACCTTCAAAGAAGCACTAAAGCAAGACAAAGCCGAGTACGACGACTGCACGCCATGTCGCGTTATCGGTATGTCGACCCTACACTCCTCCCAGCTCTTTTCGCTCTGTATTCTCTCATACAAGATCTGACGGAAATGAATAGGAAGCGCCGCATTCATTGGCCTCGGCACCTACACGTACGTCTCCGGACACGCACAGCTTCGCGCGCAAGAAGCCGTCATACGGAAAAGCAAGAGCAGATTCGGGATGGCGAGTAGGCGGGCAGGCATGACGGGGACAGCGGCATTTCTGGTGGGCTTAGGGGTATATCGGTGGTTCAATTAGACTACTCGGGGAGGTGTGAAGGGGCAACAGGACGGGAAGCGCGGACGTGAGGAGTAGATGTACTGCATGCAGTGTACTATATGTTGGGGAGTGCTGGATTCAATCTGGCGGATATGCATAGCAGAGGCGTTTGGTTCCATTTGGCTGGAGACGATAAAACGTGTAGAAATATTGTATGAATATATGGCGTACGAAAGTTATTCCACAGGAGTGGGATAGGCACGAGGTTCAGATATTAATTCACTTTATAATTATCCACCTCCGTCCAAACTACAAACCACCTGCTTTAATTATCCTGCTGGGCCCTGCCCAGCCCCAAAAACTGCTGTGGTATCAGATAATGCTGCTGCCAATAAATGCTTTCTATTCGCCATGCTAAACATGTTCACCATATCTATAAAACGCCGCCGCTGATGCAATGCAAGGATGTCATGAACTCGCCCCTGGTGTAGTCGCCAATGTACTGAGGCCTACGACATGCGACCCCGCTTGCCGCCGCCGCCGCCGGGACCGTCTCGTCGGTCGTTGTTGAAGTCGACGTTGAAGAAATCTTGCATGAGCTTTCGTTTTTGTCCCGCTCCACTGCCCAGCGACACTATGTTTTGAGCGGCAGCGCGTTGTAGGTTCCGTGATGATGATCGGTGATTTGGACGGCGTGGGGCAGGGAAAGCACGACGTGCGGCGGCCGGGAGGTCGTATGAGGTGGGTTCGGCAACGGCATTCGAAGGGTAGGTCTGTGGTGATGAGAAGTGGAACATGGTAGGCAGCGGCGTCATCTCCGCGTCGGGCGAAGGTTCTGCAGCAACTAGCGGGGGCGCCGAGTCACAGCGGATGGCGGGCTCAGCAACTCTCTCGACAGCCCGCGTGTCTTCTGGGCTGGAGTTCCTTTCCATGATGGGCGATGAGCTGCGTGCCCGTTTGTCCTCCTCTTCGTCGCTGTCGCTGGTTGAATGTACTGGGAGTGTCCCGTGTGCCCCGTCTAGGCGCTCCGCGATCCACTGCCGTATCCGCCAGCCTTCACCGTCGTCGAGCCCTATATTCTCTTTGTCCAGAAATCCGACGAGGTCCTCCAGGGCGTCTTGGTAGCCGTCTGAGCGCGCCCGGTCAATATCCGCGAGGGCGTTTTTGTACAGATTTGTGACCGTCAGGGCGGCGCTGCGAAAAGCTTGATGGGTGTCGGGCTGGGGCGTAGGCTGCCGCCGCCGCGCCCTAGGGAGAGATGTATTGAGACTGCGCATCGAATCCATGGTGGTGAGTGGGGTGGTAGAGGTGCAGTCTCGCGGGCTTTTTCTTTGATGGGTGGGTGTTGTGCTGTCTCGTGCGTAGTTATAAGGGAGTGCAGTCGAGCGGGGAGGATCGTATGTCTCGTGGCCGTAGCTGTGGCGTGCCTGGCTGTGAATGAAGGTGACAGACGCTACTAGTAAGAGAGCGTGGAGAAGACACTGACAAGTTCTCGTGGTGATAGGTGGGGTTCGTTGTTGGCGCCTTCCGTGCTGACATAAGCGGCGAGAGCGAACCGCCGACGTGGGCATTTCATTCACCGTCACCACCAACAGGGGCCCATTCCCATCTTATCTATGTCATCTCCGATTGAACGCCTCCCCGTTGAGCTTACTGACTTCATCATCGCTCATTTCTCACTGCCCGAGTACCAAAACTTTCGTCTCGTATCAAGACTCCTACACCACGTGACGCTATCATCTTTCCACAACCGCTACTTCGCTCGTCGCACTACGACCCTTACGTCTTCATGTCTAGACCGGCTTCTCAAAGTCTCGGCCTGTCGCCACCTCGCCGGCCACGTCTCTCTTCTGTCCATCAAAGTCCTGAACAACGAAGAAATTGACCTCCTGCGCGACATCCACCGCGTCGGTATATACCCACCGCCCAAGCGCTTCCCCAAAATCACACAGGTGAAGCCTGCAGATATCAGCCATGAAGTTGCCTGTTTCGATCGTCTGTTAGCCGGCGACGACCCGAAAGATGCCATCGACAAGCTGAGCAGAGCGATGCGGCGATTGACCAACTTGAAGTCAATCCGCCTCTTCGTGAACGACAAGACGCTAAGCAATAAACCCTATTATGTTGCCGGAGAGTTACCCTGCGATGACTTTGAAGTGGCGTCTTTGACTTTCAAAGCCGTCCTCGCTGCTCTGCTGAAGAGCGACATCCAAATTGAACGCTTCCAAACCGTCAAAGGTACTCATATACGAAAAAAGACCCGCTCGGCCAGCATCATCTACACGGCCTTCCAGTTCCCCCTCGATCGAATCGTCAGTCTTGGAAATGCTTTCTCGTCACTTAGGGTCCTCGTTCTGGCCCTTCGCACCAGCTACAGCGGCGACTCTCGTGTGCCAGGATGGCAAAATCACATTTCCCATTTCATCGGCGCCGCCGCAGCTTTGGAGGAGTTGACTCTATGCTTCCAGCCCGAAGATAGAGCATCCAGGCACAGAGCTGCGGTTATGCAATCCATCGCTTGCTCCGTACAAGTGCCCAATTTGAAGCTCTTCCACCTATGGGGTGGTGCTTTTCGTGCGGACGATATGACCTTGTTTATGAAGAACCATTCGTCTTCATTGCGGCAGTTGCATATCCGCCAGTGTTTCCTCAGAGAAGGAAAATGGCACGATTTCATAAACTCGCTCCGCGAATCGCGCTTAGAATATCTGCGCCTTGCGAAAGTCACATACAGGAGCGGCGGTTTGAAGGATGTACAATGGCTAGATCGCGACACCGGGGATATGAAAGATAGAATTCTACTAGATGCAAGCCATGAAGAGGGGTGGACCATGGACGAGATGCTAATTGATTGCGTGGACCGGATAGATGTTTCGCACGAACACGAAGCACTACAACATTGAAGAGGATTGAGCGAGCGCAATTCAACTATGTGACGATATATGGTATCATTGCGACAGCTCCGCGTTTCTCAATTGCCACCCATGCGTTGTTAAACATATCGGCGATGACAACTTTTGACTTTGCAAGATTGATCATCCTCTCAGACGTCGAGTGTATTTCGACACAATATTGGTAACCGTCGCGCTCATGTGTGAGCATGTGAGTGAGTGCAATGTCGATCCGGGGCGATAGGGCTTAGAAATGAAGATCCATGGAGGGCGGATGTTGACTTTGGGATTCCGGAGGTAGGTGTTACAGACAAGCGTCGCTTCGAGGCGCTCCAACCATCGGCTAGACGCCTTCTACCACAACCTGAAGCAAAATTACGCCGTTGAACTCGAGCCCATTCATGAGACTTTTGGATATCGATCCTTCTCCGGAAGCCCTGAATAGTTGTACGCTTCATTCGCCTCCTCCAATACGTGAGGATTCTTCTCCCGCCGCACGTCCTCCTCCTCTTCCTCGATCTTGTCCAGATAGAAGCGGAACACCACCATGGTCATCGTTATAAAGAATGCGATGAGGGGAACCACGGCAGCCATCGCACCCACTGCCATAGCTGAAGGGATTGGAGGCCGTCGTGGTGGACTTGTCGCAGCGAGTGCGGAGGCTCTTTGCCTAGCTTTTTCGGCTTTGGATTTCTTTCTGCTGTTTCCCGACGCGGACATCCTGGGGGCAGATGCTGATGTAGAGTTGGGTTTTGGTTTATGTTCCGTGGACGGGGCTGTAGCGACTGTGGCAGGTGACGGACCACCCTCGATGCCGTCCGCGATGGCCGACGCGATCGACTGGCCCCGTTCAGCATCGTCGAGGGCAAGCGCAGTCGTCGAAACGAAGAACAAGAACGCTATCAGTACATGTAAAAAGAGAGTTTTGGCTGACATGCTTGTGGGTGAACCAGGCAGCGCCTGAGGATCGTCACAGAGGCGGGCCTGGCTGTCTACTATACTCGCTCGCCGGGGGCAAGGAGGTCTATCCCCTGCACTAGCCTATACAGTGGCGGAGTTCTGTCTTTGGAACACACTTGATGCGTTTTGCATTAATGGTCTGGGAGATTGGCTATGTTTGGGTGGGTAAACGTGTGGCAGAATGGCTATTAGCTGGGTTGGGAGAATCGATGAGGTGCATGAGGGCCGGCGTTCGGCCTAAGTGCCTCAGAAGCTTCGAAGATGTTTTGGAATGCGCCATGTTTTCAGGGTCGCAGGCGGTTGGGCGCGGGTAGCCGGTGCTGGTATATCGTCTCCTTGCATAACTCTTCATTTACCTACGGGAAGCTCCACCGACATACAATGGCCCAGGCGATATTTCCCTCCTCCCGTCAGTCTTCTCACAGCTCTCATCCACGCCTTCACCAAAGCTCGCAGCCTCGCCAACACCACATTTCCGTCTCAAAGCTCCTCAGGCTGTGTCTGGGTCGCTCCGTGGTTCATAGATGGTAATAATACCGGCGGTCCCAGCGTCTTGATGCATTGCACGTCTCATCCCTTCCGGCGCCTGGCGTGATTGGGTCCGTACTCGGAGGCTCGCTACCAACAACGCGCACGAATTCCAAATCGCCCCGTTTACTTACACACGTGGTTGTTCTTTGTACGATGCGGAGTTTCACTGTTCGGTGGAGCTGGTGTCGAGCTTTGAGAGGGATGTCTTGGTCTTCGGTGTTGGAATGACAAATGTTGGAGATCTCGCTTGGCAGGGCTTAGACTAGACTAGATGGGTAGTAGCGCCACTCGCAGCAGCACCGCCTCGTGGGTGTGGCTGATATTAAAAGGACCAGTCATTGGTCCTTCCCGCCATCCTTCATTTAGGCTGCGATACACGGTCGACGTCATCTCCTCAGCTCTCAGCCTTCTAAGAGGCTTCGTACATACGCCGCTCCCCTCGTCTCTCAGTTACGCCCAACTCAACGTCGCGCAGCGAATGTGCCCCAAGGCCACCTCTTCGCATATAAATCGTGGGGCGAACGCGATGTGTGATTGGACATGACGGAGAGACTGACGAACGTTGAATGCGAGCAGTCGCAAGCGTCACTGCTATAGGGCTGTGCACTGTGCTTACATACCACCAAGAGTCTTCGTAAGGCGAAGGTATGACGTAAACGGCATTGGTCGTCGGTGGTGACTGGCGCCTTGGCGCCTTGGCGCCTTGGTGGGTGAGTGGTTGAAGGAACCAGCTGCCAGTGACCACTTCTCAGCCGCGCCTCACGTTAACGCTTTTGCTCTCTTTGTTCCTACACAGTACGGATAATCTCACTTCTTACATCTTCTATCCTTAATCCTGCAACTTCAACCGGGTAGACCGACCTCAGAACGCAAAACGAAATATCCCTAATCCCCCAAAACCACTAAATAAACACTATCCACGCCATCCAACATACACCCCACTCCATCCAAGCCCACCAGCCCACCAAAGATGACGAACCCTCTTCCCCCCGTCCCCCAACCCATCGGCATCTTCCCGCAATTCATCGCCAAAGCACCCGAAACCATCGTCCTCAAAGAGCACGTGCTCTCGCTGACGGGCGACTCGTTCAGCATCAAGCTCACCAATGGCACGCCGATTGTGCAGGTCGAGGGCAAGGTCATGTCGCTGAGCGGGCGCAAGAAGGTGCTCGATATGCAGGGGAATCATTTATTTAGTATTCGCAAGGAGCATTTGCACATCCACACTACGTTTGGTATTGAGGATCCTAATCAGGTGTGTATGACTGTGTATGACTGTGTGATGGGGAGGGGTGATTGAAACGGCGGAGATGCAGGCTAACGGAGTTTAGGCTAAGATTATGGAAGTCAAGAGTAGTTTTAGCAGTAAGTTGAATCACCCCTCGAACCACCAGACAAATGTTTCGGTTCGCGCCGCGAGAATGAATACGGAAGGCGGTTTCTCTCTCAGCAACGGTTCGAATCGAGCTGACGTCGAAAACAGTCTTCGGAAGCAAAGCGAAAGCGACGTTTACCTCGCAGAACGGCAAAGCCGAAGCTCTAGTCATGAAGGGCAATTTCTTCGACACCAGGGCTGAGATCACGGATGAGGCGCAAGGCGGTATGTTTGCCCTTTCCATCTTTCCATTGCCCACTTCCGCCTCCTCTCCCCACCTCTTCCCACCTGCTCCTGCTTAAATGCCGACACTAACTAATATCGCGTGTTTAGGCCTCGTCGTTGCCCGCATCGACCGCAAGATCCTGAGCGGCAAGGATATTTTCTTCGGCCAGCAGACGTATGCGGTTGAGATTGCGCCGGGCGTTGATATGGCGTTGATTGCGGCCATGTGTATCTGTTTGGATGAGAAGAATAACGAGAAGTAGAAGTAGAAGTAGGGAGGAGCGAGTGATGAGAGAGGGATGGAGATGGGTGCTGGAGTGGAGGTGGGAGGGCGTGGTTAGTTTGGTTTGGTTTGGTTTGGTTAGGTAGAATGGCGGAATACCCCTGGTGTGCTTGCTACCTTTGTTTGTTTCATGAACGATGACTTTTTGCATGTAGGATCTATACGATTTAGGATGTTTATGGAATTTCTTTTGGAGTGTTGGCGTTTGTTGAGCTGTGGTTTTGGGGATCTTGGGAGCTTTGCGGATATTTTGCTCGGTTCCTTTCGGCTTAGTGCCAGAGACACTACAGAGCCCAGATGTCGGTTCTCCTACCCAGGTGAGCCCCTCTACTCAACACATGATATATCACTTTCTCTCTTATGCCCTCAGCTCCTTACCTTCCAACCGTCATGCACGTGCTTAACGTTGCGCAATGTGACTGCTTAGAGATTTGTAAACTTTACCCTTCCTTCCTCACTCCCCACATTTACCCAAACCAATGGGCACGGTAATCGCTAAGAATTATTCACAGCCACCGCTTCTTCCCAATCACTTCAGCAAGCTGAACACAACCCTACACGCACCTGAGGCATGATTCCTGAACAGGATTACTGCATCCGGTTAGCGCATCATTAGTTCGTATTCTGAGGCTGCTGCGCATGGACGGGCTCGTGCTTATGAACTCCGTCGGTGATAGAGGAATCATTGCAGATCTGTTGTGGAGAGTTTAAGGATATACGGATATTATGGTTTGGGGTAGTGCTTGAGTTTTGGAATCGAGGAATGGGGAGCAAGGTATAAGTAGAGATGGCATCATCATCAACATCGAACAACTTCCTCCGACTTTTCTCTCATTTCCTTTCAGTCCACTTCCCTTCCATTGCCTTCTATCAGCACTTTTTACAACTACGGTTTCGAAATGCGTCTCTCAAAATCATCGCTCCTTCGACTCCTTCTCGCAGCATCGTCTACCCTCGCCTCCCCCATTTCTTCACTTCCCAACGCAACTCCCGGCCAGGCATCCGTTACCAATGGCAAAGCCATATACATCAACACCAACTCCTTCGAGAAAAACGCAATCGCAGCTGTCAAGATCAACGCCAATGGCACTCTCGGCGAAGCGTCCACTACATCTACCGAAGGAATTGGGGGCGCGGCTATAAATGCCATGGGCCAACTCGCTATGCCCGACTCCCTGGTCTCTCAATCTGCCTTGACTATTGCCGGACAGGTACGTCTCTCCCCCTCCTTCTCCAGTCAAGAAATGAAACATAGAACTAACCCCACCCCCAACCCCAACAGCACATCTTCGCCGTAAACGCGGGCTCAAACACAATCTCCATGCTCACCATCTCCCCCTCCAACCCCCTCCACCTCACCCTCATCGGCACCCCCGCCCCCCTCCCCGGAACCTTCCCCAACACCATCGCCGCCTCCCTCGCGAACTCCCTCGTCTGCGTCGGCACTACGGGTTCCAAAGCCGGCATTTCCTGCGCGCATTTCGACGCACAAACCGGCATCGGCGAAATGGACGCCCTCCGTCCTTTTCCCCTGGGTCAATCGGACCCGCCCCGCGGACCGACGAATACAGTCTCTCATACGTTTTTCTCAGAGGATGGGAACAAGTTGTTTACAACCGTGAAGGGTGATCCGGGGAGAAATACCACGGGGTTCCTCAGCGTGTTCGATATTGATGAAGGCGTGAAGGGTGATGATTGTGTGGAGAAGAAGAAGAAGGTTTCGCTTTCTCGGAGGGAAGTGAGGCAGAGTCCCGAGGGAACTGCCGTGCTTTTTGGTTCACAGATAGTGCCTGGGACGGATTCGACACGGATTTTCGCGACGGATGCTTCCTTCGGCGCGGGGATCCTCGCCGTCTCTCCCGCTCCCGCTCCCTCTCCCTCCTTTTCCAAAACCAACGGTACTAGCGACTCCAACACCAACACCACCATTAACGCTACTGCTATAACCCTCATCCACCGCCGCCCCATCCCCGCCCAACGCGCAACATGCTGGTCCGCAATCTCCCCCCTCACACACACCGCCTTCGTCACCGACGTCGCCGTCAACCGCATCGTGGAAATGAGCCTCACAGACGCGAGTATCCTGAGCACTATCGATTTGAGGAACAAGACTATGGATGCTGGGTTGATTGATCTTAGGGCCGCGGGGCGCTTTTTGTATGTGTTGAGTCCGGGGAATGGGACGGCGGAGGCGGCGGTGCTGGTTGTGGATATCAGTGGTAGGGGGAGGGAGAGGGGGTTGGTGCAGAGGAGGGGCCTGGGTGATGTGCGGGTTGGGGGGAGTGCGATGGGGATGGCTGTTTTGGTTTAGGCGGTTGGTGTTGGGTGGAGGTGTAGGTGGAGGGGAATGGGGTTAGGGAGTGTGGATGGTTGTGTTGGTGGTATCTCTTGTTTTTTGGTCGCATTTTTTGTATTCGATGTTTGTATTTATAGACTGTTGTTTTGGGTACGAAGGGGGTTCTTAATCGCGGAGGAGAGATAAATGTACAGGACTTTTATTGTAGACTTATCTTTAAGTGTTTATTGTCATGGTTTTGCAATTAAAGGCGGGATATTCTGATATAGCGTTTGGGGAGAGCTTGACTTTGGACTTGAGTGAAAAATATTGGAAACACATCCAGGTGTTGGGTCCCACGGTGTTCGCGCCTTGTGCGTGCGAGTTATGTTAAGAAGTGAGTACAATATATTTAAGCTACTTTAACACCAGCTAAAGCTCTTATTAAACCTCCTTAATTTTTTGGTTACTAGAGGAATAGAATGTATATTTTTAAAAACAGCTATCTTAAAGATAAGAGATAGTAGCCTAACGGATTATTATTGTTCCTGAAAGAGGAAGCTATAGTATATAAAGGCGTAGATAAATAAGAAGGATAAGTAAGAGAAATAAACTTATAACCTAACTAACTACTATAAACTTGGCCTTTGTAGCCCTCTATCAAAGTTCTTTAACTTGCAATAGCCACAACTCTAGTTAGGTACTAAGGTGCCTAGAAAGTACTAAGAATTTCTATTGCTTCGCTTAATTGAGACAAATGGCCGTAGCATGCTTTAGAACATGTCAAGCAAACCTTTCAACAAGTATTTGTTTGACGCATAAAGGCGGTATTGGCATGATCCAGAACGGGCCAAAGCAAACCGATCAATGAATATATATTCGACATGCGCTGTTGACAGTTATTCCAACTCGCAACTCCTCACAAAGTATGTCATACTACCGGAAGCCACACATCAGTATCGAACCGCTCCCGTCAACCCCAAATGGTGGTCGACACCCAGAAACCCTAACTCTCTTCTCACCGATAGAGCTCGAAGCTCCATTCAAGATCCAACTCATTTCTTCCCACGGGCTGCACATATTCTTCGACGACCCCAGCCAGCACGCACAAACGCCCATCCTGATATGCAAGGGCGCGAAAATCACATCCAACGTCACGCTCTACTTCCAGCCGGCAGGGCCGGTTGGCCCCGACTTCGTCGCCGGCTGGAACAAACTACCCGATGAGATCCTGATGGAGATTGTCGCACAGGACTTGTTTTCGATCTTCGGGAGGAGGAGATATTCGGATAGAGCAATGTTGGACCAAGTACGCAAGACGCCACAGATTGCCGGGATAGTTATGGAAGCATTCTACAAGTACAACACTTTTGAACTCCGGCTACGCAGAAGAGGAAATAAGGCTTCAGAACCCGAGGAAGTGCGATTTTTCTTCGCGTATCCTCCTCGCCGTTTCAATAACTTGGTCCAATTCCTCCGGTTCCGCCTCACGGTCCAACCCGACGCTTTCAGGTTTCTCCGAAAGCTGTTGGAGGGCGAATACGGGTTTGAGAATCTGCGGGAATTGGACGTTGAGGTTGGCTACAAGGGCTCCTGTCTCGGACCGGACGCCAAGTACTCCAGCGTGGATGAGTTTGTGGGAGAAGTGTTGTTGGACTGGAAGCCGACGATGAAGGGTAGAGGGAGACTTGTGTTTTCGTATGATAATGATTGGTCTTCTAACGGAGCGAAAAGCTTGGAGGATAGGAAGCGCCTGGCGGAAGAAATTCGGAAGCGGATTGTGTTTGATCCTGCGAAGTAGAAGGAAGACGTAAGACGAAATGGAGGCTTTGAGTTAGAAGGTTTGAGCGAGATGGCGTGTTAGTAAATGGTGGTGGGGGAATCTTACTTCATGTCATTTGCGAAATGACTTCATGAATTTAATTGGATAGCGTGGTTTGCAAACTTGTGGCAGGGTAGAGGTGGTTCCGGAAGGCTTGAGATACATTTAGTCTATTTACTAGTAGGATACAAGACTTGTATAATACCCTGCGTAGAACCTGTTTCGTTCCACACTGAGTGGGCTAAGCTAACACAAAACTCCATCCTCACAATGTGTTGTGGTTGCAGACGCCCTGTTATTACCCCTGGCGCTATGGTAGCACGAAATGAAACAAAACCTTTGTTCAACACGAAGCATCATGAAGGCATCAGCCAGCTCCTTCCTGACAACATGATCCAGACCCATACAAGCTCTCAGCCTATCCTTCCACTCGACGACGATGAACCGCCCATCATACAGCTCTCAACGCCGATAATAGTGAGTCCACATGTCGCGATTCGCATCCAAGCAACATCACCATGCCTAGTCGCGCCATTGGGATTGGGGGTTCGGACAACCGCTTTCGAACACGACTTGCGTTAATACCGAGACCGGGACCACGACCGCTATCACAGCTTCGTGTAAAGTGGTGTTACTTCCTCTGGCCCCCATTTAGCAAGACTTGGATCAGTGGATGAAACAATTTACCCGACGAACCGAAGCTCAAAATCCTCGCGAAGGATCTAGTTGGAGACGGGAGGACAACCGAACCATATCTGACAGTCCAACCCTGCTAATCGAACGAAAGTACGCATCGCTTCTCAGATTCGTCTCTTACTACTCGTGCTACGACCGTCTGATGCTCCTCTATCTTCGCTCTACGCCTGAGATCGCAATTCTCGCCAACGACGTGCACTACACGAGAAACATCGTCCATGTTGAAGAAAAGCCTCAGGTGAACCTGTAGTACCTCGATGATCGCTATATATTGATCAAGCACCCGGTGCCAGTCATCAGTACCACCATGCGCCGGCTTGAAGTTACAGTTCGCCACTCCTCTACCAGGTTTTTGAGGCGACTTGCGTGTGGAGAGTATGGGCTTGAGGCACTGGAAGATTTGAAGTTGCGAATACGAGGCGAAGAGGGGATTTCCAACAATAGAGATAAGCACGTAGCGAAGATTTAAGGGCAAGTTCCAGAACTATGAACCAACCGTTTTTACATGTTGCGGATCACTTGAATATCATAATCTGGTCCAGGTATGGGAAAGCCAGCGACGAGTGTGAAGCGGAGAAGGTTCCCAGGAAGGAGATTACGTTTGTTGAGTTGAAAGAGAAGAAGAGATAGCGAGATGATTGAATGTTGGGAGGGTGATGACACGCGGAAGGGTTTAACTGATGTGTTCGGGATGAACGGGCTCCTTTGATTGCGCCTTCCATGCAAAGCTTCAGTCAGCATTTTCTCAAAGCAACAAACTATGGAATATGTACAATCAAGCAAGCCATTGCCATCTCCTTTTCTTGTTCTAGCAGTGACGGATAGCTCACACCCTTAACATAAACTTTCGAAGTGAAGGGTAGTAATCCTAGATTGAGAAGCATCTATTCAGAAAGTCTGCGAAGTCTCCCTCGCCCAAGTCCGCGCGGAAAAATTACCTTTCACCACGCAACAAAAAGGGAAGGTGTACGACATCTCCAATTCACGCATGCAGTGGTTTGAATACAGAAGGTGTTTATGTACTGCGCACGTGCCTCGCGGGTTGCTACCCGAAAGCCGTTAGCTCTCGAATGACGGACATGGCCAGTGAAACGCCTCTACTCGTATACCATCTTGACTCTATTGCATAGAAGCTCGTAGAATCCCACTTTGGGGTCTGAAAGAATATACCTCATCGGAGTTCGCTGTTCCAAATTTTCAACAATGAAAACAGGGAAAGAACACTTCACATAGAACAAGCAACCGAAGTTGTACCTGTTGATTCACAAGGCGATATAGTTGACCTTGAAGTTTGCTAACTTGCGTGTATACCTAATGGTATAGTTCGCTCAGCATTCTACTGTTGAAGTGTTGTGTCTTCAGCCATACCATCATCAATGGCAGCCTTGCTGAACACTATGGCGTTAACGCGTCCATGAACCGACGATAGAAAACGATGAGTGATGTCCACAGACGCTCCTTACTTCTGCCCAGGAGCCTAGCCGATCGTAGAGTATGCGGGTGAGGCTGGCCAACGGTTCGATCTCGCGAGGATCGCGATGCGGCCGATAGACGTGCGCTTCATCCTTGTCCCCTCGCTACGTTTTGCTAGACCATCGGCCCTTCAAGAATGCTATTATTGCACCAACCTTTATATACTTTATGTTACTGGTCTTGTCGTCTTATTCTCCGACAGTGGCTGAATCTAATATTTTCTCGATTTGTCTGGCTGGCTACGTGCAATCAATAAGAAACGCGGGATCGACACTGGTGACTGAGGAAGCAAGTTCAGCAGCTGCAAATAGTTTCTCTTGATAAAAAGGCAGAATTGTTCGTCAGCTCTACCGGGTGGTCGCTCGTATCCCCTTCAGCTTGCTTACGGGGCATTGCCTAGATATCGTTAGCTCCGGAACCAACCAGGCCAATTGGCGGATTACAGGGACGGCACGCCCCGCAAGGATACATCTCCATCTCTATCCACGTTGGCCCCAATCTCGGGCTACCCGTCAACCGAAGCCTTGGTACCACACGATGTCCGTCATCCAGATTGACAAGCTGTAAAGTGCGTTACGAGTTTAACCCTAGTCCCTGTCGAAATGATTGGCAGATTGTATTCCGAGCGCCAGTTTTGCAACCAAAGATTGTTCCAAGACGGCAAAGATCAACGGATAATTCACTTATTACAGCACACCACCGATGCAATGCGTCACAACACCTGAAGACGCGCATGAAGACACGCAGGTCCGTCCAAGATAACGCCCAGTAATTCACAGCTTGCAGCTCCACTCGCGCATCTCGCTATGCAGTAAAACCAAAGCATTGTCACCCCACTGCTTCGTCTACCGGCCATCATCGCTACACCCATAATTTCTCGACTTTGGAGGGACTGGGCTTAGGAAGATGGTCCAACATCAAAACCCGGTGCATGTGACCCAAGAGTACCTGGCGGAGAATATAGGACACAGACTACTCATCATCGCCTGCGCTTTTATACCTCTCGAGTTATTCTTTTTTGTTCTTTTCTACATATCGCGATATCTCGCAAAGACACTGAAAGGGTGGGATGTCTGGCTATTTATACCCGTCGGCTTTCTGTTCAACGTTGGGCTGTGCGTATGCTCAATCCGTAAGCAAAATGTTCCCTGCGTTGCGAAGCAACAGCTGACAACGCCATAGTGGCCGTCCAAATCGCGGGCGCTGGCCGCCATATCGAAGCAGTGGAGTTGGATGATCCTATGAAAGTGGTAAGGCGCTCAAAGATCCAAAAGGCCGCCGAACTCATCGACTTCGCCGCGATCACCGGTTCGAAACTAGCCGTTCTCGTCCTCTACCTGCGCATCTTCAGTATTCAGAAATATCGTATCGCTACCTGGGCCACTGGTGCGCTCGTGGTTATAACATGGCTCGGCGCATTGATTGGTAGCTTGTCCATCTGCAAGCCTTTGGCGTATCAGTGGGATAAAACCATTCCCGGTGGCCGCTGTGGCAACCTTATAAGAGGTTACCAATTGATCGGTATACCGAACCTTTTGAGCGATATCATTATGATGGTGCTACCACTACCGGCGATTTGGAAATTGCAGATGGGGATCGCAGCAAAGATCGGCTTGGTCGTTACGTTCTTATTTGGATCTGCGTGAGTGCTTCACCATGCGCTCTTTTCAAATGATCATCTATTAATGCACTGCACAGCGGAACAATAACATGCATCCTCAGAGTGGTGACCTTCTTCCACTCCACCACGCTCCTCACCGATCCAACGTACACCTGCGTCGCCACCTTCTCCTACCTAATCGCCGAAGCCGGAACGTACTTCATGGCTGCATGCATTCCCCATTTACGATATCTCAAGCGCCGTATGTTCCCCGAACAAAGTTTCACAAAATTGGTGGATACGGGTATCAAGAAGCTGCCCATAAAGGGTGATACAGTTGGTGGCACGGTTGGGAGTGGGAGTGGGAGTGGAACACGCTCCGGAAATGGAACGCGAAAGGGCGACGGTGTCTTGAGAACCACGCATATCAGTGTCGTGGAGAGCAGAATACAGGAGGAACCAGCAGGTGATGAGTTCGAGATGGAGGATCGAAGTAAGCACAGAAGTGTTCAAAGATAGAAGCAAAGTTCCTCATGATCATAATGTATTACTCAATCTAAATTTGTAGATATGTTGTGTCAACAACAACCATCTCGACGACTCGTGACTCAAACCTCCTAGCGCTTCTCGGTTGTTTGGAATGGTAGTCGAGGACCGATATCAATATGCGCTGGTGAATTCAGCTTTGTGAATACCGACCTGACATTGTGAAGATAGTAGGTCGGACATAGTCAAAGGCCAGCACCGAGGTCCCTGAGCGCCGTGAAGTCCACCATATCACCGTGCCCGCGTCACTAAGCACCGCATAGTTCCTTCACAATGGGCCCGTGCGCTGCCACTAGTGTGCCTACCATAAATACTTCCCCGCGAACATGCGTCTAGACACTCAACCTCATAACTCACCGGCCATACGACAGCCTTCATTCCACATCACTCCTCCAGCCCGCAACTGAAGACAAGACACACATCATGGGTTGCAGCACTTCACGTGTAGCATCCAAAGCCGATAAGGTCGCAGAGCTGGGCACTAGCAAATTGAATCCACTCACCTTGAGCACTTCCTACTTTCTGCGGGAGAAACAAGAGCTCTGGATTGTCTCCCA
>ML976987.1:197665-233968 GCA_010015675.1 Byssothecium circinans
GTGCTCTCCTTAATAGGTTCGAGCAACTCAACAATCTTAGTAAGTATAGCCCAGTCGTCGCTCCCCATACGGTTCTGGAATATTATTCGGGTAACTGAGTCCTCTAGTTTCTTGTTAAGTAGTCTTTTCTCCTTGGCAGCGACTAAATTACTGTATCGAAGCGCTTCTACGTCCAGAAACTCCTTAATAGAGTTGCGGAGGCGTATAAATTATATAGCTTCGTTAAAAGTAGAGTTCCATCTCATAGCATTAGCCGGAATCAACGAATACAGTACTAGGGCACCCTGGGATTGAGGATTTTCGTCCTTCCACACGCTCTCTTGCACCCGATTGAAGCGCTTAACTCGTCCTGGGCTCCTATTAATCCATAGGCTAATTAAATGGCACATGCCGACTAGCCCCCTCTTTCTCCAGAGGGCAACCTTGCTCTTAAAGTCCTTTATATGAGCAACCTCCCTTTCAAAGACCTTAAAGTCCTTGCTGTACAGCGTAGCTTGTGCAACTAGGTTAAGTATATGGCCAGAACAAGGGAGCCGTCGGTTGTTTAAACCAAGCTCAAGGCATAGGTCGTTAGCGGCTACGTCGTTCGAAGAGGTATTATCCAGTACAAAGTAGCCGACGTTCTTACTGAACTCGTAGTCCTTAATAACCTCAAGCGTACATGCCGCTATGTTCTTGCCACTATGGGTATCGTCCATCTCCGGGAGGGCTAGAAGTATGGTTTGGCACCGAAGGTTCTCGTCTACAAAATGTGCTGTAATCCCGTTCAAAGCCTTCCTCCTACAGCTCGTCTAAAGGTCAAATGATAGGTGAATTTTGCTGATAGCCCTGCTTATTACACTCCAGATCTCCTTCTTATAGGCTATGTACTCCTTCTGAATCCAGCGTGAAAGGGTGTTAGCTGACGGGATAACCTCTTGATTAATAAATGGGAACATACGGGCTACGATCCGACGAAAGTGAACACTCTCAAGCTTGCGATAAGGGATATTGTCGTACACTACCCACTGAAGGATGTCCCTTTAAAGTACCTCTGGCTTAAATATCTCTTGCATCCGAACGTAGACCTCACGTTGTCGGGGGTCAGTTCTATCCAGTAGGTCGAGGGTGGCCGCTTTTTCAAACGTAGGTACGGGATCGTTTAACGCCGCCATATAAACTGATGTATGTGACTTCCTAAAGTGGCCTAGTACTGCCCTGCTCCCTGTATTCACTTTATACAGGCAATTACTATAGCCTTTAACGTGGCACGAGCGACACAAGAACCAGAGGCCACTATCTTGCCCGACCGACCCTGATAATGGAACCCCATAGCTCCACCACCAAGCAGTTATTCGGTGGGGGCGTGATAACTGACGGAGAGTCTCCATACGCTTTAAAGACCAGTCAACAAAGGAGTAGTCGTATAGGGCTTGAAAGGCGCCTATTGGTTCGGCATGTACGACCTCACTGTCCTCGTTGGTGACCTGAAACTCCGTAGGGCAAGGGACCTGCTCGCTCTCCAGCTCAGTAAGGGCCTCCTCAGCGTCATTATCCTTGTAAATCTTGAACGACGTAGATGGGACGGAAAACGACGACGAGGGCAACGTTGGGGGCACCAAAGAGGGCTGGCTGCTCAATAATTGGCCATCTGATGGAGGGGGGGGTGTATTTAGGGGGTGTTGCCCGCTTTGTAACCTCATTTTAATAGGAGACTTCTGAAAACGATACAAATACGTATATACTGATAGTTGAGGGCTATTACCATGATGAGTTGACGTTGGATTTTGATGCCTCACTGTAATCCCTGACCATCTGAAACTATACGAAACTATAGTAAAACACCTAACTAGCCAATCAGACGACGTTCACCGTGTTTCATATGGCCCATGGGCTGGCCCGGGCCGTATGGGCTGGATGGGCTGGATGGGCTAAGTGGGCTGGCCCACACATGAAGTACACTGCACGCATGAAGACCCTATTCGCCCCGGTCGTCCCAGAGAACACTTCAAAACACTCTATCGTCATCTACGTATGATTTCAGAGAAGTTTCACTCGAGAAGGATGTTGTCTATCGTCGGAATGAATTGTTATGCAGCCATATGTGAGTATGCGCCGGACTTTTTCGGCTTTGGACTCCCGAACCAAACGGCACGCCACTACGTGCGCCGCGTGCGCGTCGATTTATTGAATGAGGCTTTGAGCGAGTTGGAGAAATTGATTGATTGAGTGATCGAGCAGAAACTACCTGAGAGGACTATATATATGCAGCCCCGGGGCCTGTGGTGAGTCACGTGATGCCGCTCACGTGATTGATCAGGCCCATGAATACCGTCCTTCAACACGATTTTCATGCCTTCGATCTATCTTGGGCTTGGAAGACCTTTCAGCGGCTTGCTCGTGAAGAAATTGGGTTTAAACGCCTGGCTGATATTGCGATTTACCTCCGTGTGGAGCGGTCCATTACCAGTCTCCCTGATCATGATTCATCTTCAACTATCTTGGGAAAGCTAGAGCGTGAGGATAAAGGAGAGGAACACTTTTCCTGTGATGGCAGAATCAAAGCTGAGGGTTCCAAGAGACCTCTCAATCCACATTTCCTGAAAGCGTGGGCAAAATTTTGTGGAAAGAGACCTCAGTATTGGAGCGTGATCTAGAGCAATTAGAAATCAGTTGAAATGTCAAAAGACAGAGGCTGATGAGCACAGGAAAGCACCGATCAAGAGGTCCATGTTTTGAGTAATGATAGCATGTCGTGCGACTGACTATGGAGTTTGGAAAATGGACATCAGTAGAATCGAACTCAAAGCAATGCCTTTATCGTGTTTTGTCATTATCTCTAGAATCGAGTGAGGCTACTAGATGGAGCACATGATAGAATTGGAAGGTGTATTGGGTTTATAGTTTGAGGGGAACAAAAATATTTACGATGTCAAATCTGGTCGGGAGCATCATCACTGGGAAATCTTACAACGTCATAGCGCGTGATTGATGGTCAGTGCGTCTCGCCGCAATAGATTTAGGCCTCACTCTCCCCCCACGTTGTCCAATACACTTATTTCCCCGACTTCGCCAACCCTCAAGCCGACAACTGCGAAGGTGAACAACAACAGTGTCTGCAACCACGCAACCCACCAACAACCATTCGACCGTCTTCGAAGCGAACGCAAACATGAATACCTCTAATACACCCCAAACTGAGAAGCTAGGCACCTCGGAAGAGACACCCCTCAAGCTTACTACACCGTACTTCCTCAGCGCGCGTACGGCCATCTGGATCGTCTCCCCTAACCCAGTCAAGGTTCATGGACCTGATGGAACGGCCATAACTACCTTCAAGTGCAAGCATCCAGCGGAGATCTCTTTCCAGACGAATGTCCACATGATGCCGTCACTCGGACCGGCATTTTCGGCGGGTTGGAAAAAGATACCGGATGAACTCAAGACGCAAATCCTTGGCTTCAATCTCACCGAGACCGAGCCAATCTCTAGCGCAGACACCTCCAGCCTCCTTGGCCTCTACCATCACCTTCGCATGACTCCCGAGATCGCCTCTCTTTCCAGAGAAGTCTTCTACACTACCAATACTTTCAGCATGCGCCCCGAAGCCATCGAGCCTCCCGAAATCATCTTCCTTGGATATGCCCCAAGACCGCGCCTAGGATATACCGTCAGGTTCCCAAAGCCAGGTGTCAATGGGTGTATACGGCGTATCAAGATCGAATTAGGGACTGCAAACTTTAGAGTTACATAGAAGTTTGTCAAACGGTTAGCACACGGAACATTAGGATTTAGTCATCTTCAGCATGTAGAAATCACACTGCTTGAGTGGACCTCTTGGAATATAGACTACCAAAACTACGGGAAAGTGAGCTTCACGTGCAAAGGAAAGATGCATGTCATGAGTCACATATTTAAAAGTGGTCCAGAAGGCAAATGGGATAAATTGATCCAAGACCACGTCACCTTCGAGGCGGAGCCTGAGGATGCAGACGAGGCTCAAGGAAGCAACACGCAGACAGGTATGGTCGAGGACGTGGAGGATGTGATTAATGCCCCACGGGAGAAACCTTCAATTTTCGAGGGGTGAAAGGGCTGGCGCTGGTGCTGAGGTGATGCGACTATTTGAATGGCTTTGAGGCTATGAGCTAGATTACGGTTGTGACGATGGCTACTTGGCTATTTGAAGCAAAGGAGCGCCTGTTTGGCGATTAGGTCACAACTGTCGTCTTCAATGGCGTTATAATGCTACACGTTAGGAGAATAAATAAACTACTCATGGCGAACTTCCTCATTCTCTAGGCGACTAGGCCGCCTATATTTTCCTGTAATCAGCGGGGAGCCTTAATCCAGAACATCCTCTTTCCCAATCAAGGCTTAATTTATTTACCTTCTGTTAGGCATACAATCGTTAAGGTACTGGCGTAGTACACGATCTCTCTTATTCGCTCACCAGCGCAGGGGGATAGTGTTTAGCGTCCTCATTATGAGATTGCCAATATGAAGCAGAAGGCATTGATCTTTCCTCCCATACTTAATACCTAGGGAATCCACTTGCCCGAAACTGGCTAGGAATTCCCTCATCTTTATGAGAAAGGGGGCGGCCGTCATGAATAGGATACATAAAAGGATTGACTCCATAGCAGTACCCCGTACTGACGAAGTAATGATGTTTCCATTATCTAAGTAGAAGAGGACTGTTGCGAGATTGCGCGTGATTACTGAGGTCAATAATGCAAAGTTGGCCGTTATCAAGGCTGAGATCTAGTATTAGCTGACGACCAATTTGGCTTTGACCTAATGACGCGTTTGTGGTCACCCGCCGCATCGGATCGCTGCCGAGCCCGTCATCTGCCTACCCAAGTGCAAACGCTCAAGCCCATGTGCTTCATATTGGGACCGTTTGTCATTGATGGGCGGTGTGGATTCGCTGCCCTTGACAGTAACAACGTGAAAGGTCACGCACATTTGTTTGAGAAAGAAGGTGGTAGGACCAGGCTCGTCGTTTGACAACCTGCACTGTGGACGATCCCATTCTATCATTTAGACTATTAAGTATAAGGATCAATTTTCCTAGCTAATGTATTAAGAGGAGCCGTAAGGAGATCTCTTTAACTGCACGAGCTATTTTGTGAGCACAGGAGACCGATTGGACGGAATGTGACTTCAGAAGAAAAAGGCATGATCTCCAACAGCCCACGTCGATTTGAGATTCCCTATCGTGGATTTTTCATGCGCAATCACCCATCGAATTACCCCATAACAACTCGTACAATCGATTGGGTAGGTAGTCACCTAATAGCAAACACACATTATATATACAACGCTTGCATTTTATTCTCTTATCTGCCGTGGCCTCTTTCACACAGGTCATTCACAGACCGGATCTCACCACAACATGGAAACTACTCTCTATACTCAGTCCCAACAACCTCGGGGGTGGCACACAACTCCCGAGCCCGGCTCCTCCAAGGAGAACCCCATTTACCTTCATCGGAATCTTTGCGTCCCGCAAGACAGGATTCTCTGGGTCAAGTGCAACGCAGCTATTCAAGTAGTAAGCGGTGAACGCCGGGCAAATAGGTGAAGTGAACAGAAATTTCTCACCGATGGGCATGTTGTGGATGTCGAGATATTGGAATGCACCTCGTGAAGGTTTATCAGATTCACAAGTAAGCTACACGTCAATTAGGAATAGAGGTATTGAATTCATGTAAGCTATTTATTCTTCAGATCCAGATCGATTAATCTCTGCACATTGACCGCTCCATTTCGTATCTCCCACTCCACATTTGCAATCTCACACTGTATTTCGAACCCCGAGCAGCATCCACGCATCGCTTTCCAAGATGAAATCTTTTCTGAGCTCCAGCAGCGAAGCTCGGGGCCGTGAGTTCTTGATTTTTCGGCACCAGGTACATACGTTCGGCTACCATGTTTGTAACCAATAAACTGACTGGATTGGCAGCGTAACGCCTTCCGTGTAAGGCTTCGAATTCTCCGAGAAAGCCTGCAAGTCGCAAAGTCGCAAAAGCGGGACTCAAGCCACCTTCAACAAAGCTTCGATTATTGCCAGTCTGGCTTCGCATTGCTGGATGTCACGCTGAACATGATCAGCCGTGAATCAAAACAGGGCAAAGGAAAACATGACATCCGGCCATCGCGTTCGACATGGAGAAAAAAGAAGCTAGGGCTGAAGATACAGTGTGCTATGGTGCATATGCACCTTGATATACTTTCAGACGAATGTTGCTCGTTCTTTGGGAGTGAGTGCTCGAGCTACGAGCCATGCGGGACGATAGCTACCACGCATGATTAAGGACGCGTGGTAGGATTATGGTCGAGTAACAAATCGGAACTGCTCCCTGTTACGGTGCGAGGCAGTTGGAGTGAGATTGACCCGACCGGGACAAAGATCGGACGGCCGCATACAGAAGAGTGAGGAACACAGCAAGCCTTAGTATATAGAATCTTTCATTTGCAACTTGAAGAGATCAGACGTTCGCCTACTCAGAATCTGTAAGGTTTTACCTCTCTTCGAGTATTAAGCTCAGCCTATTGTCATGCTTCCTCTGGCCCTTGCTTATTGACATGATCTCCAGACGTGAAGATCATAATACTATGCAAAGGCAAATATATCGTGAACGATCATACCAACCTGTTAACAGTCAGTTCACTGCTTAGAACGCAAGCCTAGAGGAATCCCGTCGACAATTTCCGAGAAATGCGTCAAGATGCAAACGATGATAATACATATCAATGTGAAACCCCGGAATCAAAAATGCGCATAAAAAAACTTCAAATACAGCACTTGAGCCACACTTGTACAGATATCCCCCATACTTGGCGCAATACAAACAGATTGAAATCCCACTGTTACATGATCGATTCACCCGTCCCAGGCTCATAAGGTATGGGTAGAGTGCTTTCTTCCATCCCATTGAATCAAAAACTTCCCGTCTTTGAACATACTATACATCCTAGAGCTTGCGAAGAGCCGCCTTTCTGATTGATTCCTCTTCCTCCTAATCCGGATTGACGCATACCGCTGTGGGTGACTGGCCGTCAAAGGTAATTTTTGCGTTAAGCTGGCCGACCAAATTCATGTAATCGTAGTGCCGTTCACTCAACCGATGGGTGACAGATTCCGCTATAATGAAATAAATGCGGCCTTTGCACGAAAAGGAGATATCGGGTAGCTCCACACGCCAAGCGTGAAATGCTGCCGGCCATAGATGATTACTAAAATGTTCCCCATTTCCAGAGAGTGGCTCATGAATTTTTATCTGAGCGTACTGCAAGTTTGGAAATCCATACTGTCCGGTAGATAGGCGATGTAACCTTTCCAAGTGTATTACACCTAGCGGTACTGTCACATGGACAACTCGGATGAACTTATTAACCATAGCGTTGGGATAGGCGAAGAATTCGCGATAATCATTGCTCTCACCGATACTTCTCCAAACAGATGTCAGAACGAAGACGTTCTTCTTATGGAAAAAATCTCCCGACATAGTGCTGCAATTTCTGGAGGCATGCGAAGACATTTATCATAAATGTCTGAGCAAGTGTGATATCTGAACAGAGGTCGATGTCGGCGTAGGTCACCATGAACGCAGTCGTGGATCGGGACAATGTATGAAAGGATACTAAAGCATTACTCAAGATGTTAGCGGAGATTGTAAATCAAAACTCTGACCTCCAAAGCTCACTTCATATTAGGGAATAGTAGTTTTACGTACATGATTTTAACCTCATCAGGTATCCCACCCCAGCCACTGACAAATTGTTCTCCAAGTGGTTGTAGCGGTATGAGCGCGACGGGCTTATCTGAAGTGATGAGAGTTTCTGCCTCAGTGTCCGTGGTGGCATTCACGTAGGTAGAGAATAACCTATCGACATTGATGATGTAGGGGGCCTGGCATCGAATGCCTTGATATCATGATCAGCGGAGTTCGTGCGAGGAGCTTCGATGAACGTCATAGCTTATAATGACTTCATATATCGCCGCCAGATACTTGGCTAAAACAATTTTACTTAACGGGCTACGTACGAATCGCCACTAGAGGCTTTGACCCCATGGGTGAGCTCAATGTGACGGTGGTAGACTCGGTTTTTGAGGAAAGTGGTGACGAATGTTATGGATTCATACATATGGGTGGGGAGACTGGTAGTATTTCATCAGAACTTCGTCTAAAGGGAGACAATCTTAAGGCTGCGAAACTGATGATTGGTGAAGTTGAGTGAAAAGCGATGGACGATTGACTGGCACCCGTGTCGCGGAAGCACAGCGTGTGAATGCTTGTAGGCAACAAAGGTCTGAGGAAAGGCTTATTTTATGGGCTCTAAGGAAAGCAATCACACAATTCCTCTCATCCATGTGTGGACCAAGTGATAGATCACCTGCTGTTTGTTTCCTAACATGACTTGCCATGTGCACGAGAACGAAACTTCTAGGTCTCCTGGCTAGATCACATCGATTCCTCTACCGATTGCTGCTTTTGAACCAAATTGCGGCATTTACTGTTCTCGGTCGTGACTGTGAAGGGTTTAAGCTATGCTTTATTGGGACTAGCGCTTCAGTTGTTGTCGAACACTCAAAACAAACTGCACGCCCTTCACCACACGAGCAACGATTTTACGACGCATCACGGAAACCCATCGGTAAAGATCTACAAACTAACGTTGAAATAGGTGAATGCTACTTTTCATCCCTCTGCCAAAACCTGACCCGACGCAAAATGGCAAACACGAAAATCGAGACCGACCATGTGGCACACGGCGAGCCTGACGCGCAGGGCGATTAACGAGAAAGGCGATGGAGATGTATCGCAGCACTACGCGACTGGCAAAAAGAATGAAGGAGAGCAAGATGAGGTTTGCCTCGGCCCAGCCTTCGCAAAAGGCTGGCGGTCGATCCCTGACGAATTGAAGGTGGAGATTTTGAAGTACAACCTTGTCAAGCCAGAGACGTCCGAAAACCCGCACTCAAATATGGTCACGATCACCGACTTCAAGAACAAGGATGCGTGGATCAAGCACAGCATTAACCTCCTAGCCTCGTCCAAAGAGATCGCTGCAATGGCTGAAGAGATATTCTACAGTCAAAACATCTTCTTCATAACTCGCTTCTGCCGCAAGCGAGATGGCCACAACGTTCCGGCAAACGCCTTGTTTTATCCTCCGCGCACCAAAAGCCATCTTGTTCGCAACCTCCATGTCGACGTCCGTGTTAATGTTCAGAACTGGGAATTCTTGCTCAAGCTCGCCGCGGGGAAGTTCGGATTCGGAAAGCTTAGGAGACTCACAGTCAGCCTGGATGCTCGAGCATCCTCCTTGAATAAGAGTGTTTCGGAGCTAAACCGCATTGCGGAGGAACTACGGCGCAATGTCATTACTTTCAAAGTTGCCGAGCTAAAGGTCATTGTTTTCGGTCTCTATCGTTCCCATTACCCTCTGAGCGTTTCGAATGTCCCACTACACAAAGCCAAGCTTGAGATTGTTCGGAAAATAGCCATGGAAGCTGTACGGATGTGCTTAATAACACGTGGCGAGGGTCAAATACAAGAGCTGGCTGTGGAGGTAGGTGAATCCCCTCGGAGATTGTTCGATTGCCACTTAACGGGATTGACGAGGGATGTCTTGTGGAACTGTATTCAGATAGTCACTCGGTGCTGGTAAGAGCAAGTGAAGTGTGGAAGTACGGTCATGGGAAATACCCATGAACTTGTGGGCCGTTGAACTCGAAGGATGTCTTGTTCCCCATTTCATCAGTACACAATCTCACCAGTAAAGCTCCTCCCAGTGGCGAGATTATGCGAAAGGGACAGAATAGAGATTTCGGCAAAAAGTCGTCAAAAGTAGAAGACATGCGTAATTTATTGCCCATTCCTGGGTTCTTACATTATCTTAGGGTCTAAATTAAGTATCAGCTAATCAGCCGCACACTTTAAGTGGGGCGGTGAGGCTGTGTCGTCGTGCACTGCCTCCCGTCATTTCAGGCACTATAGTACTATATAGTTTAGGCCTGCTCAATACATGTTACACTTCTCACCCATCTAATCAAGAATAGACGATAGTGCGTGATGGAAGCCTTCAACCCTCAATCAATTGACCCTATGTGCGACATCCCCGAGCTATTTATCTCCGAGTATTCGGTCTCTCTCCCTAAATATTGTTAAAATTCTAAGTCTCACAGTATTAATGCCGCAAATTCACCCGAGGTTTTGAATGATTACGG
Organism: Byssothecium circinans; assembly: GCA_010015675.1. Taxonomy (NCBI): domain Eukaryota; kingdom Fungi; phylum Ascomycota; class Dothideomycetes; order Pleosporales; family Massarinaceae; genus Byssothecium; species Byssothecium circinans. The sequence goes on from ML976987.1 coordinate 207,885, forward strand.
AATAAACCGAGTCGTCAGTCTCACCAACTCGCGCCAATGCCCACAGCTTCCCCAGGATCGCGCAATCCAACAACTGCACGTCGACATCGAAGACAATCCTTTCGAAGATATTCTCGTTACTCTGGAGGGCATATGCGCATGGATCGATAACGCCCTCGCGTCAGGCTCAGGCGTGCTTGTTCATTGCGTGCAAGGAATCTCGCGAAGTGGCGCTGTCATTGTTGCGTACCTAATGCGCAAGCATTCAATCAGCTATGAGGCGGCACTTGAGCTTGCGCGCAAGTCAAGGCCGATAATTACACCTAACAGTGGCTTCGCGGATCAACTTCGCCTGTGGCATGAGATGACGTACAGCATCTACGATGAAGAGAAGGAGAGCGCGGGAGAAAAGGCGGATCGGAAGCTGAAAACGCAGTATGTGCAGTGGAAAGTGAACAAAGGTATTCTACTTTCGAAAGGCGATCAGGCCAAACAAGAAGGCCTGAGAAAAAGCATGGCTGACATGGCGGCGCAATTTGGCAAGAGAAGGCTGGAAATGAAGGAGAGCAATTTTGTCGATAAGAAGTAACAGAGTCATTCATCGCAGAGGTGTGGAAAATTGTCAGTGGATCATGACCGTCTTCATTGATCTTCGATCGGAGTCACATGATGAGCCTTTGGGTGAGGCTTTCACCCTCGCTTAAGCTCGTGCTGTGTAAGTAGGTGCAATACCCGCGCGGTCTAGCGCGAACCTTTTATGGAAGTCACCGCCCCCATAAAAGGTCGGATAATAATCACACACCAAACAAACTCAATTAATTCCTCAACCAAGCCTTACCTAAGTATGACATCACGTTCCTTGCGGGTTGGTGTTCGCTCCAGCTCCAAATCTCGAATACGCGCTCGCGTTCGAACACCCCATCATCCACCACCACGACTTCACTCGGTCCCCTTTCGCCAACTTGCTGAAGCACAAAACCCTCATCCCGATTCTCAGCATCCCCAAGCTGGCGCGCCAAGCTTAAGCACTTCGCGCTCAAAACCAATCAACGCATCAACTTTCCACGATACCAAAATCCGGTGCTCCACTACAAACTCCCTGACACCAACTTCTCTCGCCTCATCTGCCGCCTGGATGTTCACGTCACCTCTAAGAAATGGGAGTGAGGATTTCTCTCTTACCTCTCGAGCAACCGCTCCATCTGCACCAAGCTCGAAAAATTGTGCATATCGACAAAGTTGGACAACGATTTAGTATTTGCTGAGATCCTGGCTAACACCAGGGATGTGTTCATCTGCAGGCCGATCCTGTTCAAGTTGAAGGTATTGGATCTCGTCTTCGTCATATTTTTGCCTATTATTGGGCCGTATGATATGAATTCTGAGCAATATGTCGTGAACCATAACTTGTGCTATACATTTTTCGGCGGTTTTCGTATGGAGAAGTACGGCGAGAACGAAGAATTCAAGCTTGATCACCGCTACCGCCATGCCTTCATTGGATCGAGGACTTACTGGGAGTGGCGGGACGAAGGGGGTTAAGGAAGTTGCTTGGGTATTTTGTGGTGTGACTTTAATTTTTGAAGATATGCTACTAGGTCAAAATATGACCCCGTGACCGGTAAACATAGCCCTAGACTAAAGTATTCCTGCCCTGTGAATACTAACAGTGAATAAGCGAACAGGTCTTGAGCAACAATAAGGAACGTGGCTTCGGATCGCTTTGGTCGAGGGTGAGCATATAGCACGTTCATTGACTTCACTTTTTGGAGACGACCTGAATTTGGAGTTGATTATTTTCCCTGAAGTCTGCGATTGGCATAACCTCAAAGCAGATGATACCGAAGAACTCCATGGTCCTGCTAAATATTCAAGTAATCAGCCCTCTGAAGCGGTCTGTATGTATGTTGACGACAGTCTTTTCCTCTCGAAGCAAAACTATCCCTCAGGCACCGGTTCTGACCCTTCAAACAAGACCTTACGCTCCAAGATCTCTTCGAGTACCCGCACAGTTGGCTCTCGGGCATTTTCGCACACGATCTCGATCCTTCCCGCGCATGAGAACTGTACATAGCCTTGCAGAGCCTTCTTGACATTCTCCATCGAACCTGGTTGTGCCCACTGCGCCCGCGCCTGACTACCCCATTCAACACGAATCTCCACGTGGCAAAGCCCGGTGTATCCAGTAGTCCCAGTCGCAAAGGTTCTTAACAGCTCCCAATCTTTGATGTTCACGCTGCATTTGAAGACGACCTTGCAGATGAGATTCCGAACGGTTGGAGGAGGGCCGCGAAGTGTTGGCTTGTACTGGAGGTCATGTCGTATTGTTGTGGCCAACTTTTGGAGTGGTTTCAATTCAAAGGTGTTGGTTTTGTAATAGAAGCCTTTGCTTAAGTCCGCCATTTCGGGAGTGAGGCGAAGCAGCCTGAGTAGGGAAGCGCTAAATGCCCAGAATTATTAGTCAGGGGGGAAACAATTTGTTGATTTCGAGATTGCTACTTACGGGTGATCGTCGTACCGAATTTTATATGGTTTCCTAAGGTCGATATTCAGGATATTGACCTTCAACTCAACGGCGAGTTTGTTCCAGCCATCCACAAATGCGGCACCCATGGGACCTACAGCATGCAACCAGCAGGATTCCACAAGACGTATTTGCATCGCCCCTGAAGGTAAAATGATACCCGGAAGCTGATTGCACAGCGTCCTTCCGTCGGTGGCTACAAGATATGGGAAATGGGATGGACGTATAATTTTGTCCCAATCTCCTACTCTGATCCTGCTTGTGGGATGGATCCAGTAGTCCTTGTTTGCTCGCAGATGCATGGATGTGAGAAGTTTGATAGGAGTGAGCGGACTCTCTCCCAGTCGAGAAACCTCATCGCATTCGTTGGAAGGAGACGAAGTGAGAGACATAATTGAGGGCTCCATGAGTTGAGTATGTCGTTTGTGGCCACAGGTTGTGATCAACTTGCGAAACACGTAGTAGATGCCGGAGGTAGTGAATCCGTGGTGCGGGAGACAGGAAGTTGTCGGCTAACAGGCGCTAGTGGTGAACAGCTAACTCGTTTAGGTTAGCTCAACAAATTATACTAGGCATCCATTCAACGCTCCCACTTATCTCCCGTCGCAGCTTTCAATATCGTCACCCTGATCTCCCACCAGCACAGAATAGAGGGCCCTGCAATCCTATGCATGCCCGCGGTAGACCATATGGGGAGTGATTTTCCATACCATTTCCAAATTGAGGTAAGGCAAGAAGATGGGGAATACCCCAAACGGTGAAGCATCACTTACTAACTCTGATTCAAGGAACATACGGTGGCGGTCCACATCCCGCAGATCAATGACAAAGAAGACAGCATCTCCAAGCTTGGGAAAAGTCAGGGTACGCCATTGCAGCCGTACAACACCGTGAAGCTACAGTTAGGGGAAGGTAATTACATCCCAAGCGCCGCAAATCCGCTTTTCCCGAACGGCCGTGCGGCTGCCAACTTCCCGTCAGCAGTTTCTGTTTGAGATGCTGACGCCGCGCGCACATGGCAGCACTATGGATCCAATCCCCGCATCCAGTACGCATTTATCGACCTTTGCACAAGTGGGACGACTATGAGCGAAAGATCAAATGCGGCGATACCATGATCAACTGTCCGAGCGCAACAATGATACAGGAAGACTGCGAGGCTTGGCTTCTTCCAACGCAAGAGTGGGATCATAAATTTTCCGATGGGTGGAACAAACTCCCCGCTGAGCTGAAGGTCCAAATTCTCGGGCACAATCTTACATTCCCAAAGCCGATTATGGCAGACTGGAGGCGAAGGGAGTTTACGGACAGGTATGTAAATTCACTTCTGTAGGAAGAAGTGAGTCCCTAACATCCCTTGCTGTTGGACAAAAGGTAGTCCAATGAGAATTCATCGGTGAGGTGATATAAGGTGCTCAAGCCTGACACTTGCAGATTGAAAGCGCTTTACCATCATCTTCATATGACGCCCGAGATCGCTTCGCTAGCTCGAAACATGTGCGTATTTTGCAGTGGTCCTGAATCCCTGCCTCCAATACGACCATAACAAATCTTTTGACTGGCTTTTTAAACCCTTCTAATCGAATCCAGATTCTACGAAACAAATACTTTCGTAATATCAGCGGAAGAGCACCCTTCTCCAGAGGCGCAGTTATTGTATAACTCCCCCAAAGCCTTTGCAACCGCAACAATACCACGGATCCGTACTAGTCTCAATCCCATCGCGCGCACGAACACCCACCACATCAATTTCAGACTCCTCATATACTCAAGTCACTGGGCAGTCTTGAAAAGATTATCAGTTGGTGAATTTGGGTTCAACAATCTCCGCCGTGTCAGGGTGGACGTTGTATGGAGTTGCGCGGATCGGTGGTCGACAAAGAAGGAACACCCCGGTTATATGCATTGGAAAGACTATATTTCAAAGCACCTGGAAGGGGTTGTTGAATTTACGTGCACTGGTTCGGTGGGGTTGTGGGCCGGGGCAAGTGGGTTTCTGGACATCAGCGTTGCAGAATTCGAGGATTTCTTGAAGAGCAAAGTCACATTCACATCTTAAGTGGAGGGGGGTTGGGTCACTGCAAGGAATGGCAGCCCCGGATCTACAAATAGTTGAGCTAGATAACTGATTAATGAGATTGGATGCGGTCGAGGAAGCAGGAGATACGATATATGATCTTACCTATGTAGGACAACGCGATTCACGCCTTTCCTCTTCAATTACTTATCTAAATGAAATACACGCTGGGATGCGCTGTCAGCCCAAACCTGAGTAAAAACAAACGTCAGCAAGTATTGCCTGCTCCTACTTCTCACCATAAAACATCCAAGAATCCCCTCTGAAATCCGACTCTGGCGCTGGCCTATGCTCGCCTTATTATTTTACCGGGCGAGCTGAGTTATCAAACGCGACTTTTGCTGTATGACGTACTTACGTCGAGTTGCTAATCGGGTTAGCGTGTCTTCTACTAGCGTCGATGTGTGTTTGAAGTTGTCACTACACGCTCCCTCTGATTCTCGTTTGACGCGACACGCCACAAAAAGTTTCCCCTCAATCCTATTGATCACTTCAACATGGACCGCCCATCAGAGCTCGAGGGCATGTCCACGGCGGACAACGTCGACAAGATATCTCAACTGGGAAGCAGTGCCCTCAACCCTATCGAGCTCCACGTGCCAATGTACCTGCGCGCAAATACGGAGTACTGGTTCTCTACACCTGGCGCAATCCAAGTCCAGCGTGACCTACGACCCTATCAACCAGTCGCGCTTATTGCAGCCAATGCACCTGTGATGCTTCGACTTTCTCAAGGCCGTTGGATCACTTCGAAAGCCCCGCTGGGGTGCATGTTCGAGAAATGTTGGAGTCGGCTTCCTGATGAGCTAAAGCTTCGTGTACTCCGGACCCAGTTAGTCCAGAGCTTGCCCGTCGAGCGCGCCAACAAAGCGTAAGTTACACTGCTCGGTCTTTGCATCACACCACATTAACTATTCGACGTGGCTAGTGAGTTTTACCACTACCTGAAAATGACGCCCGAAATTGCTGCGCTGTCGAAGGATATTTACTACAAGGAAAACACGTTCAACATCGGTCCTATACCTTTGCGAGGCCAGTCATCTCTCTTTGGCGATATCGGTCTTTGTGGTCCTGCTTTAGAGACTCGTCCTTTCGTCCATCACCTCACGTTCACGCTAGGTATCGACCCCTCTGGTATGGAGTGGCGGCTTTTGAAGAGATTAGCCAATGGTGAGTTCGGATATACGAACCTTGTTCATGTCGAGATTCAGGTTCCCTGGGACATGAAGAGACGAAGAGACCATAGGATCGACACCTCTGTGAAGGACTGGAGCAGCAAGTATAACTACTGGCTTTCGGGATCTGTCGAATTCCCTTGTGCGTTGACTGTGGGTCTCGTTGTAGAGAATGACGTCAGGGGCGCCGCGTCTATTCTACTAGACATCCTGGAGCATAAGATTACGTCAAAAGTTGGAGCAGCGAAGTTCATCATGATTGTAAGTTGCCTTTCTACCGTACAAGAAACAAAAATTAACAATACTCAAGGATCACCCACGCGTCCTCAGAAACAGGTGCTGAGCTTTTCTGTAAGGAGGATGGGACTAGATACTGTCAACACAACTCGGACGTACAAGCTACGAGCTCCGGAACTTGGCCTTTCTCGGGCAACATACCATAGCATGCGGGAGGGTTTGCATGTGCACAAGATCTACCCGATCCGGTCAGATTCCATTCAAGATCCTTAATTTTTGTGTTGGAGCCTTGAATTCGCACAGAGTGTGACAATATCGCATTCTCAATCCTATAGACGTCCTATGGAGAACAAATGGAGAAGTCAAAGTAAAAAGCCTTTTTGAAGCGCATCCTTGCCTTTCCATGTGACGAACATCTCTAGAGTACGCTCACAAGCTGCGAGCAAAGAGGATCTTGTCCTTGTAACACTCTTCAAACTGGGAGATAGGTTTCTGATCGAAGCGGTCATCAGATCGAACTTGTTTGATGCCTCCCGCGCACGAGAACGTGATTGTACCAGCCAGATAGCGTCCCCTGACTTCTTCCATTCTATAGTCAAACCGTTTGATTGTGAAATACATGTGACGCAGTGACCGAGTAGTGTCGACCTCAACACTTTGAAGGCCACTGTATCCCAGGTCACCGAGTGAAAGCTTCTTCAAAAACTCCCAGTCCCTAGGCCAAAAGTCCTCCACTCCTCCCATAACCGCAATAACGCGGCGGATCATGTTCCTGATAACGGGATTGGGGCCGGATATGCGCAGGTCGTACTTTATTGGGGTTAAAACGCCACGGCGATAATGTGACGTATATCGTTTTGCCCCGAGAACGAATGTGTTGGTTGAATAGAAGACCTTTTTGGCGAGAGAAGCGATCTTGGGTGTCAATCGGAGGTGGTGGAGAAGATGATGGTTACTACGCTACGATTATGAAGGCACAAAAGCAATGTGTCTGTCATACTCACTCCTTGCCGAGAGGATCTGCAATCGGTTTTGTAAAAGATAGATTGCATCTGAGCACCTCTTTCATCTCTGCAGGCAGCTTCTTCCAGCCGTCACGGAGCCTACGTACAGTACATGTCAGCATAGCTTGCGGCAGTGTATAGACAGGCGTCTAAAGAACTGGGATTTCAAACCTCTCATTTAGTGGAGCTGTCGATACAAGCCATGCCAGCCGCTCGAAGCGGACTTGGACAGCATCAGGGCAGTGGATCTCGGAGACCATACCGAGACCATCGATGATGATGCGCACAGGATGCGACGATTTTATCCAGATATCAATACCTGACTCAAGTTTGAAGGTGTTAAAGAGCTCAAGGGGCGCAGCGCGGCTGCCAACTTCGTGACTGCACAGTCGTTGTTCGTAGGCTGGGAATCTCGAGCAGCTGCAGGTGAGGGAGCCTCGATAGGATTCGGCGGCGTATAGTAGAGCGGATCCATGGTTGATCGCAGCGACAAGAAGGAATGGTATGTCCTTGTAGTGGTGGAAGAGATGGGGCGACAGTGTGAGAGTCTTACTCCGTGAGTGGTGCTAAATTTGTTTGTGCCAAGACATTGAAAAGTAAGAGACAACAAAAGCCTACGTCATTCCTGGGACTCGCTGTGGCGAACCTTGTAATAGGAAAGAGCAGTGGAGTTTCCCGATACGACATATCTAGTGCTTGTTTTTCTGTCTTAACTGCTTCGCATTATTCGTGGAAACGACCTCGAGAAGCCTAAGAGATAACACGGCTTTTGTCCACAATATGCAAATCTCGGGATAAGAATTTAACACTGCAGACGGATGTGGTGAAAATTCTGAAGCCTTTGTACCGTAATGCCGGCTTCCGGCTTTTAGCAAATGCATACAATATCTTTCAGGCCTGACTAGCTACTTTACGCCGTGCGGACAGCACACAATAGCATATGGTGCCTTTTCGTCATCAAGACTAAAACTACTAGGATCGGTACATGCCAGGAGCTCAATCTTTTTCGGGTGAAGTGGTTAATGTCCCGTGGAGGGAAACGGAAATGAACAAATTTAGGTAGGACTGCTGAAGGACGGTATTTGATGATAAACTCAAATTCATCATGTGTTGCGTGCCCCACAATTACTCTTGGCTCTATAGTGAAGGAATTATGCCCGTAGAAGAGCTCTAAGGCTAGGATCTTGATCTCCGGTGTCATGCGCAGGTATCTCCACAGATCCACGCCCCCTCTCGGGTTGAAGTGTTGCAATCTGTACGCATTGTCGTAATCGATAGGTTCATTTAATGGAATTATGAGGTACGAGAGTATCTTCACCTTGAGTTCTTCCGGCAGCTTATTCCATCCGCGAGCGAAGGCCGGATCGGGGCGTAAGTATCTTGACGCAGTGATCTCGAAGGCTGTAGTGTGCTTGGTCGTTGTAATGGTTATTGGGCTCTCGGAAGATATGAATACGCCTCGTGCGATTTGGATCGTATCTGGCGAGACATACGTGTGAGAGGTGCGAGGTTGGACAGTCGAAGTATGGTGCAGAGGGATCACATCCGAGGCGGTGGTTGAAAGACCCACGCTTGGGAGCGGCAGCAGCGATGGCGGAAATGAGCTGTTTCTGGGGCACATAACGGGTACTGTTGCGCTGTAGTACTGCGGGCGGTGAAAAGAAGTCGAGCACACAATCACAGTGGGCTCCGATGGCGTAATGAAGCCTATAAGACGGTTTTCTGCCATGGAAAGTTTTACCTTGAGATGGGAAATGCAAACTTCATGCATCTTTTGGAAGGTTGTTTAAACATCGCGTCGGCGATGATTGACAACCCTTCATATGCAAGCCAGCTTGAGTAAAAAGGAGCCATAAACCATAACAGGTGAGAAGAAGCCAGGGCCAATGGTCGCTTTATCGAAAAAAAATCACGGTGATAGTTGGGAATGGACATAAAAAGTTCTGTTTGAAGATGATTCGAGCATGTACATGGGTGGCGAATTGACGCTTCATCCATGATTCCCCTTTGGGCCTCGACCGTGTTACTCTTTACCTTCGCCTTGCAAATCAAGCACAAAAGTCATCTTTCAAACCATGTCACATCGTGCGCAGCGACAAAAACCCTTTAGCCTCCTGTGCACTACCCTGTGTTTCAGTCCCCCGATTGGAATGTTATCCTGCTCTTAAGTTTCCGCTCCACATCCTCCATCGCCTCTACAAAAGCCTCCTCTATGTCTCTCGTTAACAGATTATGCCACCAGGGAGCATCGGCTTTGTGAAACAGTCCTACGCTGCCATTGCAAGTGAAAGATATGTCACTGCTCATCCTCCTATCCAGCGAAAATTCCATCATAGGATTGGGCTTTAGCAGTTCATTGTTTGCGGACAGTTGGTAGTTGCGAAATGAAAGCGCGATGAAGTCGCAACTGAATGTTATGTCAATGGACTTGAGGTTGGTGAAGCCGTTTTGAGGATTCGAGAGCTTCGTCAAGACTTCCCAGGGCGGTGCACCCTTATCATGCAGCATACTCAGATTGTCGAGCTCCAGACGTCGCAATAAGTTCGGCTGTGGACAGGCCATGAGCCTATGTATGTCACCCATGAAGGTGAATGTGTGCGTGCCGTAGAAGATCTCTTTCGCTAACGGCGCAATCTCAGGGCCCATTCGAAGGTATGGAATCTGCCGGACGTTCTTCATTCTCGCGAAGTTCATGGTTCGGTTCTCCACTCGAACATCATCAGACCTTGAACAGTAGACATGAACGCAAGAGCCGCTCTCACCGGCATGACAAAAGTCGCATTCGGTAGCTTCTGCGAATTTGTCTGCGGGATTAGGCGCGACAGGATAGCGTAGAATCTGAACCTTGAGTTCGTCGGGCAACTTTTTCCACCCTCGCGCAAATTCAGGTCCCCATTTGGTGCGGGGTACCAGATACGTTCCAACCCGGGACCATGTCGTAACCGTGAAAGGAGCGTTCGATGAGATAGTCACGCCAGGTGCTACCACGACTGGTACCGGGGCTGATACTGTGATTGTTGATCCACGCGTTAGTCAGTGATCGTGGTGTAGCTGTATGACAGCCAGTGGAGCATCTCCTTGCCCTTGCGCTCTCAGCTCTTCCGTTTCATGCTCCTCAGAGCTTGACGGTCTAGCGGGTGCCGTGTGATGCGCGGTAGCAAGTTCGGGAGCCGAGTTGATAGGGGTGTGGATTATGGAGCGCTCTGTATCATTCGCACGAGATGTAGTGGGAGGAAGGCCTGCACCATCGGGCGCGGCGTTGGGGTCTTGGTTGGCAGTTGGTTGCATCGCGAAGGCGGCAGCCAAGGCGGGAATCCTCTCGAGGGAAGAGAGTAGCGCGTTGTTGGGAGTAATGCCGTTCTACTTGTGTTATGTTGTTCAATGTTGGGGGGCTTTAGCTGTTCAAGCGCTCAGGCGACAATGGCTTGTGCTGAATTTAGTAATCCACGCTAGCTACAAAGCGGCATAGGTCGTGAATCACATGCACTTTCACGGTTTCACGGCTTTGATTTCCAATAGTTCGTCTGCAACCTGGGGAAATATTTTCCATGCCATTCGTCATCCTCCCTATCATTATACGGACTTTTTCAGCAGAGTATTAGCTGCTTCTCGATCTTGCGTCAGCGTACATTTTATTGCAAATCTGCTGTTGATCTTTTTGGTAAAGTAGTGCATTCATTCTGAAATATCTATGAAGGTGGACTTAGTCCAAATCAACTCGATCTAGGACCGCTCTGAGCTTGATATATGGGCAAAGGCACCGCAACTTCATTCTGCGACCCAGGAAAACAGACCAAAGTTAAACCACCTACTTATTTGAACCTGAGCGAGCAGACCATTCCTCAGGTAAGAGCAAGCTGTCCCATTCGTTCCCAGACTGCATCCCAGTTTTCTGATCCTGCGCAGGTTTCCGCCATCATTCCCCGCTGTTGAAGAGTACAGTTTCTTCGATCATGGACTTCATGATTCTCCACCCTTCCGTGTCTGGTTCAACTGTCATGGATACAGTTTTTGTACGTGAACGATGATGATGTCGGAACTCCAATTCGCCCTTGCATGAAAAAATAACCTTTTCAGTGATGTTGTTATCGACCCAGTATTTATTGGTCTGACTCCGCAGAAAAGCAATATTCATTCCGGACTTATTCCTAAGTTCAGGGACCATGACGACGACCTTGGCATGTTGGAGTTTTGAAAAACCGTAGGTCCCCTTCGCCAGATTCTGAAGGAAACTCCAAGAGTATTTTTCGAGAACGGCAAAGCAAGTAACACGTCGAATGAGGTGATTGACGGTTCTTGGCGGATACATGAAATGGCTTCCCCAAGGCTTTGTGATTTTACTATAACTGATGGAGGGTGCCCGGAGGTGGAAATCGTTCGTTGCGTAGAAGCACTCTTTCGCAAGAGCTGCAATTTCAGGTGTCATGCGGAGATATGGAAGCACACACTCTTTTGCCCTTTTGGCCAGCACATGAGCGTTAATGGGCTCCATTTCATCAGGCGTCGGTAATATGAGATTGAACTCCAATACCCGCACCTTCAGTTCATCCGGTAGTTTGTGCCAGCGTCGCGCAAACTCGGGACCAGATCCACCGCAGAGATTGATGGTGACACCGGATTGGGCGATGGGGTCGCTGTAGATTGGTGATATTGAGTCCATGCGAACAGGTCCGCTGACAGACATCGTCGTTGTTGAGAAAGTTGCTGGTCCGGTACCGCCAGTCGTAGGAACTGACAGGGTTGCAGTGTCGCTGGAGGTCGCGTCGGCCGTCAGAGCGTGGGGCGCCATAGTCGATTGGGAATGCTGACGCACGACGCCTTTGGCCTGCATCGTGCTTGTGTTGTCGGCGGGGTTGTCCATGGTATCGTGGTTGTGTTGTTTAAAGTGTCACGTGAGTGTGTACTGTTGAGGAGGGGTAAGCGCGGAAAACGGATAAGCGGCAGCACTATACCTATTTGAGGTAAACGGATTTCTGTTTGCAAGACTGCCTGAACCCAAACCGTGGATGTGGGGGAGGTGACTGCAAGTCACAATTCACTGTAGGGACAACACAAGCAATAATTTTGGTGATGCACATCCTTGATGAGGCTATCCACAACTTACTCAGGCTCAACCATAAAAATACTTTCGATGTGGAGCTTTCAGCCAATTTGTGGAAAAGAAAGCGGAAAGACTGTCGACTGGAGTATCCATGCCACTGGACCAGTAGTTTGGATTGAATTGCTCCAATCTCATGAGAATACACTGGCTCAAAGCCTTCAGCCCACGCTCAGTCGTCTAACCATCTATGCGGTCGAGATACCGGAGTTTTTGAATCGAATCTTCCGTCCAAGTATCGCCATGAACTCCACGTGTTCCTCCCTAGTTCAGTTTCCTCTTGATCAATTCCCGTGTCAAATCTTCCTTTGCATGAAAAACGCACGTCGGGGAGATTGTGTAACGGAAGTCGCTGGAGCTAAGTGGACCAGAAGTGTGGGCTTATGTACACAAGCATCATGTTTGCATTATTGTCAAAGCCCACCGGTTTAGAAATGGTGAGGCAATTTTCTACTGACTGTAAGTTGGCCATACCGTAGTGCCCTGCGGCTATCCTTCAAAGACTGACTAGTTCACCAATGACTTAGGCATGAAGCGGATCCTGATATGGCGAACCATGGAATTCAACATTACGGGTGGACTGAGAGGTTTCACATGGCCAGGCAAATATTGCGAACCTCTTGGTGTTGTAGAGCACATCACACCCTAGTATGCCAATTTCGGGGCTCATTTGGGCGTATCGGACGAGCGAGTCGCCGAGATTGCGCGCGCCACCATGTCGAACGAGAATTTTGCCTTTGAGACTGATGTTTCTATGGTCCACTCGCTCCTGTGGGACTTCGGCCGCGACATTAAGCTCTAGAATTTGGACCCTCATCTCGGCAGGTAATTTGTTCCAGCGACATATGCAAGCCCAGGGCCAAGTTTTGTCATCGGTGAAACAGTTATCTCCCTGTCTGCTTCTGTCGGTCGGACTGTGATTACGGCGGTAGGGTGGAACTAGGCCTTTCGAAGCATAAATTAAAAAAGGATTTGGGTGAGGCAGTATAGGCACTCACCGGACCATTGACGGATACAGAATCGGCACGAATGACTGGGAGCTCCGAGCCATGCTTGACGACCATGAGAGTGTCGATGCGCAGCGGGATCTTAGGAGTAGTGCCGAGCTTGGCGATTACATCGCTGGTTGTGGCTTTCATTGACATGCTGTACGTTGAGAAGTTGGCTTTTTGGTGGTGGAGATAGGTCGGCGTGCAAAAATGGAAGGGGTGATGATTGTACAGGGAATTCGGACAATCACGCAATATTAGCACATGACGCCAAGGTAGCTTTCGATCATAGTGCCGCGACTGACTAGTCGTTGATTGCTCGTTGTGTAATGCCGTTGAGAAAGGGACCGTTAGAAAGTTCCAGAAGGGTATGGTCATTCGTCCCGAATGTTTGTTAGCTGTCCAATCCTCATTAAAGAGCCGGCCTAATATAACTTTAACACCGTTTATATCCACTTAGCCACCAAAATAACGGAAATAGATCTTTAGTATAAAAATGCCTCGAATCGCATATGAGTCCACCGCAATCAAAACGTACGTCTGCTGCAGCATCTTGATCTTGCATCCACACCCAATTTCCAACGATCAAGCCAACCTATATATCCTAGCCTGAAGGTCTGTATCTGTTTGACTTCATAGTGTTCGAGAACTTGGTGTCACTTTCAGGGATGGTTGTGACGAGTGCATGGTATGCCGCATCCATACGAGGGTACTCGGCGTCTTGACGATCTTCGCGACAAGATCAAGTACAGAGCATACTTTTGATGCGTTCGGAACCATGGCACGTAATTCAAACTTCACTACCGTGCCTAGGACTCAATGAAGAGAGTGTGGGCGAAAATGAATGGTAGCTGTGAAAACATCAGAAATAGTGTCGGAGGTCGAGACTTCGGTGGGCACGTTGGGCGGCTGCGTTTCTATTAGCAGACAATAAAAGGCTCTGATTGGAAGTGGAGCACCAGCGAAGGCGTTCAATTGTTCGTATTTTCAAAGGATATCTTTCGTAGTGGCCAGGAGCGTGTGAGAGTTGCAACCTGTGGTTTCTAGAACTAATCCACGAACTCCCTGCAAATGTCGTTGCATGATTTCAGTTCCGCCCACGGGACCCCGATGAGTTGAATCTCATGTTCTTTTGTCCCCGCAAGGTGAAAGATAAATCGAAACCACGTCACCCATTGTAGAGCTCAAAACCCAAGTCCGTTGTATCAGGAAGAGCTCGCCGCCGACTAGACCTTCGCGCAGTTGAAAACCACGTTGCGCTTCACAGTTTTAACGACGTCCGAATCAAGTTCTGGCCATCGCTCAGCCTCGATGATTTCCAACTCCCCCTCACAATCAAAGAAGATCCCTCCACGGAAGAAGCTCGAGATGAGATTACGTGCTCTGGTGAAGTCGTTGTTGCAGAATTTCATACCATTCCAGCTGCGAATATCCACAATGACCTTGACATACTGCAATGCACTGAATCCCGATATGCCATGCGCAATGTTTTGGAGATCTTTCAACTCCGATCCGGCGATGTGAACAGAAACTTTCAGTGTCCGGATCAAAGGACGAGCACTTGGATGAGGAAGATCGAGACAACGTCGTACCAGGTGGCCATTGTTTTCATCGTGAACATACCTCTGGGCCCCAATGTGAAAGGTATTATGAGAGTAGAAGATCTCCCGAGCCAGTCCAGCAATATCCGGGGCCATCGAACAGTATGAGATCAGGTCCTTGTTGCCTCCAAGTGTGGAACCCCATTTATTTTCCCGGTCGATGGGCTCATCGCTGATGACGATGTAGGCGAGGATGTGGACTTTGAGCTCGTCGGATAGCTTGTTCCATCCGCTGGCAAATTTGGGGTCTAGGTGTTTGTGCGGTTGTGCAGTGAGTGGTTTTTCTTCAGTGGACCTGAGGATCATAGCCGTTTGCGAAGAGATGATGGCAGACCCATTGACGAGGATTGGATAGGCGGAGAGGACAGCAATCTACCTGCCTGGAGCGAGGGTGTAAGTCGTGAGTAGAAGGATCGGTTCGGTGAGCGAATGCATGATATCGAGCTGCAAGCTGTTTCCGTCAACCGCGACGTTCGGTTCATGATCTTGCTGTGACATTTTGTGTTGAGGGACAGTAGGTGGCGTGCAATCGTGGTTGGAGGATTGAAGCCTCGTATTGAGCAGGCGCAAGAGGTGAGGACTTGCAATATCCGGATGATATAAGAACAGAAAGTGTACTAGAAGTGAAGTGTATTGATCTAGCTACGTGAGGTGGAGCGAGACACTTCAAAAATGATGGCCTAGGCTCCCAAGCACGCTAGTTCATATGAGGTATAGCCTCCTCCCCGACTACCATGGTATAGCAGGACTGGGGAAAGCTTTCTGAATAAGCAGGGACCGGGACCGGGACCGGGGAAATTAAGGGTTGGTATATGTTCCCGATTCGTGAAGTGGATCCAAGCTGCTACTGTTGACTAAAATGGACTATGGATTAGTGCGGGTAAAGGCACAGCGTTCATATGCCGCTAACGACCGTAGCACTATCTTGCGGAAGATTCACAATCTCAGGTAAACGAGGAAACGTTTAATCCTTTACTTCCTCTCACTTTTTTGACACCAAACTGGGCCATCGCCCGCAATTTCTCTTCCCTATCATTCCGACTTTTAGGAAAGCAATCAAAGGTAATATTTTGAAATGTCGAAATGTCCCCTACTACCTTAAAATCAACTTATCTCTGATGTTTGAAGCCATCAACTATGCCTAACATAGCGTAAGAGGATCCTCTTCACTCTCCGCGTTTTTATACGACAAGATAAATTTGGCTTTGATGACTTTGGCGTCCGCGAAGCCGTACACGCCGTGCGCGAGCTTTTTAAGAAACTTACAATTATTTGGTCTAGCCTAAAGTCTAACTTCTAGGTAATGTACGTATCTATTCATCTCTAGCTTTAGGTAAGTACGTAGAGACAGCACCTATATTCTAATACCATATACAGCTGATGCATTTCTCTTCCTTCCTCCCATACGATGAAAATACCTTCATCGGACGGTGTATATTTTTCAGTATATAAAGTAATAGAGGTAGCTAATATGTCAGCTAGATACTACTAGCGTAGGGAATGGGACACACAACTTAAATGTTTTAAAACCCCTAAGAATTTATTCTCTAATGATATGTCTTAGTAGGAGGGCGGACTAAAGTGGTCATGTAAAACTCACGTGCTTTTATTCTCTCCGCCTACCTCTTATCATACGATAAGCCTAGAAAATAGAACTTATCACTAAAAATCTAACCTATACGCTAAAAGGTGTTCTCCGTGAACCATATATATCTATAAGAGAGGAAATAAAAATAGCTAAGTGAGCCTATTTATGCATCCCCTTCTCCTTATCTACCGTCTGTTATATAACCTCCTAAAAGATAGAACCTACCACTGAAATCTTTCTAAAATACTAAAAAACCATGACTATTAATCATATGTCTCTAAAGGACAGTGTAGGAGAAAATTGCTAAGGCGTATTTTACATGCTTTCCCTTCTCCCTACTTTCATTATATAATAAACTAAGCAAATGAAATACATTACTAAAATATTCTAAAAGTGCTAAAATTTCCTAAATTTTCTTTTAATGTCTCTATAGAATAGTTATAAAAGTGATAAGTTCTACCTATATAAGGGTTAATTTAGGGCTTATCTTAAAGAAAGCCGTAAAGTAGTTAAGGTAGACTTTCTTATAAGAGCTAGGCTAAATAAATATAGGTGAATTATAGATACTACTAACTAGCTTCCTAATTTACTCTCTCTTACGTTTAATAAATATAGTCTCCTTAGGTGTAGCTATTTAGTAGATTAGTAACGCGTTATATAGTAGTAGTAAGAGTCTTTACCCTTAAAGAACTTAGTAATAACTAGGTCTATCTACCTAAGCTACTTAATATTATTATTTAATTCTTTAGAGATATTATTAAGCTTCTGCTAGAAATCTAGGAGTTCTTCCTTAGTTACTAGAGGAAGTAGCTAAATATTTTTAAAGTAGCTATACTTAGGATAGGGGATAAGTATAGCTAATAGATTCTTTATTTTAAAAGGAGACTAGGAAGCTAGAATAAGAGTATAAATAAAAAAGGAAGAAGGAAGATAAGTAAGAAGTAGCTTAAATTTATATACTATATACAACCTTAACTAAGTAAACATGTAAAAAGCATAGTAAGCATATGAAAAGTATATACCTAGAGGATTTATCCTATATAAAGTAAGATATTAGTAATAACTACTATAAACTTAGCCCTTTTAGCCTTTTATTACTTTTATACTTACCTCTCCTCCTTCCCTTCCTATCTCTAACTATAAAATCTAATAATATAAATTAGTACGCTTTCTTTTAGTTTAAAAAGCTTTCTATACTAGTACTTATACTCCTACGCGCATAGAATAAATTAAAACTAAAAGATAGAAATACCTCTATCTCTACCCTTACTGCCCTCTAAAATAATAAAAAGCTAAAGGTATAATAATGTCTACTTCTTCTTCTTTTTAGCTTTACTAAGTTACTAAAATAGCTTCTCTATCTCCTACTGCTCTACTCTATGAATAAGTCCTAGTAAAGTATAAAACGCTTTCTAAGATATTATTAATATTTCTGCTATTAGGGTAGAGAGAAGAGCTAAAAGATAGTATTCTAGATTACTATATATTAAATACCCTCCTTAGCACTTAAAGTTTAAAGAATGTAGCTCTTCTATATTTTACTTTCCTTTTTCTTTGCCTTACTGTTATATAAAAAGTAACGTCTTTATACCTTAGTGCTATTATAGAAATAAAACTATAGATTATATAGAATAATATTTCTCCCCTAGCTCCCCTCTCCCTACAAACTACTAAGTTTTAGTAATATATAAAAATGTTAGAGGATACTATGTATATGTCTATAGCTAAGTAAAAGAGGAGGGTTAAAAGTTAGAGTTAAGGATAGCTATAGTCTAAGAACTCTCCCCTTACTTATCTATTTATTATTAATAAAGAAATAAGGACTAAGCCTCCTACTAAAAATAAAAGAAAAATTTAAATTTTTTTTTAAGGAAAGGAATCACATTCTAAGAATAAAATTCAATATTATAGCAATAAGATATCCTTTCCCTCTCTTGTTTCTCCTACCCTCTATAAGTTTTTAGAAACCTCATCCTTAAGTAGATAATATTAATTATTATAAATATAGAATAGTAGTTGCTATAACGTAAAGCACCATCGAACCGCGCAGAATTGCTTGGCGGAAAATCAATTATTCAACCTTTAATAACTATTTAAATACTTAAGCTATTAAGCTGAAATTTTAAATATAGATATATATAATATAGATTTAGAAGGTTATAAAAAAAAATTCTAGGATTTCTAATATCTTAGTAAGCTATATTAGTATAGAGTTGTTACAAATAGAAAGGATATAGGGTATTTGGGACCAGACAGTGCAGCGCAAGAGGTGTTAAGCCTAGGAGATGGCGACACAACGATGCGCGGGGCAGAATTAGGTTAGTAGTTATGTAACAGAAAGATGCTTAGTAAGATTAGTAGTCTTAGCACTAAGAAACCTAAGCATAGAGTGCTTAGCATAATTAGTAGGATCGCTACTGAGCATGCTAAACGTAATAGCTTAAAGGAATAAGATAAAGACTAGATAGATCTCCTTTATCTTTTAGCTTCTAGTTCTTTGTAGTTAACTCTCTTTAGTTTATCTCTTACCTAGATTAATACTTAGTTATTCTATAGTTCGTTATAAAATTAGTTACTTTAGCACATTTACCTTTTAAACTACTAAAGCCTACTACCTAATATATATACCTTACACCTACTAACCTCCCTTCACACGGATTAGGACTTGGCAAGTATACCCTTTAGTAATATTTTAACTACCTATAGGTTTAAAAACCTAAACGTACATAATAGTAGCTCCTGCTACCCTACATACTACTAGTAGCGTCGATACACCTGCTTTAAGTCTAGCATTAGTAATAGCTAACTAGGCTAACTAGATACAGTAATAGGCTAAACAAATTAATAGGTTAATGTAAGCAATAGCTTAACTTTAAGCTAAAGACACTGTACCCTATAGAAAGATTACGGCGCTAGAAAAGTATAATAGAGGATAAGATAGCCTAAAGCTATTTTTTACTAACATAGATTTGTACTATTAATTCAACTCTATAATAAGGGAACAAGATAAGATCCTTGCGGCCAGTATGCACCTAAAGGATAGGGCAGCTACTTAGATACAACCCTTTATAGATAACTATCTTATAAATAAGATAAAGTACTATAAAGACAATACGAAAGCTATCTTTAAGAGCTAGACGGCATTTAAGGAAGAGATTTAGAAAGTGTTTAAAGAACTTAATAAAAAGACCTAGGCAAAATAGAAGATATCTTAGATCTAGTAAGAGAAGTTAGTTACGAAGTATATAACAAAGTTTAAATAGCTATAGTTAAAGATTAGTTAGGATGATGCGCTACTACGTATAGCCTTTTATAATAGGCTAAAGGAAATAGTTAAAGATAAGATAATCTATCACGATAAGCTAAACGACTTACAAGATATAATTGACCTAGCTACCTAAATTAATAATAGGCTCTACAAATGAGCACTATAGAAAAAATAATAGAATATAATAATTATTCTTGACTTTAAAAGATATAGAAAACTAAGGACACTACGGTACAACTAAGATAGTAACGTGGTAATAATAGACAAAATCTAATAAAAAAAGCAATTTAATAAAGGTAAGGAAAGATAGCTGGACAGCTTAACCTATGAATAATGCTAAGAACACTTTAAGAAGAAAGCATGTCTTTAATATAGTAAAGTAGGACACTTCCGTAGAGACTACCTAAAAAACTAAGGCTAGGCTAGCAAGCTTAGAGCGGTCAAGATTAGGATAATTATGTTTAAGGTAATAGGACCTAAGAAAGGAGAACTAGAACTGCCACGTTAGCAGCCTACTCTTTGCTTACCTTTGGAACTAGATTAAGCAAAACTATCTAACAACGACATTAGCAACATGGACCCTATTTTATCCTTTAAAGAATTCTAAGAATTAGAAATATTACGCCTAAGCTAAGGTTTAGCTAAGAACAAAGTGCTAGACTAAGTAATTTAATAATAATTAGATATAAAAATATGCTAAAGGTGCGCCAGCACTACACACGAAGGACTAGCTTGCGTCATACCCGTATTAGTGTACGGTAAAAAAGCTAGCAAAGTAGTAGTAGAAGCTATGCAACTCTAAGGCCTATATATTATAAGGGAACATATTAAAGTAGAGATACCTAAGAAAGACTCTTACTAAAAAGTTAATTAGTATTACTGCTAGAAGGATTAGTGTCTCTACTACAAATACGAATAAAATGAAGTAAGATGACAACCTAGGTGGATATTATATATTATAATCTTAAATAAAGACTATCTAGTAGCGGCCTACTATACTTATTACTTTAGCAATTAGCAATAGCAACACGAACGCGTTAGATAGCATAAATGCTATGATAAGCATTGCCAGACGCACTAGTTAAGTAAGCATATCATAGGATATTAGCTAGTAGGACTAATAGACGGTAATACACTAAACTATAAAATTAAAGACTATTAATACTAACACCCTTTAGGGCACCCTACAGACTGCGAGCATAAGAAGGAGGACTAGGCATAATGCGAGATAATCTTTAATTGTATATTCTACATACTCTATAAGGAAGAAGCCGCGTAGGATAAAAGAGGTTAAGACTACGACCTACTTACCTTAAAAGAATGCCTAGACGAGGACTGTAGATGCTATGCACTCCCCACCTTCCTTTGCAAATCTAAGAAGGACGCTCGCTAGAGAAAGCAAGGCAATTCCTTAAAAGATTAGCAAACGATGTTAGATAATTAGCATTAGGAATGGGTAGCCTATAGCAACGAGCTAGCGGCTATGGCCTAAGCCCTATAAGGCTAGAAACCCCGTTGTCTAACGATATCTCGCAAAATTAAACTATTAAAGCAGAAAGTCACGGCGACTTGCCTTACGAATAGTGCTTCGACGACATATATTAAGTACATCTTTTAAAGAAACTTTAGAAGGGATTTCTACGAGGAGATGACTTATTAGCAGAGTACGCACGCATGTTATAGACGGCCTGTTATAAGAACAGCTACCTAACACACCTATCTAAAAAGCAAGAAGCAGGTTAGTTTTTAATGAAACCTAAGAGGTTAAAAAACTAAGATGCTACTAAGGATAGAGTTATGCTAGTAAGAGTATTCCTATAACGACCTTATACAACGTACGACATCTAGATCTACTAGTTTATTAATTAAAGGTAGAGGTGTACGTATACGGATACAGGCTTACAGCACTTGTAAATAGTAAAGCTGTATAGACAATTATCTCTCTACGAGTAGTTAAGAAATATAATATACCCTATTAAAATAAGGAACGCCTAATATAAGTAGTATTAGCTAACGACAGACTAATATCTTACAGCAACAGATTCTTAAGGATGGAAACCTAAGAAGTATTATTCTACGTACTTAGAATTAAAGATATAACTTCCCTTAACATTATAGATTTTAGTAAAGAAGACATGTTAATTAGTTATAATTAGCTTAGGAAGCACAATCCTGCTATTAATTAGTAAAAGGGCACGATGTTTAGCTAAAAACTAGCGTATAAGGTTGCTAGAACACGCTATAGAAGATTAAGCCTAGCAATCTAAAGCTTACTGTTGGACAGCTGAGCACCGAGAGCATAGAGAGAAAAGGATGAATTGTGTGTCGAGCGAAGATGCTCAGGGGACAGGACTATATCGGAAAGGACTGAGGCTAGGCCGGATGAGGCTGGTGAACAGTGCGGAACTGTTTAGTACTATTCAGTCCAACACTTACCTAGTTAAACTAGATAGATTAGTAAAATATTACCTTATAAGATTAAAAAGATCTATAAGAAGAACCCTTTACAAATAGAAGTTATTTAAATATAGAGAGTTGCGCCTATAAAGGATGAACCCTAACCTACAATATTACTAGAATACGAGGAGTTTTAAGATTTATTTAAAGAATAAGATGAAACTGTATTACTAGACTACTAGGAATAGAATTACGAGATTTACCTAAAAGAAGGCGTGAAGTTACGCCTAGGACTAATATATCTACTTACATAAGATTAGTAGAAGGAACTACAGATGTATATTAAAAAAAATATAAAGTAAAGATATATATAAGAAAGTACAAGCTTAATAGCTTTACTAATTCTCTTTGTCTTTAAGAAGAATAGAAAGCTACAACTTTATATAGACTATAAACAGCTTAACTACGTTATGAAGAAGAACTGTTACTTTTTTCCTTTAATCTAGAAACTTATAGATTGCCTTTAAAAAGTTAAGTAAATTACGAAATTTAATATGCAAGACGGATTCTATTAAATACGAATAGCTAAGGGCTATAAATAGCTGACAGCGTTTAAGACCTAGTATAGTTTATACGAATACATAGTTATACCCTTTAGACTAACGAACGCACTTATAACGTTTTAAGCGCTTGTTAATAGAGTACTCTACGAGTACTTAGATGTTTTTGTAACTGCGTACCTAGATGATATACTAGTGTATACCTTAGAAACGCTTAAGAATTATATTAAACATGTTAAGAAAGTGCTTAAGAAGCTTAAAGAGTATTAATTACTCATACAGCCTAAGAAATGCGAATTCTACATTACGGAGACGGACTACTTAGGATTTATTATTTCACGAGACGGCATCGCTATAGACCTAAAGAAAGTCAAAACTATAAAAAAATAGTTAAAACCTAAAATAGTAAAAGACGTGTAATTTTTCTTAGGATTTGCTAACTTCTACTAGAAGTTTATTATAGGATATTTAAAGACTACAGCGCCTTTTACAGAAATTACTAAGAAGGAAAAGGGATTCTAATAGGGACAAGAATAATAGAAAGCTTTTAAAAAGCTAAAGGAATTATTCCTATTGGCCTTTATGCTATAGATGCATGACCTAAAATGACTACTAAGAGTAGAAACGGACGCATTAGATTACGCCTTAAAAGCGATACTCTTATAGCAAAGCAAGGATAGGAAGTAGAGACTAGTATTCTACTACTCTTAAAAGTTCTTAAGAGTAAAACTTAACTATGATATTTATAACAAAGAACTACTAGCGATAGTAAATGCTTTTAAACAATAGCAAGCCTAGCTAGTAGGCGCTAAATACTAGGTAGAAGTGTATTTAGATTACTAGAACCTAATAAGTTTTATAATAACTAAAAAACTTAACTAATGATAGGTTAGATAGGTTAAGATAATAGTAGATTATAATTTTAAGGTACACTATCACCTAGGATTACTAAACGGAGCGGCGGATACTTTTAGCCAAAGATCTGACCTTTAAGTGACAAATTAACCTATTATGCATGACGTAGTTTTATAAAAAGAAATAAATGAATAATTAGTTTATAACTAACTATGATTAGTCTAAGGAACTTTAGTTAAGCGACTAGCTAAGGTAGCTAAGGTCGCGCAGCTATAAGATAAAAAGCTTGAAAAGGTTACCTAAAGGCCTAGTAAACCCTAATTAACTAAAGTAGCTAAGATTAGTTACTAGAGACTAGAAGTATACAACTTTATAGACTATAGTTAATTAACCTTAGAATAGAGGGTAGAATACGACTTAGTTAAGCACTTTAAAGTAGGACCGCTCTAGGATAAAGACTAATAGATTATACCATATAAAGCTTACGTACTAACCCTAATATAGAAGCTACATAAGTCTAAAGAATATAGACACCTAGGGATCAACAAAATAGTTTAACAAGTTTTAAATGAATACTTAATACCTAATGTATAAAAAGCAGTTTAGAACGTGATAGGTGACTGTTTGGCATATTCTAAAAACAAGCCTAAGAGACATAAGCTTTACGGATTACTTTAATCGCTAGAACTACTTGCACGCCTATAGACTAGCGTTACGATAGACTTTATTATAAAGCTCCTAAGATCGTTAGAACCTAGATTAGCATGGTTATGCAACTTAATATTAGTAATTGTTAACTAATTAACTAAATTATTAATATTCGTACTAATAGAAGAAATAGTTATAGCTAAAGAAATAGCTTATGAAGTAACTAAGGTACTCGTTAGTTAATATGGTGTACTAGAATAGTTTATTACTAATTAAGGAATACTATTTACCTTTAAATATTAGAGCACATTCCTAGTAAAGCTTAAAGTTAATAAGAAACTTTTAACTAGCTTCTACCTATAGATAGATAGTTAGATAGAATAAACTAACTAGACACTAGAATAGTATCTAAAGATGTACGCTAATAAGCTATAGGACAACTAAGTTAAACTCCTGCTAACAGCGCAATTAGCCTACAACAGCACGAGACCTTTGACAATAGGATACTCGCCGTATTACACGAATTACAGATATAAGCTAATTGCTTATTAAAATCTTAAAGACGATAAGAGTCTTTTAGCTAGAGCTAACGACAAGGCACAACTACTTCGCGAACTGCACAATGAATTAAGCCGACAAATTGCTTAAAGGAACCTTATAATAGCTAGGTTAGTAAATAAGAAAAGGCTTAAGGAACTAACCCTTAAAGAAGAGGATAAAGTTTTTCTATTATAAAAAAATCTAAAAACTAAATAGCTATGCAATAAACTAGATAACCTCTAGATAGGACTATTCTAAATCCTAGAGGTTAAAGGACTAGTAACATTTAGACTAGATTTTCCTAAAAGCATACGTATACACTTTATTTTTTATAAATTACTTCTTGAACTAGCACTACTAGACGCTGAGATTAAGACACGAATCAAGCTTAAGGATAAAGACTATGAGGTCGAAGAAATTAAAGACCTATAGAAATTTAAGCGTTAGTAGAAATACTTAGTTAAATAGAAAAACTAGCTAGATAGTTAGAATACCTAGGAACTAATACGGAATCTTATAGGCTGTAAGGATTTAGTAAAGGACTATTATTAATAGTATCTAGAGGCAATAGTTCTAAGTTCGCTAAGAAAGTAGAAAAGTTAAAAGATAAGGAAGGATTAAATAAGAAGGAAGAATTAGCCTGCAACTAGCCTAGGTTAGTTAATGGTTTAGTTGGCGGTAATAAAGGAATTTTAGTAGCAGCTATACCTATTCTTTTTAAAGTTTCTATAGAAACGCTTATCTTTCTCTCTAAGGACTTAAGTTCCTTAATCATAATTTTCTTACGGTTAAATAGTTCCCTCTCTTTCTTAGTAGTAGAGTCTAACTGCTCTTTTAGATTAAGCTTATAATGCTTAATCTTACGGAGCTTTTAATAAAGCTGTTAACGCTTCTAAGCTACTATAGCAAACTCTTCCTCCTAAGGAAACAGGCTGCACTGCATGCTAGCTGCGATGCAGTTAGCGTAACTCCCCTTTAATAATAATAGACACTTAGAACCCCTTGCTAGGTAATAATAATAAGGTTTTGCTACAACGTAGTCTATGGCGTAAATATGGGCAAAATAGGCTTAGCAATAGTTAGTTAACTTTGCAAGTTCCTTAAGCATAGTTAGGTAAGAGATTATGAAATATTTATGAAGGATATAATCTTATAGTAGACAGAGGAGACGCGCGCTTTATATACTAGCTACATTTAGATACGGCATAGTAGCTAGATCTTTTAGGATATTAAAATAATATTCCTAAAGAAGGGGATAATGTTATAAATAGAAAGGATATAGAGTATTTAGGACTAGACAGTGCAGTATAAGAGGTGTTAAGCCTAGGAGATAGCAACACAATAATACGCAGGGCAGAATTAGGTTAGTAGTTATGTAATAGAAAGATGCTTAGTAAGATTAGTAGTCTTAGCACTAAGCAACCTAAGTATAAAGTACTTAGCATAATTAGTAAGTGTTAGAATATAAGAGTATATTTAATACTTATATTAATCTGCTCTTATTTCTATATATACTCCTTATTACCTAGTAGTTAAATACTATA
>ML976987.1:235072-287783 GCA_010015675.1 Byssothecium circinans
CTATTAATCTATAGTATAAGGTAGGTTTTAGCTACTAATACTTTATAGGTTAATAACTATTTTATTACGTAAGCTAAGGCTATAAAAATTTAATAGCTATTAGATAATATATATATCTATTTAGGTTTAAAATTTTAAAAGAAAATATCAAGGTTTAGCTTTATTATTAAGATAATACTCTTTGGTTTTCCTTGCCAAGCAATTCTGCGCGGTTCGATGGTGTGCGCGGTTCGATGGTGCTTTACGTTACCGCATTAGTGTACTAAAACCTAAAGAACGCTATATAGACCTCTTCCCTCTAGACCTAACCTATACTATATACTAAAAAAACTAAAACTCTCCTTTTAGAGGTTTAATGTAGTCTAGATACCTCTCCTTTTCTTCCTCCCCCTTTAAAGCAATATTTATTCGCGCTTATATGTATACTATTCCTACCTATCACCTAACTACCTAAGAAATAGTCTTTAAAAAGATGTAAGAAGAGGATCTATAGGAAAGGTCCTAGAACTATAGTTCCTAATATCTATATTTATGTCCTACCTAGGTACTATAGTAATGTCCTGTGGGTAGGAAATAGCTACTATAATAGAGTTTAGTTCTATAGTAATCTTATCTACCTCCTAGTGCTATAACCTTAATGCAGTTCAACTATAAGAGGTAGAGTCATGTAAGTAAGGCATGCTACTATAATAAATATATTGCTAGCCTGACTCTCCTAAAGCATAGCGAGCATGTGAAAAACACATGCCTAGAGGATTCATCCCGTGTGAAGCAAGATATTAGTAATAACCGCTATAAACTTGGCCCTCCTAGCCCTCTATCCACTCGCGATGGCTACAACTCCAGCTAACTCTCCTCTAATAGGCTAGGAATGAATTTGGTGATCCGAACGACTAGATTAGTCAGCCTGAATGCTGGCTTAGCACTCCGCGAGGTAAGAATTAAAGTAAACTAAACTACTTTATACATCTTAAATGTCCTAGGTTCCCATTACATTACTTCACTTCGCAGGGGCCTAGATAATATGGTCGTGTTACCTTATTAGTATATGTAAAACAGAGTAGCAGCAGTCCTTAATGCTTGGCCAACTCAGTCAAACCAAGCCCACAATACCATTGCAATGACAACGGTAACAAGCACCGCCTAGCTAGCGGCTCGCCAGTTCCATGGCTCTGGTAAGTTGCGACATCTGCTGCTTAAAAGTACATGCTTGGTTACTTAGAGATAGAGACGATGGGCCTAACGAGATTGACTTTTATATAGAAGAAACTATGGGAAGGAAGGACATTGAAAACGCTCTAGACGTGCTGGAGGCGGACGTCAAGAAGACGAATAATACGTCCCAAAGTGAGTCGTTTGTCCCTATAAACCTAGCACTAGTTCAAACCCTTTCGCCGCTCGTGCGACATTTAAAGTCCCTTAATACATACAGCTATTACCCGCTACTGCGCCGCATTGGCTAACATATCTTACAGAACTCAATGACATACTCCAACGGCTTAGAAACCATACCAGCCTCGATGAACTGGATCCTCTTTTCACAAAGCGTGGCATCTCTATCTGCTGTCGCTACAGCTTCGACGCATCCTCGCCGACCACAGGCCGCATTGCTTTGCGGTGTCTCTGTAACATCTTGTTTCTGGCGGAACCGACGAGACAGATATTCGTCAACGAAAATTATATAAAGGAAACCGTAGAGCGGATGAAGGTATGCCTAACACCCTCACGGTTACAATCGCTTACCAACCGTAGAGCACCCACCCCGATGATGAGTTGCTATCAGCAAGGCTGCTGCTTCTTTGTACATACGGAACGGATTTGAACTTTAATCCCCTTTTTGAGAAGCACAATATTGCGGAGATTATCAACACGGTATGTTTCTCACGTTGTGGTGCAGTCTGAGCCACATCGGCGAGGCAGTAATTTCTCTTATATCCGAACGCTAACATTTACTTCTCAGAATATATCTCGCCATGCGAAGCTCGTTGCGAGCGATCCAGAAAGGTCTCTACCACAGGCCACCTCATCTCTGCGTGTAGTGAGAGCCTAAAGCTCCTCTATAACCTACTGGCCCACTATCCACATCATGCGCCGCGTTTCTCCGAGTCTTTACTTCCGATCCTCAAGATACTTAACAACGTCACTGTTCCTTCACCTCCCCTACAGCCTCCCATATCGTCGCTGATCAACCCCCTCGTCTACCTCGACCTCGGGGACACAAATACTCGAAATTCCGAACAAGATCATTTGTTCCCACGGTTCGATAACAACATTAACGTGGATCGATTAGTCCATATCCTCGACCTCGCTACCCGGGCTTACAATGACGAGGAAATGGATAAACATGTCTCGCCGCTCGTGCAAGTCCTCGTCCGGATTGCGGAGCTTGCCCTACCCGGTCCAAAAGCGCGTTTACGTGCGCTCCTTCTACCGTCCAACGCGGATCGAGAGAGGGTGCTTGGTACGGGCGACTCCTTACCGGCAAGACTACTGAGGCTTTCTGCTGCACTGGCAGCACCTAATCTCAGACAGATTGTTCCAGCCTTGCTCTTTGAACTCTCTGACAAAGATGTACAACGGTTCGTGCACAATATCGGGTATGGATATGCGGCTGGTTTTCTGCAAATCAATGGCCTGCAACTCCCATCCGGCGAACTGGATGGCGATGCTGAGGGCGGAAACAACGATAAGGCCACAAATGAAACCGTTGAAGTCAATCCTGTTACGGGCCAGACGCGAGACATGGAACCGGAGCTTCACATACCGGAGATGACTGATGAAGAAAAGGAGCGTGAGGCAGAGAGGCTCTTTGTTCTATTTGAAAGGTCGGTTCTAGCCTCTTTACGTTTTTCTTTACTGACCTTACCTAGGTTACGGGCAACTGGTGTTGTGGATGTTGAGAACCCAGTAGCTCAGGCCGTGCGTGAAGGTCGGTTTGAGGAAGTCGATTAAGCTGTAGATTTCAATGTCGGCCGTGCCCTGTAGATGCCCCAGCTGAAATGGGTTACAGGGTATAAAAGACCTCCAGCACCCCAAGGTCGAGCCACCATTCGTTTGCACCTTTGTGAATATGATGTATCTCAAGGGATAGGCGATTATTGCTCTACTTGCTCGTATGACCAATCAGGACGGTGTACGCGGCCAACAGGCACACCTGCCACATACGGGTAGCGCGGATTGGTTAGCGCTCCCTCGGCTCGTTTTCAGACTGTGTGCCGATCGACACTTTTGACGAATAACACGCGCGAACACATAATTGGACCTCGAAAAAAGACCCCACATCGTGGAGTCCATACCGCGTGTTGGCACTCGAACTAGCGCACGACTGCAACATGTCCAACCACCTCTCACCCTTCTGGCAGAATATGGTGGAAGAAATGTGGGGAGGGGAAGGGTGTGTGTAAGAAAGCGGTGGATTTTTGGAGGTATGGATGTGGAAAAGGGAATAAGAGTGAGAAAAGGTTGAAAAGGGTATAGGCTGTACATAACTGTCTATAGTGATGACGATGACGATGATCAGTATTATTAGATAACAGCGATGAGGAGGACGAGTATGAGATGTACCGTTCCGTTCGTAGGCAGGAATTTCGGGAATTCCCAGCTTCAGAAAATGGGGGAAAATGTATCCAGACTTTCCGAGCCCCAACTATCCAACCCAAGTCTCCCCCCCTCACAATACAATCCCTACCGTAGTAGCTCTTCTTGCTCCTCCTGACTGATCCCAAACAAATACAAAACATCCAACATGCTCTCAGAGTTCATCCGCGCAGGAGCCTGCATCTGCACGTTAGGTTTTGCATGGAACGCGACGCCCAAGCCCGCAACGGCCATCATGGGCAGGTCATTCGCGCCATCGCCTACGCAAACTACTTGTTCAAGTAATATCCCCTCTTTCTCCGCGATTTCTAATACATGTTGGCGTTTCCGCTCCGCGTGTACGATCTCGCCGGTGAGTTCGCCGGTGAGCTGGGTACCGTCTGGCGAGACGACGAGGTGGTTCGCAAACGCATAGTCGAGACCGAGCTGACCGGCAATATACTGCGCAAGGGGAGTAAAGCCACCGCTTAGCACCGCCGTCTTGAAACCTAACCTCTTCAACGCTTTCAACAGTTCCGGAACACCCTTATTAAATGTCAACCGCCCCTTCAACGTCTCCCAGACACTACTCGGCACACCCTTCAACAACTGACATCTCGCGCGCAAACTCTGTTCAAAGTCCAACTCCCCATTCATAGCTGCGGCCGTAATCGCCGAAACCTGTTCCTGCACGCCGATCAGGGCGGCGATCTCGTCGATGACCTCTTGCTGGATGAGCGTGGAGTCCATATCAAAGACGGCGAGGCGTTTATAGCGGCGATGAACGGTGGAAAGTTGAAACACGGCTTCTATATTCCATTCGCGCTCGAACCTGCTGATCTTCTCATGCCGTCGCAATATCTCGAGCGTGACGCCTGAGGTGCTAGGGAGCGGGAACTCGACCTCTACCACTCTGCAAAACTTCTCTTTCTGCAGCCGCTTGCTTGTGATGGTGTCTTCTTGCAGGCCGGGTATTATGGATGTCAGGGTAGCGAAGAAATCCGTTAGGCAGCTCTGGCTCATGTATCGCCCGTATAAGTGGTCGAGCGGGTTTGGGCCCGGGGTCGGAGGCTCGAGGGGGTAGTCGGACATTTTGCTGGTGGGGACGGCGCCATCTTTTAGGGACTCGAGGGAGGCGGAGGGGAGGTGGTCGTTGGGCATGCGTGGGGAGGCATCGGGGTGGGGAAAGTAGTGTTGTGTGTTGGATTTGTAGAAGAGGGTTGCGATGAGGTGGGCGGGGGAGAGGTCGAGGGCGAAGGGTTTGGGGGCGGACATGGTGAAGAGTAAAATATAGGGGTGAGAAGGGCGAAAGGGGAGGGAAGGAAAGGTGAGTGGTTCAATCGCTACATACTTCCGGGAGGCATGTTGGGAGGAAGTGGGCACGTGGCGCGGTCGCGGGGTCAGGAACAAAAAATATGTTGCAGGGGCTGTGAGATAGACGAGGCACTAAGCCCTATGACCCCCACCGTTGATCTTTAGACTTTGAGTCTATCGTCATCTCAACGCGGTATTGAGGGGCAAATAGTGATTGTCGTCGTCTTACGATATCGGGCCACTTTGCCACACTTCTGTCTGTGAGATGTGTGTCTCGCATGAACCACCTGAAAGAGTAATAAGAATGCAGCCCCCACAGCTGACCTCCAAGCGAGGCTGAAGCGATAGCTGAACCTCTATTTCCCCTCCTCCACTCCATCCTCACTGCCGTGTCTCTTCCACCTCACACTCGGTCTATTCGAAAGATGACTTCCCAAGATCCCAATGGCCTCTCGAGAATGATCCGCCAATCTCCTCCAGTCGACCTCTCCATTCCCTACGACGCCAATTGGGTCGCCAACAAAACGATCCTCATCACAGGCGGAGCTTCTGGTTTCGGCGCTGGATTCGTACGGCACTGGGCAAAGCATGGTGCTTTCGTCGTGCTGGGTGATATTGACACCGAGAAAGGTGATGCCCTAGCCCGCGAAGTGCGCAAGGAGACTGGAAAAGAGAACGTCCATTTCGTACACTGCGACGTCACCGACTGGCAATCGCAGGTCAACTTCTTCAAGGAGGCCGTCAAGTTGAGTCCGCATGGGGGAATCGATACCGTGGTCGCGAATGCCGGCATTGCTGGGCGCGACCACATCCTGAGCCCACGCGATTTGAGTGTTGCGGAGCCGAAACCACCATCGCTAAAGACTATGGACGTGAACTGCACGGGTGTGCTATACACGGTGCATTTGGCGTACTACTGGCTTCCGCTCAACCCCGGATCTCAAGTGTGCAGTCTCGATACGGATCCGACGACACAAGCCCGAGACAGACATATACTGCTGCTGGGCAGTATGGCATCGCTGGGTCCAATAACCCTCGCCCCTCAATATGGCGCGTCGAAACACGCAGTCCTCGGCATATTCCGCGCCCTCCGCGGATGCACCCATGTCCATGGCGTACGCATCAACCTCCTCTGCCCCTACTTTGTCGATACCGCCATCATCGATCCACCAGCGCGTTTCCTCCTCGCGGGCAGCAAACTGGGCAAAGTGGAAGACGTGGTCGATGCTGGGACACGCTTTGTCGCAGACTCTAGGATTCTGGGGAGGGCGCTGGTAATCGGGCCTAAGGTGTCGGTCAAGCAGGACGAGACAGGCGAGTGGGTGCTTGTGGATCGTGGGATGGAGGGAGCTAGCGAGAAGGCGATTTGGGAGGCGTATGCGGATGACTGGGTCGAACAGGAACCGTTCAATCGGAATATTGTCAAGCTGCTGAACGCGCTGCAGGCGGCGAGGGGATGGAGTGGGTGGTTGAGGGATATAGTTGGCGCGGTCAAGTATGCACTGGGATGGAGATAAGTGTATCCGCGTCATATTAGATCATTTAGATGGATGGAGGAACTTTCATGAATTACATTTGTCATGGATGTCTGTGGAACTAGTTCCGAGCATTCCGAAGCATTATTAATAATTTTGGCACAGTATTCGATCCGGTCTTTTGGACTCCAAACATACCATCGGGTGCGAGCAGATCATCCGACACGTGACTTTGATAGCGCTATGCACCCCGGTATTCCCGACTTCTAGACCTCGCGTCGGCTAAAGTTGCCCTGGCGATGACGTCGGAATGCGGGTCGTGCGGATCGGCGGAAGCCAGCAGGGATACCGTCTTGGAATCGCGTCTTGTGTTGTGCATGACGCCACAACTAATTACTTTCACGCGTCAATGGACTAACTATTCGTTTACTCCCTCGTTGAATTTACGGACGCGTGTCGCATCGGTGATTCACTTTCTCGTCGCTCGCTCTTCCGTCTTGACGTAATCAGATCCACGAACCTTCCTCACACATCACAGTCGACTCTTGACAGCGGGCCCACGTCGTCACACTGCCAACGCTCCGTTTCCCGCCAGGCCATGGCTGACGACAGCCATGGACAAACATCGCCGCCCGCCCAGGTCCCGACCGCCATCGACATCCACGAGCCTGAATTCCCGTCGCCTACCTCAAATGAAGCGCCTCCTAGCCATGCGCTGGCAAGTCCCCTCCATCACCCAGTAGCCCGTGGCGCTTCTTTGAATGACCTGCCTCCGACAATGAATTCACGTGATAATGTACCAGAGGATGCTGGGCAGGTGGCCCCGCCGGTCCCCAAGAAAGAGGGCGACGTGTTGACGCTTCCGAGGCCTCCCATGCAACAAAAGTTCGTGACTGAACGGCCACAGCCTAAGGAGAGAACGGACTTGGGGCCGCAATTGGAGAGGGCGGGCTCCGTAGGGGAGAAGCTACCACAATTGGATCGCCAGGCGAGGTTGACCTTCGACCCCTATTCATCTGACTCCTCGTCTTCTTCAGACGAAGACGAGGAGGCCAGTACGCACACCGCGGAGCGAAGAGGAAGCACGGCACGCCGAAAGTCCAACGCAGGACCCTTTTCCCGCCTGAAAATCAACAATGAGCACTTCAACACCAAAGGCCGCGTCTCGAAGAAAGACGGCCGTCTCCGCCTCTCCATCAACGAAACGATGAACAGTGGATACTTCGCGAAGACTCTCGGTGCTGGGATCCGCAAAACATTTAAGGGTGTAGACTCCGACTCCGAGTCTCTCTCCTCATCGTCGAAAGAGAATGAGAGGGATAGTCGGATAGCGGAAATTGACGAATTGATGGAAGATCCAAAACAGCGCGTTCGTCTTAATATCGTGGTGATTGTCATCGGGTCGCGCGGTGACATCCAACCCTTCCTCCGCATCGGCAAGATCCTCAAAGAAAACTACAACCACCGCGTACGCATCGCTACACACCCTGCCTTCAAGTCTTTTGTCGAAAATGACAGTGGTCTGGAATTTTTCAGTATCGGCGGCGATCCGTCCGAGCTCATGGCCTTTATGGTGAAAAACCCTGGGCTCATCCCAAATCTCGAGACAGTTCGAGAAGGTGAAATAGGGAAACGACGAGCGGCCATGATGGAGATGTTTGAAGGCATGTGGAGGGCGTGTGTCAATAGCAAGGATGATGAGGTCGACAAGGCAAATTTGAAGATGATGGGTGAGAGGATACCGTTTGTGGCTGATGCTATCATCGCGAATCCCCCGAGTTTTGCGCCGCCGCATATTGCGGAGAGATTGGGTGTGCCATTGCACATGATGTTTACGTACGTCTTCTTCCCCTTCTTCCATCTGTACTATACTGATAAGTCATAGTTTCCCCTACTCCCCCACTACATCGTTTCCCCATCCCCTCGCCAACATCAAAACGACCAACGTCTCCACACCCTACACAAATTTCATGTCGTACCCGCTCGTCGAAATGATGACCTGGCAAGGCCTCGGAGACCTCATCAATCGCTTCCGTCAAAAAACTCTGATGCTCGAAGAAGTCAGCACATTATGGGCTCCAGGACAACTCTACCGTCTAAAAGTCCCGTACACGTATATGTGGAGTCCTGGGCTTGTGCCAAAGCCCAAAGACTGGAGCAGCGAGATTAGTGTTACAGGATTTGTGTTTTTAGATTTGGCAAGTTCGTTCGAGCCGCCCGATGACCTTGCCAAGTTTTTGGACGCGGGGCCACCGCCTGTGTACATTGGGTTTGGAAGTATTGTCGTCGACGACCCGGATGAATTCACGAAATTGATTTACCGCGCCGTCCAAATCGCTGGGGTGCGCGCCCTCGTGTCTAAAGGCTGGGGCGGCTTCGGTTCGAATGAGTCCTGCCCCGAAAACATCTTCATGCTGGATAATACGCCGCATGACTGGCTCTTCCCAAAGGTATCGGCTGTCGTCCATCATGGCGGCGCTGGAACCACCGCCATCGGACTCAAGTGCGCCAAACCCACCATGATCGTTCCTTTCTTTGGCGACCAGCCGTTCTGGGGCGATATGGTGTCCAAAGCGAAGGCGGGCGCGCATGAATGCATTCCGTACAAGAAGTTGACGGCGGAGAGACTAGCGGAGGGCATGAAACAATGCTTGACGGAAGAGGCAAACGCGAATGTGAAGAAGATCGCGGAGAGTATCGAGAAGGAGGGGGACGGGGCATTGAATGCTGTGAAATCCTTCCACCGCAGTCTCCCGCTCCGATCCGATGAGTCGCTACGTTGTTCGTTGCTACCCAATCACGGCGCAGCCTGGCGCCTCAAGAACACATCCCTGCGCCTTTCCCCTCTTGCTGCAGAGCTCCTTGTCGAGTGGCGGAAAACCAAGTGGAGTGAGCTCCGCCTTCTACGACACTTTGAGTGGAATGACTTCGGCGGACCTGGGGAACCAGTTACTGGTGTTTGGGGTGCAGTCGTGGATACCTTGGGCGATGTGGCGACGGGAGTGGGACTGGTGCCGGTGAATATGGCGAAGAGTGTTAAGAAGCGGGAGAAGTACTATGAGAAGCGGTTTCGGTTGAAGAAGAGGGATAAGAAAAGGAGACAACAACTCAAAAACGCCAAAAATGGGCCCGTCGATGAGCATGAGCACAACAATATAAATGGCAGGATGCAAAACGGCACGACCAAAGAAGAGGAGGTCGAAAACGAGGAAGTGAAAGCGACAAAAGAGACAAATGGAAATGCAAACGGTCGTCCGAACGCCCCTAATCGCGCCGAGTCCAGACTCTCCCAAATCTCCGAACCTGAAGACTGGCTCGCCGAAGAATTCGCTCAAGAAGCGGGCCACGGCTTCCACAAAACACTCTCCGCAGTCATAAAGTCGCCCATGCTCGTCTCCCTCGCCCTAACCCAAGGCTTTCACAACGCGCCCCGTCTCTACGGCGACGAAACTGTCCGTCCCCCACCCCGCGTGAC
Source organism: Byssothecium circinans (assembly GCA_010015675.1). Classification (NCBI taxonomy): domain Eukaryota; kingdom Fungi; phylum Ascomycota; class Dothideomycetes; order Pleosporales; family Massarinaceae; genus Byssothecium; species Byssothecium circinans. The sequence continues at coordinate 244,913 of ML976987.1, forward strand.
CGGCTTCCACTCGGGCATACGCGCTGGACGGGACGAGATGGTATATGGTGTCCGCGACGGCGTGACCGGCTTGTGGACGCAACCATACCGCATGGCAAAACTGCAAGGCGTACTCGGCTTCGCGCGCGGCGTCGGTTTCGGTATCGGCGGTCTAGTGCTCAAGGACATCGCCGCTTTCTTCGGGCCCGGCGCGTATTTCTTAAAGGGTTTAGAAGAAGAATACCATAAAAAAGACAAACCGACGGCTTTTCTACGGCGGAGTCGCATTATGCAGGGGCATCGCGAGTTGCAGGAGCTGGAACCCAGACAGATACCATCAGATCCTGAGCATGATATCGATGATCGAAAAGAAGAGAGGAGTGCGATTGAGAAGAGAGTGGGCGAGGGGTGGAAGAAGATGCAACCTGTGATTAAGGCGGAGAAGAAGGGTGCGAGGAAGGGGATTACGGCTGCATTGTTGGGACAGCCGCATCGCAAGGACGGGCAGAGGATCGAGATGAGATCTGCAGAGGGCGATGGGGATGGAGGGGCAATTGCGGGGGTGAGTAAGACGAGGTCGGCGCCGTTGAATCGGACAGAGGCTTTACACGAGACTAAAAACCACGGAACCACGAATACGAACGGCCATTTTAACGACACCACGAACGCCAACGCGAACGCTCTGCACAAATCCCCCTCAGACCCGCAACGCCACGCACCTGGTAAAGAGAACCAGCATTGGCACAGGAAACACGGCCACCACCGCCATCATCAGTTCGAACCAATGGAGAAATTCGAGCGTAACGAGGCGAAGGAGAAGGCTTTACCCGCGCTGCCGAAGGATGCGGTGCCTGGGGTTTTCAAGGCGAGTTTGGAGGGGAACGGGGAGCCGGTTAGGGGGAAGAGTGTCGAGGGCGTGGAGATGGGGGTGAGGGCTGAGGGTTTGGGGCTGTGATGGTGGGTTGGTGGGTTGGGTAATGGTGGGGAGATGGGCTCCGTGTGTGAGGTGCGAGATGTATGATCATTCATAGTTTTTTCGTTTGTTGGTTCGGGGTCGGGTTTGGGCTCTGGGATTCTTTTTGTTCAGTCAGGTCAAGGCTGGGGTTTGGGTTCTGATTAGGGGTGTGGGTCTAGACGTTTGGGCTTTTGTGTATATGCGGTTATGAGATACCCCCTTCTCTTATTTTTATCTGTATATATTTCTACGGTATTTCTACTTGGGGTTCGCGGTCTGGTTCTACTTGTCGTTTAGTCTTACAAGCTTGATCTATTGTATTCTATACATTGTACATTAAACGTTACACATAGTTGAATTAGTACTCCTAATCGCGTTGCCTGGTGTACTCGGGCCACCGTTCAAACGCGCCCGCCCAGGCGCCAGGCCGAATTCTGTCACACGTGCGTGGCCTAGAATATATTACTCAGTGCCTAGTTCGTAACTTACTCACCCTACCACCACAACTCTAGCACCAGCAACACCACCACCAACGCCACCATCAATGCCAACCATGGCAACCCCCTCTGTGCCAACAACCCCCAAGCTACCGTGCACATGCACGCTCCACCGCCTCCCCGCAGAGATCCGTCTGTACGTCTTCGGTTACGCCTTCCTCGCATAGTTGTCAACAATCAAGCCAATCCAAGCTGAGGCGTTAGCTTGGATTGCTCGTTTTTTGAGGGCGTCAGCTTGGATTGTTGGGGCTAACAAGCTGAGATCGTGAGCTTGATTGAGGCTTGATTGATAGGCTTGATAGCCTGTACTAGCGCTAGCCTTAGTGTTGAGTTTCGTCGTCCCAAGTCGCCAGCCCGCACAAAAGCTCCATATTGTCGTCGTCTGCTGCCTCCTCCTCCACTACCTCGTCGTCGCCTCCGAGGCCAGCTCTTTGCCACCATCGTACGCACTGTATTGCCGCTAGAAGTTGAGGTCCTAGACGTCGTCGTCGCGGCTCTAAGAGGTCGCCCAGCTCACTAAACAGGCGCTCACACTCACAGCTTGACGCTGGGATAGAGAGTACGTCAAGCGCAAGTTTACTGAGGCTAGGGTAGCAATCGCGCATGCTCACCCAGTATTTGATAGGGTTATCTGCGTGTTCTGTACCTCTCTCGGCTGCTGGCTCGCTGCGCTTCCACCTCTTAAACTCGTCCTCGTCAGCGGTAAGGCTACTGGCAGTACTAGGGTTAAGTATACTATCAATCGCGTCATCTATATCGCTTGGGATTACTGCCGACGGCCTTACCACGCGCGGTGAGGTGTTGTACTGCGCCCAGAGCGCCTGAAAGCTAGCGTTACTGGCCTCGAGCCAGTCGGGCTTCTTAGCCCACGCCTTATCGCAGTAGTACTTATACATTGGATGGAGTATTGTAGCAGCGTAGTACGCGGGCGAGTCGTCCAGCTTAGAGTAGTAGTCATCGGCCTTCTACCAAGCTGCGCGTAAGTTGATTGTAATGTGATCCTTAGGTGACTTATCGTGCTCGTTATAGTTAACCGCCTCGTACGCGTTGACGCGCTGCTCGTAGTAGGTAAGGAGGTATTTGAATATTAGAATTATCTCAGTAATAGCCCCAAAGCTGCCGCTTTTGCCGCGCCCTTCGAGGCGCTTTATAGCAGTCTTGAGCGGTTTCAATATGTCCATGTACTCTGTAATTACTGCCTAATCAGCACCTATAAGGCCGTCTAATCGCATCCATGGCTGCGCAACTGGCAGCTTATTGCCGTGACTTTGCGCAAACGTGTCCTCCCTTTGCACCCGCTGTATATGGTAAGTAGCGTAGGCGTTAACTGCAAACTATAGCTTTACAGCACGCTTAAAGCATAAGTAGTACGAGTTCCACCGCGTAATGACGGGTTTAACAGGCTTGAGGATCTTGCGATCGTTAGCTGACGCGCTAGACGGCAGCTCAGTGTGGGCGAGGCGCTGGAAGTCCTTAAAGAGCTTATACTATTGCGGCGTTTTAATGTAGTTCATGATACTAAGTAGTACGCTAAGTAGGCCTACGCGCCTCTACTCCGCTATAAAGTCGTGCTCGTCGGTGAGCTCTTATACGTCGTTGTTGAACGAGGCGGCGCTGCCCTTGCCCCAGAGGAGCGTCTGGCCGATAAGGTTAAGCGTGTAAGGTCCGTAGCGGAGGCGCCGGTGGGTGACATTAAAACTATACTCTTAAGCTAATATTGCAATAGTACTGTCATTGTTAGTAGCGTTATTAAGCACGAAGTAACTAATCAACTATGACGTGATCTTAAAGTCCTGCAGCGTTTTTATGACGACCTCGGCCATCCTCTCGCCACTGTGAGCGCCTGTCAGCTGGGGCAGCGCTATAGGCAAGTCCTGTAGGTCGCCTCTACTATTGACAAAGTGCGTAACAACGCCTAGAAAGCCATGCTTGCCGCCCTTTGTCGTCCATCCATCAAAGCTAAGGTGTACTTTACTAAGCGCCTGCGATAATTATAAGATAACGTGCGGCTTTAGGTGCTTATACAAGCGCGCAACGTACTAGGAGACGCTTACATGAGACGTCCAAAGCGCTCGTTCTGCTAGTGGGTTGGAAGCTTTAAGGAGGCGTTAAAAAGCTAGTGTTTTAAACTTAGAGAGAGGGTGATTATTCTTAACAAGCCAGCTAACAGCTGCCAGCCGGAAGCGCTAGGTATTGAAGCCAGCGAGCTCATTAGCCACCTTCTGCGACACGCTGTTGTTGCCGTCTTTGAGCAGGCGTTGTAGCTAGGTAGGTTTTGCAGCGACGGCCGACTTGCTGTAGCCATGGCCGCGCTTAGGCAGCTCTAAGTGTCGCTGCGCTGACGACGTTAAGAGCGTCATCTCATATATCCCAACGCCGGTATCTGTGTACTTATGCTCGTAGCAGTGACGGCACACGAAGTATAGCTTACTTGGGTCCTTCAGCAGCGCAACGCGGTAGCCATAGCGATAGATCCAGCTCTTGCGCGACTTCTGCGACGAGAGCGGCTTCATATACTTGCGTAAACGCCCCCAATCAATTCCCTTAAAGTCGTCCATAAGGCTCACGTCCAGCGCCTCTTGCAAGGTCTCATTATCTGGGGTTACTGCCGACGAGGCTGCTGTTACCCTCTCGCTGCCCTCAGTAGGCGCGACGATAGCGTCTTCAGGCCGCGACTCGCGTAGTTGCGACTCAAAAGTTGAAGCCTGGGACGCCTCTACGAGACCTCTGCGAGGTGACAGACGCGACGGCGATGGCGATAGCTGACTATCGACGGCTATAGGCTGGCTGACAGTGCCGCGGGCGGTAGAGGATTTAACGCGTTTCTTTGGGCGAGTAAGGTTATCAGAGGCGCGTTTCGTAGGAGGCATGGCGGTGGCAATACGATAAGGGCGACGGAAGCAAAAAAAATAACGCGATAGTGGGTTGTTTAGGTGGCTGGTAGAGGGAGTATAGTGTTGCAGAAGTTAGGCTGATTACGTACTAGTACTGCGACGACTACAACACCAAAAACCTATCGTAAGATCGCTCCTGCTGCAAAACGAGCAGCCTCACGCGCTACCTTAATTAAGCCCATCAAGCTAAACAATCAAGCTGACCCTCCTCAGCTTGGATTGCTAAAAAATTAGTATAGGCGAGCTTGACTTGATGGGATTGATAGTTATCAAGCTATCAATCAAGCGCTTGCAAGCCGCTTGATTGTTGACAAGTCTGCTTCCTCGACGTCACGGTCGATATGGCTTCCTGGTCGGCCCTCGAGAATCGCGAATTCGTCGCCTCTCTCTGCTTTGCTCATATTGGCGGCGATCAGCCTGTTACTGGTACGTGAGACGCTGTGTCAAGCCCCAAAGCCCCGCAATAGGTAGCTTCCCTGGGGCATTCATTTCACCAGAAGATTGCTTCCGACAATAACTGACCCAAACCCCAAGTCCAAAAGTGCAAAACATTCCCGTGCTGCGCCGAGGTATTTCCGCAATGGAAGGCCGCCATGATCGAAAACGCCACGTTTGTCTCCAAGATAAGCTTCCATAACACTGCGTCCCCAAAGTTCCTTCTCCCGACCCACCGCGCCGACCTAAGCCGCATCACGCGCCTCCGATTCATCTGTGAAGTCAATTTCCGGCCCTCGTGGCCTGATAGCGTGACCGGGATTGGGATTGGGATCGCTCGATCGCAAATCGATTGGTTGCAGAAAGATGGATTGTCCACCGCGCTGGAGAACCTCGGCCTCGTCAATCTCGAGTATCTGGGCTTTCATATTGATACCGGTGACCGGACTCGGTATGCACTCGAACCTGGTGTGGTAATACCGAGGGAGGGGAAGGCTACGTTTGCGATAACTTGCGTGCTGGATAGGATTATGAGTTGTGCGGTTAAATTTAGGCGCTGCAATGCTACTATTAATGGGCGGGGGTTTGGTCGACACATTGGTTCTAGAAATCTGGTGGAACTGGTCATTTAGGATAACATTACGGTTCTTCGTTTCACCTTAATATGATAGATGGCATGGCTGTCAGTGTTCCAGCGTTGTCAGCGAGCTTTTTCGTTTCGCGGTGAAAACACGGAACGTGCCAGCAATTTTCTGGAGATACCACGACTTCAACTTGCGATAGACTGGCCTCAACCCTCCATTGACGGCCTCTTTGCCTTTGATTCCATCTTCGGCAACAATGTGCGTGCTTCTCTTGATCTGTTCGTCATGCAGGTACGTCATCATTATGGGCCTGAAGAGTAAGGAAATTCTTGGCTCAATGGCAGGAGAACGATTGCCTGAGCTCATGCTATACATGTTGGTAGGTTTGAAACTCGCTCGACTATATCCGATAGCAGAGACTTCCGCATCTTCTCATCTCGAGCGCTCGGAGGGGGATATGCTTGGTTATGACTAAGTTCGTTCTTAAGTTCATATGGTAATGGCAAAGCCTTCTTGTTTTAGAAAATCTCATCATTCTCTATGATGGAAAAGAATTGACATAGTGTGGAACTGTGTCCTTTTCCAGTGGGACGAGCTTGTGGGAAAGAGAGACGTGAGGGTTGTGGATCGGCCCGATTCTGACGTCAATCCCTTTTTTCTCTATACTTGTTATCCTCACTTCTATAATATTAGCTTACATTGCCTGTATCCCAACCTCTCAAGAAACTCATTACAGGCGGTGCGCGAGGAATAGGCCGCGGGACTCTTCCGTCACTTCCTTCGCAGCAGGCACTCAGTCTATATCCTCGACTCTAACACCTCCGAGCTCGACCACGTGCGAAAGCAGGCCGCTCCATAGGCAACCAGCACTTCGGACTGGAAAGCGGAAACCTGTAGCCTAAGAGATAGAGCGAGAATCAAAGAAGTCGTTGAAGATGTTGGTAAAGTGTTTGGCGGGCAGCTCGATGTTTTGATTAACAGCGCCTTGATTAACAACGCCTTGATTAACAACGCCTTCGCAACACTACATACCTGGTCCCAAGGCCGCTCCATGGACGATGAAAATAGCGATATTATAGAGGAATGGGATACCAAGATCGCCGTTGGGCTCACTGCACCTTTCCCCTCGCTCGCCTATGCGTCCTTCTCCTTAAAGCAGGAAAATCAACTACGGACTCCCCCAGAACAATCATCAATATCTCTTTAACGCGCGCCTACTAATCTGAAGATAACCATGAAGCATACTTAGCTGCTAAAGTTAGGCTTCTAGGCTTGATGCAATCAATGGCAGTGTCTCTTGACCATCGACGTAAGATTCGTGTGAATGCTGTTATTCCAGGGTGGATCCATGTGGAAGATCGATGAGAATAAAATGGCGGATGCGAAGGGCGTGAAGTGGGAAGAGGAACGGACGGAGGGTGATGCGGAGTGGCATCCTGCGGGGAGAGTCGGGAAGGTTGAGGATATTGCGAAGGCCGTGGAGTATGCTATCGGCTGTGGATTCATGACTGGGCAAGAGATTGTGGTAGATGGTGGGGTTGGGAGGAAGATGGTGTATCCTGAGTGAATGCAGGTCTCCTGTTTGTTGGATAATTTAGCGACACGCCTCAGTTCATAGCTAAGGTGGCATGACAGTGATTCTGCGTTCATCTGGGAAAGCAGGTTATTATGTCGAGCTCGACTTGTGAAGAAGCTGTCTTGCTTGATGACTTCAGCTGAACGGTGTCGAGCAGGCTAGGAAAGGCGCTGTGGGAAGCTCCCATAGAGGGTTAGGCGGGAGACATTGTTCAAGCTGATATCTTTCCAACTTTGTGTCGCATGACTGAAGGTGGACCGCAAAAGATACGTACATACAACTCTGAAAAAAGCCCCGCTAACGCTCCTAGCACCACATTCTCACGCCGACATTTACCTGCACTCCGGCGCCTTTATCCAGTGTGCCTGCCGCTCCCAGACCGCCGCACACGCAATTTGGATGCGAGACGCTGAGGTCTGTGCGTGAAGTGAAGGTGGACAACAGAGCTTGCCTACATCCTCCCCACCAAGACACCTCTCCATTTTCTGGCCAAAGTCAGCCAGCGGTTGTTTTGTGCCGTAATTGAAGGCATCCTTTCGTTGCAGAGCATGGATAGTATGTATCGCCTGTTGTCGGCAACAACTCGAATGCGTTTAACTGACTCTGCGCTCCAGTCTCAACGCTCGACGCAGTGAGCGCAAAGCTCGCCCTAGAGTTAGCGATTCAGGATGTTGATGAAGATGTTACTGCAATGCCCACCGCGCTGGAGTTCCAACCGATGATCGATCAGCATCGCGCTTACAAGCAAAAGCTTCAAAACCAGCTCGAGCTGTTGGCGTCGCAGCTTGATACATACGATTCCATCGCCCACGAAGAATGCAGCGACACAACGGCCAGAGAGACCAGTGACAGGCAATCTCTACTTGACGTGAAACTCGTCGAGAGGATTACACAGGAGTCATTGAAGGAGGCCAGCGAGGGAGCGAACGATGCTAATGGAATGGCCACTGGTGATGAACCGTCCGATCCGCAAGACCAACTGAACGATTCGGACATTGGAGTTGTTGGCATTCCATCCAGCGACGTGTTGCCCGACTCGCATACGGAGCCCGATGGGGATGCGCCGCCCAAAACACACGGCCAGTCGACGAGCTCAGTTGTCGTGGATAGCAGCCTTGAACATATTGAATCTGCTGCCAACGGTACCACAGCATCGGAGGATGATAATGTACCCTCTGTACAAAAGAGCCGGGGTGAGGAGATCAAGTGTAACGTCTGTTTTGAGTGGGTGCCAATCGAAAACGCACACACACTCGGATGTGTTCCGGGTACGTAAATCTTAGCGATCGTTTAAACCACCCTCGCTAATAGACCATCTCACTTTGATAGAGCCCCATACGTACTGCTCAGCCTGCCTGGTGGACCTCTTCGAGAGTGCTGCATTTGTTGATACCTCATTGTTTCCACCCCGCTGCTGTGGTAACCCAATCCCATTGGACTTAGGTCGCAATCTTCTGCCGAAAAAAATCATCAAAGATTTCGACTTGAAGGTGGAAGAACTAAGCTCCACCAATCCGACCTTTTGTTCCAACTTTGACTGCGGCAAGTTTATCCGAGAAGCGGAAATCAAGCACAACATAGGTGTCTGCATCTTCTGTGAGACGAGGACCTGCGAAGTCTGTAAGGGCAAGGAGCATGAGCAAGAGTTGTGCCCTCAGGATCAGGAAACGATTACGTTGAAGGAAGAGGCAAAGCGGGCAAAATGGCAGGAATGTTCGAACTGCAAGAATATGGTTGAATTGTCAGAGGGATGTTTCCACATGACGTAAGTATACGAGGTAATCTATTTGACTAAATTCTGACATAAGTAGGTGTCGCTGCCGATATCAATTCTGCTATCTCTGCGGACTGCAGTGGAAGACTTGCACATGCCCCCAATTTTCGGAGGAGCACATACTAGCTGGAGGTATGCTATTTTGCCTACTGCTCAAAAAATACGAGAGTCGCGCTGACGTTGTTCTTCAACTTTAGGTGTTATCGATGGAATTCCGCCGCCTGCGGCCGTCGCCCAATGCCCGCCTCACCAATGGAGGCGAGAAAATGGACTAGATTGCGAAGGTTGCGGGGCGGAATATCTCCATTACGTGATGCGTTGCCAGCACGCTGGTTGTCGACTTGCGCTATGCTGGCGTTGTATTCACAATCGCGACCTGGAGTGAGGGTTTGCGACACTGTCTGGGAGGCTTCTTTCAGGATATCGACGCAGATAGTCGCACATTGGTTAGCGAGTGGCTGAGGACAGGTCTTGCGGGATGATGAGCCCTCTATTCGTCTACATGTCTATGTCTATAATACAGGTTGAGAAGTGAATAAAAAGAGTGTGTGTGGAGTATCTACCTCCGCAATGATCCAAGAGAGACTCAAGTCAAACTCAAGGTGCTGCCCACCATTTCTCAAGGTCGACAAGAATCCGCTGGAGCCACTTGGCATCCTCTCCATTGTTGTCTTTGGGATCAACGCCCTCCGGATAGGGAATATTGTAATCGAAAGCGTGGGGCTTTCCAGCCACCCTTTCGAAGACAGGGTCAGGCATCTTGCTCCAGCCTTTGGCTTTAAGTATCTTCAGAAACTTGTGCACGTTTTCGATGGGACAGTTGGTGTCTTCTTCCCCGTGGAACATGAACAACTTTGGAAAAAAGTTCGGCTCCGATCTTTGCTCTGAGAGACGGTCAAGTGCATCCGAGGACCTGTCACCGTGCCTATAAACGGGTTCCCATAACTTGGTAACTGAGAGGCCGAATGCGGCGTGCATGCCTTCCGGAGGCGGTGTGTCGCTTCGGGCCGGGAGACGTCCTTCGTTGCGCAGTTCCTCCACTTTGGCAATCAAATCCTTGGCACCGATGAGGACATCGTCCGGGAAAATATCCGCGCCCATGAATTTACATTTCTCGTTCTCCGGCAGGTTGCGTGCGTAGTACTCCAACATCGAGTAATGGAGCAAGAGTGCATTGATTTTCAAATTTTCCTTGCCGGTAAGCCACGAGTATATGGCGAGCAAGGCACCCGCGCTCTCGCCCGAGATGAGAAGTCGGTCCCTGCAGATATTGGCGCCATCATCCATTTTCTTATCGTTCAGGCACTTCTTGATCCAGTCCTCACACGCGTTGCTCTAGTAGTATTCCCACCAAGCATCCACATCATCTTGGATTTCTCCCCCGTTGGCCTCCGGCATGAGCCTATACATCGGAATGAAGGTGATGGCGTTGGACTTGATTTGCATCGTTCGTTTATAGTCTGGGAACCAGTGCGACCACCATTCGCCGTTTTTATGGTCAGCGCCGCCAATGCCACCTGTTGTCTGTTGTTTTCGTGAGTTTGCATTCAACCGTTAGTAATGAACGATAGCACTTACAAGGCCACCTCCATGCCATAGACATTGAAAGAGGATAGGTGTTCCGTTTGTGGTCTTTAGTTTCTTTGGAACCATCATATAGACTCTCAGTTGATGCTCATCCCACGTATCCAAGGTCTTGTAAACAGTGTGGAACCGGTGAAAGTCTTTGAACCACTCATCGTTCGAGATCTTTCGCTCCATATCATTGAAGTCGAGTGGATGATCCTTGAGGAAGTTGAGTTTTGGATCAAGATCTGCCCTGCTCTTCGCAATCTTCTCCTGGAGTTCTGGCGTCATGATGTCCAAAGTGGATCTGATTTCGTGGGTTCGGGGCAAATTCTGGAAGTTCTGAGATATGTATCATTCTGCAAAGAGACAGTCAAGCCTTTATACGTGTGAAGAGTCATAGCTATGGAGGAGCTATGGGCTCGCCGACACGGTATCCACCGCTAGACGGCACGGTAAGGATGTTTTGACACACCCAGGGACCATAATGTTGGGTTGCCAAACCTGCTACCAGGTACTTGGAACTTACAATCTGAAACTGTGTAGCGTGGATCGTGGGGGTTGACAGATGGCGGCGCGGCTGCCATTCTGTCGAGATTGTAGGGGAGAAGGACTGTTTGCTTACCTTTGCAACAACACTGAATAAACATTGAAACCCTCCTCTTGACCTTTGATACGCCGCTGTGCAAGTTCCATTTGGCTGTCATTGATGGAGCCAAAGCTGTACTCACTCACCATCGCAATAATGCTGAACCAACAACATTTGCCACGTTCTGAACCTTGCAAAGCTCTTTCTTACCTTTCACACGCCGCTGTGCAAGTTCCATGTTACAGCTATATCTGAGGCTGAAAACCCCGGGCTCAGATATACGCATCTTAGCTCTGGCCGCCGCACCCCTCAAATTTCCCCACATTCCAACCCTGGGTAGCTTATCCTGGATCTTCACGCATCAACGTTGCAGCTACCATTTCATGGTTTTGCCTGCAGCTGAAGTGCCCCTGGCTCATCTATGCACGTTTAATCTCCTCAACAGCTGCCACACACTTCACAGTTCTCCCATTACAAACCCTGCAAAACCCATCCAGACTTTCAACATAGCACTCTACAACACTGATCCAAAGGCGGAAACCTACCCGAAACGCTCGTGGCATACCTAAAAAAGTCCCTGATGTAGAACTCCATACGCTCCCTATCAACCTCCCCACATCGTGATGTAGCACCGCCAGATCTCCAACATGCATGAGATTGGGCACCAACAGGGATTGCACGGCCCCACAGTAACGTGGGCCCGATCTATAACAGCTCGCTGGCATGGTCCTCTGTGACTGGTTGAGCAGCTCACTGACATCTTCAATACTGGCGTTCTAGATAGCTTCAATACAAGATATCACCCACTGCCCCAACACGCAGTGCCATCACATAAATGCCACAGTAACACTCTCCATTCCATATCTCCACACAGCTTCTTCCTCCCTACATAAAGTTCCTCTCGCCGCACTGCCAAACTCCCTCCCTACCAAACCCACACGCACCACACGGCACCGCAGACCCCACTAGACCCCACACCACCCAGCTCAGCCGCACCAACCCCACCCCCTCACTCAGCCCCCAACGCACCAACCACAACCGCCCTCCCCGCTCCACCAAACAACCCATGTACAGATTCCCCCGCACCCCCGTAAACGCAGCCTGGCACCGCCGCTGTCTCGCTTGCGTGCAACAAGGCGTCTTCAGCTCCGTACAAGGCTGGGTAGCGTTCCGCGCGACGCACTGCCCGCACTGCGGGCGCAATATCGAGAGCCCTGAGAACGCGCAGGAGAAGTACGGGATTATGCATGATGATGGCGAGTTTCGCGAGTGGCGGTTGGAGGGGTGAGTGAACGGTGGACGGGGTGATCGTTTACCTTAGTTTGGACTTTGCTATGAATGCGGGTATAATCTTGTTTTGATACTGGTGGAGGGGTGATGCGGACTGTGTATGTAACGAGATGACGGCATGAAGTGGTTTTCCTACCCGCACTTCATCTCCCTCTTCCTCACCAGGAACTCCCAAAGGCCGCTCCTTCCACGCCTTCCGATTCCTCTCTCAACCTCTTCGTCCACCTCCGTCCCAACAAATAACCCCCCCATCACTGCTCCCACCCCTCGTATACCAAAAGCCCCTCTCTCTTCCCCTTCCCATCATATCCCCGTTCCCCTCCCCTATCCCCTCCCCACCCTCTCTCCTCCACTATGCCCCGCTACAACCTCTACCAACCTCTCAAACCCCTTTCCCTCTCCCTATCCCCCCTCTTCCTTATCCCCTCAAAAACTTATAGAAAACCCCCAACCCCAACCCCACCCCTGCGGCAACTCAACCACTTCCCCCCTCCTCCATTGCCCGCGCACCCCTCACTTGTACCGTCTTCAACTCCCCCCTACACACGTCAAAAACTCCAAGAGATGAAACCCCACGAACAAATCCTCATTCTCAAACACCACATTCCTCAGCGCCGGGGAATGCGTCTCCGAAGCCCGATCCAGAAAGAACACTGTGCGATGTGGGCGGTGGCCCTGTACGTGTGGTAACGCCAAGTCATGTGCCTGATGTCAAATGCCAACCAAGACGTGCTAGTATGCAGTGGTATGATCCGTGCGAACCAAGGCAGAAACTGGAGACGTTTATGTTCGACAATCGAGCCCAAAAAAATAAAAATAAAATAAGCTCCGCTCTCTGCATCAACAATCCATCATAGGCGCGAGCTAGACCAAATGGAGAGCTAGTGTTGCCATTTTAGGCTAGCCTCGAGCGGCTTTTAACCCATGTACCCGTGAACGTCATGCAGCAGTCTCGCGCAGAGAACAACACTGCGGTACGATGTACGACTCAATTGCTGGGGCTTCAGATGAAATGCGGATCTCGCGATACATCGCCGTTACGAAAGAGAAAGTTGGCGAAGCGGAGAATGCCCAACGGAGGAGAGTCATGTCAACCACAACACCACGAAAGGAACATCAAGGAGACAAGGCGGACAAGAACAATTGAATCTACTAAACGGTAATCAATACGAAAAAAAACTCCCTCAACGAGGACAATAACAGCTGCAGGCAACAAAACAACCAAAAACATACAAACTGTAAAAGGATATCAGAACAGCAGTTGGGAAAAGCATGGTGTTTACCATCTGGCCAACACTGCCCAGTAATACAGTGCAAGCAGGCGAATCGATCCCAACGGTTCTAGGGTGAGACCTGCCGATCCGATTCGGAGGCAAATCGTGGGTGGGGATAGGCCGCCATCAAACAGACGGGCCTTCATCCTCGCCGAAGAACTAGTCATCCCTCCCCTCCCAATGATCGAGAAGCGAGCCGTCACCGGTAATCTCAGCCTCCCCGTGTTCAGCACCAATGCCCGCAGTCGCGTTGGCGGTGTACTGGTCAATGCCATCGCCGAGGATGGCGCGACGCTGGGTGTCTGCATTGGCGGCCAGCATGGATTTGATTTGGTCAACGTGCAAAGCCATGCAGCCAGCGTTGTGAGGCTCGGTGTGGATCTGCTGACATTTGAAGCCAGGAGGACAGTGCTGATACCGAACCCAGTTGGCACCGTTGAACCTCTCGACCGCTCCTTTGTCTAAACGAAGTGTTAGTAAAACAGATTCAGAAGGTTGCCAGTGGGCATCGCGTACCTGAGGCTGGGCAACGAGTCATGACGCCCTGTTCGGTTGGCGCAGACAGGGACGGCCAGGGAAGCCAAACGTTCGACTGACTCAGCTTGCGTTGCGCGCAGAAAGCGAAGTCGACTTTGCCGCCGTAGTCGTGGCAGATGAATGGTGGTAAACAGACGCCGCTGAATGTCCACGTCTGGCCATCCCACTCTCCAACCTCGGTCTCATTGAGCGTGTTGCACTTTGTTCGCAGAGGAGACGTATCATGGAGCTCGCCATTTGGACGAGAGGAATTGTGAGCGGCGAGGTGTTGTGATTCTGAGGCAACGGACCTGTCGCCCAGTACCTTGCACATGATCGAATTATTCAGGTACCTCGAAAACAATTCAGCAAAGCCATCTAGAGCGAAACCGGGGAAGTGCATCGTGACTTGACTTACCAACAGGTTCGGCGGCACTGATGGTTCCACATCTTGCCATCCCTGTACGTGACAACCCCCCGCCCTTTGCCTGGTGGGTCGCATGGAATCTCAACGTCTCCAAAGAGCATCTTCATGCCAATCCGGAGCGAAGGGGGTGAGGGCAATGACACGGGCCGCTCGGGATTTGATGGATCGAGGAAAGGGGCGACATAGTGGGTCTTACCATCAGTGGAGCACCAGGTTTGGCTGGCCTTGTCCTCGCAAATACCGCCGTCGCTGCATTGCCACAGATCGACCCAGGCGTCCGTCTCCATGTGATGGTATTGAACAATGTCCTGAAGACCGGGAGCACAACGGAAGGAGACGGCGTTTTCGACAGGCTTCGAGCCGAGATCGTCCCGGCGACTTGATTTCCTGACAATAAGCTTGCAGTGCTCGAGGTCTTGAGGACCGTGCTTGCACTTGTACGGCAGGAATCGGTTGAGAGAAGGTAGATCATAGCGGTAGGGGTGATTCAGAGCGCAGCCAGACAGCTGCCCTCCCAATTCAACGCAGGCGCCGTTAAGACATTCTTGGTATTCTTGCCATTCGTACTTTCCAACCTCCGGAAGTTCGACAAGCTTCTCGATTATCGTGCTGTCTCCAGGCTTGCAGCGCATGGGGAAATCGGCATTCGGGTAGCAGTGTTTGTCGAACTTGCAGTGCCAATGACATCGGTCAGTGTCTATGCACCTGTGATGGCCGAGGATGTCGCGAGTATCGGGATTCTCGGCAGTGTCGACGGGCTTCAAGTCAAGATCGCCACGGCGAACGAAGCTCTTGTCGATAGGCTTGCATGTCTTCAAGTCGTCGACGTCGTCACATTTATAGAGCAGAAGCGCATTGCGAGAAGGCAACAGAAAGCGGTGGTGGCGGTCGAGAGCGCAAGCGCCCGCTTTCTGCCCGAAGCGAGTTTTGATGTTGATGCAGGAGCTCTGGCCAGGACATTCGCGGTGGGGTACCCACTCCCACTTATAACTCGTCGGGTTGCGAATAGCCTTTTCAATCAGGTTGCCGCCTCCAATCTCGCAGCGCGTGGAGAAATCGTTGTGTGGCCAGCAGTAACCCCCAAACTTCTCACAGTGCCACCTGCAGCGGTCGTCATCCTTGCAGTGGTGATGTCTCATGGTGTCCCGCGTGTTAGGCTCATCGGCAGCTTGTGCAATCTCGCGACGGTCCAATCCATGAGATGCTCTAGAGGGGAATTGGACAGGCCAGCAGTTTCCGTCATCTTCACAAGGCCAGGGACAGACGTGATTGTTGCACTGGTATTTGACATCGTGCGTCTTGGAGTTATTGGCAGCCTGGCCAATCCCGCGGAAGGCACGGGATGACTTGTCGTAACGCTCGCAAGAATTGTACTTGAAAGGGTTCGTGCATTTGGTAAGCACCAAGCGACCGAGCGAAGGCATCAAGTACTCGCCGTTGCCGAGAGCGCAAGCAGACAGCTGTTTCGGCAGACCGAAGCAGGCGCTCGAGATGGGACATTGGTAGTGCGTTGTCCAGCCTGTCTTTCCGTTCTGGTCGATGCCGAGCTTCTCGATGACGCGTCCGCCTCCCGGCTGACAGCGCATGGGGAACTCACTGTTAGGCCGGCAGTATCCATCAAACCTACAATGCCACTTGCACTTTCCCTCGTTGCACGTATGCTGGGCATCGCGCGTGTCGAGGTCATCAGCAGCATCGCGGCGGTCGAGGGAGTGCTGGTCCTGGTAGTAGTCACATTTGCCGGGCTCGTCGCAGCCGATGTGCCAGTCACGCTTGTCGTAGTCAACATCGATGTCAAGGCGCTCCCCATGAAATTGAGCATGGGATACAGACTTGCGCGCGTGCTCAATATCGGAGTCGGAGTCGGAGCTGGAGTCGGAATCGGTATCAACTAGTCGCTGCGGAGGTTGTTGAGCAACGATGAGAGGCAGCACGCCGATGACGGCGGCGACCAGCACAGCGAAGCGCATGACGGGAGGCAATGAAGAGACGAACTATGGGCAGTGTAGCGTCGAAGTCGTCGGTGGGGGATGATGTGCCTGCGGTGGTCAGCAATGGCCAGGATGCGTGGGGCACGGGGTGATGGTAGGAAAGAAGAGATGAAAGGGAGTGAAGGGGCATGGTGGTGGAGAGTAGACTAAACAAGTGAGAGAAGATACGAACCAAGCACGGGCAAAGAAAGCGAAGCGTCGGTGTGTGTGGGTTGGGGTGGTGGAAGAGAAGAGTGGATGAGTGGATGAAAGTCGAGAGAAGAGGGAAGACGCCGTTTTGTAGATGGCGTGATGGTGTGCTGGAGGCGATTGCCTAAGATCATGTTTGTAAACAAATAAGATTATTTAGAGGTGCAGGTGTAGAAAGCGGAACGGGAGACGGGAAGTAGCAGTGAAGGGTAGAGAAGGCGCAGTGCATCCCTCAAAATGTAGCAGGGCGCGAGGAAATGCGTCCAGATGTTTAGATGAAGTTACCGAGGCTGCACTATTCATCCCATCAATTAATTAATTAAGGCTAGAAATGCGAAGTCTTTTGCTTGTCGCAACGGCATCATCATCGAACCCGTCTATCCGCAGCCTACGTCGCGATCGCTTTGCGCCTTCCTCCACTCTCGAGGTATGCGCAGGAGAAGTGCGGCTACGGCTGCGTGAGGCCATCGAAATGGATAAGAGCCACCGTAAAGGCATGAGGTGCGAAATTGATGGCGTTGAGATTGCAGGAGATGTTGGACAAAAGGAGGAACTCGAGACACGGCAGCGGTGTGATTGCGGAGAAAAGTAGAGCCGTGCCGACCCCCGCTTGCTGGCTTCAACCTCACGTCTTTCACGCTGGCGACTTTTCATCACATACCATTGCAAAAGCGTGTCTTTTATCGCAATTTCTGTTCGCTGGTCATAGATAGACTTTCGGTGTTTGTAGGATGCGCCACATCCAGACTGTACGGGTGGCATCTGGACGGCCTGGGAGGCTATCACGACCTTTCCTCCTCATAGATGTCCGGATGTCCCGATGTATTACTCAGCCTTCAAAGACATGCAAGCCATTGCAACTCTCTGCTCACGCCGCATTCCCGTGTGCTGGGGATGTGCCGTTGCTAATAAAGTCGTTGAGGCTGACTTTCTGGAAGACGTCTCACCCAACAACCAATTGCACCGAACCTTGAGAGGTTTCCTCTGGTAAATGTTTCTCTCTCCCATTCCCATCATTTTATTCCAGTCAGTTTCTTCAATATTCTTCCTGGTTCTCGTTGCGGTTGTTTCGTGGCTGCCACAACACGCAGTCGCGCAGACTCTCTTTCCCTCCTTCACCTTCACCGGGCACACGGAACAAAAGCAGAAATCCATCAAAGCGTCGAAGCGGTCCATTCACTCCGTTTGTCAGTCCCCGTCATCCTTCCCTTCGCCATCACTTCACGAATCCTTTTGCCGCTGTGGTCGCAAAAGCTTGGCATACCCGATCGAGTCACTAGCCTCATTATCATGGTGCCCTGTATTTAAAACCGCACACCCTTCTCTCCTTCCACACCCGCACCCGCTCTCTTGCTCCCCTCCTACTCTCCACCACAACCATTCCTCGCCCCTTCTAACCTCTATGCCAACAGTCTCCATTACCACCCACGCATCCACAATGGCTGCTAACGCGCCCGCGCCCACGCTCTGGTCGAAAATCGCCTCCAAACCAAAGCCCGAACCCGCGTCGCCCGCCGTCCAGACGCCCACATCCCCCCGCCTCACCGCCGTCTTGAAGACGTCAATGTCGGTCAACGGCGGCAGCACGTGTCCCATCTCGACCACCCCGAGGGGCAAGTTCAATTGGGCCGACGATGAAGACGACGAAGATGATTTCCCGGCCATGCCTGTTGCTGCGCCTTCGCACGATGTTCCCACCAACAACGTCATCACCCAGCTTCACCAGCGCATCCAGGAGCTGGAGCACACCGAGGCTGAGCTTGCAGATTCCGATGCCAAGGTCGTCCTCCTCGAGTGCACGGTGGATGATCTGGAACAGCAGCTTCGCGAGAAGCAGCTCCTGGTAGAGCGATACGTTGAACAAGTTGCAGATAAGGACCGCCACATTGCCGAGCTCGAGCAGGAGTTGGACACGAAAGCGCGAGACGCCTACGAGCTGCAGACGAAGCTGGACGAGCTCTCCAGCTCT
Source organism: Byssothecium circinans (assembly GCA_010015675.1). Classification (NCBI taxonomy): domain Eukaryota; kingdom Fungi; phylum Ascomycota; class Dothideomycetes; order Pleosporales; family Massarinaceae; genus Byssothecium; species Byssothecium circinans. Next base: position 263,418 of record ML976987.1, read on the forward strand.
CCCGCCCCCGATTCCGAGTCCGAGTCGGCGACGTTGGCCGATATCGAGACGAAGGAGACAGTCACCGTGGACTCGGACACCTCGCATGCCACTAATGACATCCCCGCTCTTCCTTCAAGCAAGCAGGAGAAGGCCGCCACCGAGCCTGCAAACGCCTCAGCTTCCCTGCGTACATCTCCGATGTCCGAACCTGAGACGACCGAGGTTGCCCCGAATGCACCATCCACAAAGTCCTTCGAGCCCGTCTTCAAGGCCGATGACTTCCCTACTATGAGCCCGCCAAAGTCAATTGACGGCTCCCCTGCACCCCGTAAGTAGCCTTCGCCCCTCTGCATTAGCTTTGCTAACGTTACACTCCTTAGGTGACCATTCCGAGCCTGTCTTTGCCACGGTCGAGACGATCAAGAAGTCTGAGCCGGTCCCTCCCCCGCCGAAGCTGAAGCTGGGCATTGACACGTCTAAGTTCGGAAAGAAGACGACCGCAGATGTGCGCATGCCGAACGCCTCTCGCGCCGGTTATTTGAGGCCCAAGTCGAACGTCGTTCCTGAGATCAAGCCCGACATCGACATTCGCCGGATGACACAGGCTGAGCGCTTCCCTTTCGGAAATGGTCCCGCCGTTACCCTCAAGCTGGGTAACGAGGTTCTTGGTCAGGTACCCAAATATATGCTCGCCCAGGTCTCGCACACCGCCTTCAATCAATGGAAGAGCAACCCCAATGCTACGAGCATTACCTTCCCCGCTAGCTCAATGAACACAGAGGCCGCAATCAAGCACATCCAGTGGATGAATGACTTGACCCGCTCCGAGCGCGTCTTTAGCGTCCACCTCGATATGAACGAGGACGACCGCAAGCATCGGGAGAATTTGGAGGTCGTCCGCGCAGCCCGCGTCATGGGCATCAACAACATCTACATCGGCCACTTCACGAAACACTACTGCGAGAAGATTCGCAACAACGCGCTCTCACACGCTCTGATGAGCCACATTGTAGAAGTTGCGTACCCTGCCAACGACCCCATCTACGATTGTCTTGCGAACAACCTTGTTCTCCAGCGCATCCGTCGTACTATCCCGGACGCGGCCTCGTTCGAGAAGTTTCTGGAGGATCACAAGGATTTGGCAAAGAAGATGGACACGATCCAGGCACGCAAGGCTGCTCCCCGTAAGGTATGTTTCTCCTCTCACACTAACACAACATGATACAGGCCCACTGACCTTTTCTAGGACGGGCGTGCCCCTGGTCGAAAGGGCCCCAGTAGTCGCGGTTCCTCGGTCGTATCATCTGCTTAGGCAGTAAAATGATTGTATCGCCTAGCGCCAATTGAAGGCCTCGCCCACATGGGTCCAGTATGGTTTCATCCTCATGATACATTGCATCCGCCACAGCGCCCACTGATTTGACGGCATTTTGTGTCTGTCCGCCTGCTTTTCTCTTCTTACACGTGATGTCTACTTATACCCTGCACGCGACGGATAGTGGTGGCTACCGCGCGGCAGTTGCCATGGACAGTTGCGCGGGTAGAGTGAAGCATGCATTGATGGGAGTAAGGCGTTTGGGCTTTGGAGAATGAAAAAGTAGGGTACATAGGGCGATGATCATAATGAATATACAGGTTTTTCATTTGCAAGTAACATGCTCTATTCACCGCGTGATCTTCTACATGAAACAGTGCCCAAGCCCGCAGGAATTTCCCATAATGAATCGACTGCACATATTGCAACTTGCACCCCTCAGCATGTTCTGGCGTCTATTTTTCCAAGAGGGAAAAACACCACTCCTTTCTCTTTCGTATCCTTCCGTTAATACATGGGATGTGTCATGTCCTCGCACACGTACAGCTTCGCTCTCACGCACGTCGGTACCGCGGGCAATATTACGCGGTAAGACTAATACAGCACGCACAAATAATCTATGGTTTCGATAGGCCCCTCTTTGGCATGGATCCTTTCAGTCGTCGTTGCGGGGAATCTGGAATGAAGTGGTGTGGTGTGGTGTCGGTTGGGGTACAAATCCATATTCACCATCTTTTCTTGCCATCTAGCCTAGATGTTGCATGAATTTTAATTTACGGGATAGTTGGGTGGGCTTATGGAGGCGGGGATAGGGGATGGGGGATGGGGAATAGGGAAGTGAACGAGGGCAGCGGGTGGGCCTTGGAGACCTGGTGAGGTAGATAATTGCTTCGAGAGGCGAAAATAATGACGGTCAGATGAGAGGCTGAGGAGGGGCCGGTTGGCGTCTAGGGGAGTGTGGGGAATGGGGATTGGGTTGAGGATGAGGATGAAATGGCTCCGTGTGTGCTGTGGAAATAAGAGTTGAACAACTCGTTTCATTTCTCTGCGGTTTTATAGTCTTACGCTTTATTTTCATCCACGTGTAACCTTCAAGGTCGGTTATATGGCTTTAGCTATTACTTTAACATCCTCTCAATTCCAGATTTATAGGTATTCGTGTAAATAACCCTTTAATACACACTAATGCGCAGCTTAGCTGACGTCTGTACACACATTGCGTTCAGAGACAATTGAAGTTATTGGGTCTGAAAAAGTTGAACTGGTTTGCGATGGCTCGAGTAGCAAGTAGTATGAGTGTTGATGTCTCCCGCGAACTTATGTATCCTGATTCCTTCGGCGTCAAGTGCTGGAAATTCTTGAAATCTTTAAAGCACAATGTGGACACGCGAGACGGCGAAGCCTGTTAAATGTATCTTCCAACTTTATCGACTATTTTCACGCTGGCTTTTATAAGGAGAATCCTACGGGAATAAAAAATACTGATAAAGCCTTTGTAACTGGACGGTGGCACTCTTCGAGAAAACAAGCGATGAACTCGGCCAAGTCCGTCCGTTTCAGCACTTTTGAATCCATGGTGAGCCTTGAAGTAAACTTCATGGCTTCTGTTCCCACACTCATATGCTCTACCGCGCGTACCACAAGCGGTGCTCCGCCCAGTTTAGATCCCCTTCCTCATACCTTCCTAATTCTATTTTCAACGCACTCTTACCACGGACACTCATTTCTACATCAACCGTCTCCTTGAAAACATAACCTTATCATATCGTACGGAACCATCACTTTCAAACACGTATATCTGCTCACTAACAGAAATATATAGGAAGATGCTACCAACCGCAACGGCCGACCCCAAGGTCTCGTACGTCCCAACATGACCACCAGGCCAAAAGAGCCAACATCCATCTACATCCAGCGCACTGTCACCATAACCCACGATATCCGCGGGGGCGAGGACCTGCAGACACAAGCTTCTATAAGAATTGATATTACTTTTATGTTGGGGTAGCCCACTAAGGCACCTCGAATGTTTACAAATGCGAAATATGCGCAGATCTTCGGAATTTCTATCTTTGGTTTGTAGATAGCCTTTCTAAAGTTGGATTTAGACATGCCATCATTGGAGCGCCTGTTGTTGGGACCGAATCTACCTCGAAGCTGTGATCTAACGTTGAATGGGCTGACATGTACGCCTGACATGACAGGATCTACGGCGGAACTAACTTGCCAACGTCAAACCATCAGGCGAACGCTGAAATAAAGATTATTCTGTTGGAGTGGCGCGTATATTTGCTTCCAAATAAGTCCCCGCCAAGTAGTAAAACAATTCATATATTACCACCACATCTTTATCCGCTAGATCAATCTTTCGTACATACCCGTGTGCATTACTTTTTTGATCTTATCCCAACTTACATTGTGCACGTTTTCGTATTCGTTACTCTATACATGATGCTAAAAGTCAAACTTTGTGAAGAGTGGTGCCAGCAAGGCTGCTACAACCACAACTCTCGCTCTGCTGTTGATGTGCAAGACACAGGAGGGTATGGGACTCTGACCCGCAATTAGAAGAGGGTTGATAGGATAAATAGAGCGTTAGATTGCTACATAAAAGAATAAATAAAGGAACAGTTCAACACTATTAAGAGAACGGTTTAATACTGTATCATACAAAGAAGAACTAAAAACTGATGGTATTAATTGGTAGGTTGATGATCATGATCATGATTGAGAGCAGCTCGGGTAAAAACCAATGGCTCAGACCGATCACATGACTGTAGGCGCATCCTTACACCACACTGTCCCCTTCAAGCAGTTAAAGACCGGCTACATTGCCAAGACTTGGGAGGACGTTAACAACCTGCGCAGTGGCTATAACATCAAGAACTAGTCCACTGCACTGCGCAAGGGCACAGGCCTCGTTCCCTCTACGCTGCCCTTTAAGCTTCGAACTATAAATTCCTTTTTCAAATAGATTCATGTTAATACCTCGATATCCGTGTATGGAAAACCAGCACACAGGCATTGGAGACCTGTATCGAGCTCACAATGCGCAGCAGCAGCAATCCTTGCCCTAGCAAACGCAATCGAGTAGCAGATCTCCGATGCCGAGGATTCTATCCCAATGCTTTAAACGGGATGGCTTATTATATTTTGGCATTTCCGCTCTAAGCTATCCGTGTTTGAAACAGCAGGCTCTCTAGAGTCAATATTGCCAGCAAATGCACGTGCATGCATTTCTTGGCACATTGCCAAGGCATGCTCCTTTTCCAGGCAACAAGTATTTAAATCTATGGCATGTCACCCTTCCTCTCCTTCTTCCATAGCCACCCTTATCCCTAAATTCCCAGCTTCCGCAACCCCAGCAACCCACCTTGCATACCTCCACAGAGCAAAGAATACATCATATCTTCCAGCAAGATCAGTCTTGACGACCTTGTCTGCTCTTTCAGACCTGTTAATATAGCAGCAGAAAACTAAGGGTCATGAACACTACAAACGCCACCACCAGCAAGGCCGCACGGCTTACGCCGGCTCCCCGCCCCTTCAAGCAGTTCAAGGCGGGACACATCGCTGCGACCGTTGAGGATATCCGCAACCTCCGCGACGGTGAAGATATCATGAAGTGGTCTCCCTCTCTGCGCAAAACTCTTGACCGTGCCGGCGACGTGATGTTGGTGATTGCAAAGCCCGGCGCTCCACCGTTTGCGTCGAACCATGCCCACGGCACCGAAACATGGATGAGCGACCTGCGTAAGGCCTTCTTCGTACACTCAGTACCTACCCTCGTTGCGGTTGTGGTCTCTACTATGTTGCGTAACCACCTCAAGGTATGTAGGATCCTGCCTGAAGTGTTTCTGATCGACGGACAGACTGACTTTGACAGGCGAATCCTGAGGTCATCACCGTCAAGATCACCCACTCGCAAGTGACTCCGAACGCTCTCGAGAAAATCACCAAGTGGATGAACAATATCGTCGCTGCAGCTCGTGTGACTGCGATTCAGTACCAAGCCCCGCCTTTCGACTGTGTGAAGCAGAACCTCGAAGTTCGCGTCGCTGCTCAGATCTTTGGCATGGATCGATATGTCAAGAGCATCGATGAAATCTACTGCACTCACGTTGCGACCTGGACTCCAAATCGTACTCTAGGCACTACTATCCAAGACCACGCTCTCGACTCCGCCGATGCGATTCTGGTTGTCTTCGCCAAGAACCTGGTCGAAAAGGAGCCCGACTTCGAACCTGGCAAGAAGCAGATGTGGACCAAGACCCTCGTCCAAGACAACTTCGCCAAGCTGGCTGCGGCGTACAATAAGGTGAAGTGGAAGAAGGGTCAGAGAGCGGCCAACGTTCAACCTGCGCAGCCCACTGTGAACCTCCAGCTTCCAGTTCGGGCTGCGGCGCAGGTCAAGGGCAAGAAGGCAAACACATCGGTCAGGAGCACAGGGGGAGTCGAGAGTAATGTGAAGGGTAAGGGGAAAGGCAAGGAGACTAACGAGACGCTAAATGCTCGCACGAAGGGCTGGAAGATCCAGCAGTACGAGGACCGCATGGCTTCCCTCTAATAGGCAAACTATCAGGGTCATTGGACTTAGGTATGGACACTTGGAAATTTTGGCATACTGGCCGAGTTCCAGTTAGTCGTCCACCAGCCCTTTGCATGCATATCTATGGGAAACTGGTGCACCAGGGATCCAGCATTTCACAAGAATTACCTTCACATAGAAATCAATCGATCTAGAATTTTCCTCCATAGATCATTTTATAGATGACACTGCGCATTTTGTAGAGACTGACCAAGTTTCTAGAGTTATTGCATTTATTTAATGACCTTATTTAAACTGTTGCGTATATTAATATAATCTTTATTACCTTGCTATATAGAAAATTCTTTTTAATATACTATAAACACGCATGCAATGCTTCTAATTGTTATTGTTTTTCTTCATCTCCTGTCGGTACGCAATTATACTGTGCCAAACCTCCATTTAATCACTTATTGCTAAAGCAATTATATCTATCTTGCGCTTCGGTTGAACATAAGTCTCGGCCTTTTCTTCATTGTGTAAAGGTGGGTATAGAGACACCTCATAAATCCTTGAAAGAGGAGAAACAAGAACCGCAGAGTACTTTCATGCAAAACCGATGTCATAATCTTTAAAAGATTTTGAGTGGAAAAGGATATATTCTAGCATCGCACAGTCAGGCTGCCTCATCGCCTCGAAAACTACGTCTTATTGCTTCATCTCTGAGGAATTTTTTTTTATCTGGGGGTTTTGACAGCCTCCTTCTAGATTATACTTGATCACAGCTTCTATTGTTCTTCGCATGGACGCGAAGTATACCAACTACGTCTAAACCTTGTACTGCGCTCGCCTTTCGCAGTGGCAACCAACCTAGAATCTAGTTAATACTATTAAGCATCGTGTACCTGATGCGTATGACCCTATCCTTATTGCTTTAGCCACTCGCATGGTTGATATCATGTCGCTATCAGCGACTGAGAAGGCTATCCTCTTTCTAAAGCTTTTAAGCGCTGTCTCCCAGGCCCTAAAGACTATTAAGGCCAGGGAGCTCAAGGTTTAGGCTTGGAAGAAGCTGGAAGCGCCTAAGAAGCTGACAAAAGGCTCTAGGATCTAGGACTACAAGGATCAGGTCCTTTTGAACGAGTAAGCAGCCTGAGCCTAGATAGCAGAAAAACGCGTGATACATATCAGCATGTATCTTACACTAAGACGGCTTATAGGCCTAATATGATTGCTACAATTTCTGCACTATGGGATATAGCTGGCTAGTCCCTTCGCTTCAGGTAACTTGTTTCTACAATGTGAATGGAGCATGCTTTCCTTTGCCTTCTATGTAGCTGGAAAATGTGATAGAAAAATACTGAAAACAAAATTAATATACTTCTACGCTTAATAATACCTCTGAACCATTATAGTATTCTATAAAATATATATACTTTAAATTTTCCAAGTTGTTTATATTTTATATAAAAGTAAAGGCTTTTGCTCGACGGCATTTTTAGCACGCTGGCTACTTCTTAACCAACCCCAGTGACTAGCAATATATACTTTGCTGACTTAGTACTCACGCCTGACCTTCTAAAGAGCATAGCCGAACACTAGAGTAATCCCTCTTAGCCAATAAACCATCACTTTCCAGCAACTAAGTATCACAGCCAAAATCCCAAGCCTTTGTTCCACACAGTCTATCATTTCGTAAAATACCTTGCCACCGTTTTCCCCTGACAGCCGCGTCAATAATATCAGTGTGCATATCCTTCAAGATCCTCCTCTATAGAAATATAATTAGCTCGAACTTTAGGTGAACACATGCTTTGAATCCATTACAGGACCAAAGCAAATTGTATTCTTCGGCCACAATGGCCTCGCGACCAGCTGCGGTAATTTTGTACTACGTCCTATAATAGCAGCGGTACCGAAGGTATAAATAAGCATATTTCCTCGCAGCTCAAAGCAGTGGCAGGATTTCAAATCTTCCAAAGCTCATAGAAGCGCACTCACAAGGCATATACCTCAGGATACATCAACATGATAGAATCCAAGCGCATTAATATCTTGAACTCGAAAGTCGAGCTCACACTAGAGTGCATAATCTGAACCCCGAATGCTGAATCACTCGACCACGTCACAGAAGAAACTTTCAATTCTAAGGAAAACGTAACTTCTGCCAAGTGGCGCGTATCTCGATAGTACGCGCTAACCGAGCGAGATGAAAAGTTCAGTTTGACTTTCCAATACCTCCTCTGGAACTCTCTGTACATAATTAACGGCAATAGAAGTAAGAAAGTGCAAAGAAACCATAGTCAATATGGTCTTCACTTCTCCCAGCTCTTCGCGGAGATATCAAGACCAATCCAGTGGACGATGATATTGATTATTACAGTAACTGCAGTGGACGAATTCGTCCTTAACCATACAGTTACCTTAAGTATCGGTGCCACGGCGCAGTAGACCTGTTAGATCTTCACCAAGAGGGACGCATTCAGCATCCCATTGCCAGTGCCCTGTTCCTCAAATATCGCCCTGCACAAGGATTCGCAGCTCGAAGTTCAAACGATAGCCTACGTTGTGGCATGAGAAAGTTTGTGGCAGACACCGGTCATTGTGCAAGTGCCTTACGGTAGAGTTCCTTCCAAACGGTATCCCAAGACCGGCGACGTAGTCATTATCTAGAAGCATGCAGAGAGCTAGGGCAATAAGCTAATCGTGGCGCTTGTGGCTGAATTGTACGTCCTTTTGAAGCTGTGATTTCCACTCACAAGAAAGCGGAGGCGTTGCAAAGGTACATGCATGACGCTGATGGGTTCTTATTCAACAATTCGATGCACAAATCCCATACGAAAACTTCCGCCCAAAGCCAGGGTTGGTTTCTGCAAAACAAGGGCATGGCTAAAGAACGGGAAGGTTGTTATTAGCACCGTGAGAGCAAGTCACTAAACGATCAAGAGGGTAGCCTATTAGAAAGTAGGAGTATGATCTTGATCAAGAGCCAGAAACGTTCATTTCTGAGTGAATCTTCAAGGTCGTATTAAGGAGGATAGTACTGTAATAGGACCAGATGATCGGATAGTCCGTCTTTCGGACACGAGTATCTGGAATAGTCCGAGCACTGCGTCCTCACCCACTCATCCATCCACCAACAGCATGAGCCCTCAAAACAAAGTCTCGAAACCTGCTTGGTGAGGGGAATTTATTGCCACGTGCCTGCTGATACATCTGTGGGAAAAGCACGGCTGCTCTACGTGACCTAAGCATTGGAGGCGTACCATGGTAATGAGTGAAAATTGGCACTGTGAGCACGATGCAAAATATAGAAGAACAAAAAAAAAACAGACTGTGACCATTTCGCCCTTGGCGAAGAGCTCCATAGCACCTGGGGATGCATATCTCACCGTTTGAAATGTCGTAGCGCGTACCGTCACTTCACAGCGCGCACGGACGCCTACCAAAATAACTGAGTACCCTGAGCCACAAACGCTTTAGAATTTTTTGACCTCCAATGACGCCAGCTCTATTTACAATTTCAACCTCCGTCCCACGCACAGCAACACAACTCGCAAACTCTCAACTCGCCGCTCACCATCCGCCCTCCAGCACCCTCACCTCACTGCCTCGTACCTCAATCACTAATTCAAACCACACAGCTCAATTCACCATGTCGACGCCCGACTCGGAAGTGCTGAAAGATTTCTGGGCCCAGAGCGAAATCGACCTCTCTCACCTCGCTAGCTGTAAGCAGGCCTGCGATGCGCCCCTCGCTTTCGCAATTGCAGTCTTCTGCAATGTTCAATGACATCCTGAGAGAGCAATAACTGACTTCATATAGATGAGCGCATTCACCCCATCGAGACGGCCAACGCACCTGCTGATTCAAGCGCACGCTCGCAATCCCCTGCGCCCTCTCACTCGAGCTCCCCGTCGCTGTCGTCACCAGTGCCATCAATCGCCTCCTCTCCCGCCCCAAAGCCGACAACTCACCCCAACGGCCCGGAGAACCAACGCGGCCCGGCGGAGCAGAAGAAAAATGCCGAGTTCAAAATCCCCCCCGCAGTCGCGATCGCCGAGATAATTAAACTGATCGAAGGCTTGCGTGATGGACGGGACCTCCGCAAATGGCCCCCTTCGGTGCGTAAAGCACTCACAACGCTGGCCGGGCTAGCGGCACTCTGGGTACCCGTAAACCTGCCCATGTCACTGACAGGCACCAAGAGCACATACGTCTTGGAGGAGTTCTATGCTCCGAAGCTCGCCATGGTTGTTACTTCGCCGGTGCTGCGCTCGCGCTTCGAGGAGAAGCCCGATACGGAAGGTGTCAAGTTGGAGAACTCTCTGTTCACACCCAACGCAGTCGGCGTGATCTGCAAGTGGTTGACTGATACGTGTGTGACTCAGGAACCTTCCTCCATACCGATGTCGACCTTCAGCATCGAAGAAACACTTGATATCCGCGCCGCTGCTTTGATGCTTCAGATGGACCAGTACGTCACCCACATTACGGAGAAGTTGGTCGAATACTTTCGTGCGCGTAAGCCCGTCCCCACGGATGCAGAGCTCGTTTGCGCCCGCATCGCCAGCTCGGAGGATCCCGTTCTGGTCGCGCTGGTAGAACGTGTCTACGCCTGCGGGGATATTCGTGTCGGTGAGGTGCGCCATCTTGGTGACAACAACACTTTCTCGCAGGAGGAGTTCGAGACGTGGGATAAGATCAAGTCGGGCGATGAGAAGTTCACCTTCTTTTTGAAGGCCTTCCATCGCATCGTTGATGGTGAAGGTAGAAAGAACGATGAGCTGATGAAGGCCGCTCAGAGAGCTAAGCAGGATGCAGAGACTGCCAAGCAGGAGGCTGAGAAGGAGCAGGAGGAAGACGCTGAGAGGGAGGCTGAGATGAAGAAGGAAGAGGCAAATAATAAGGCAAAGAAGAAGGAGCAGCAGGAGGCCGAGGAGACAAAGAAGAATGAAAAAGAGGCTATAAAGACTGCGGAGAAGGCTGCGGAGATTGCAGAGAAGAAGCGCACGAAGAACCAGCGCCGCATGGAGAAGCGCAAACAGGCCAAGAAGTCCAAGAAAGTTGAGGATACAACCGTTGCAAAGACCGAGGAGGGCATGTTGACCGGCGACAAAGCGACGGCTGTCCCGGTCGATGGGAGCACAGGCGACATTCAGAAGCCGGGATCCCAGCCAGCTGAAGAGGTCGCACAAAAGGAGTTCTTCCTGTGGGTGCTCTTGATGTGGCTCTTCGGACGTATGCTTGGACGTCGCGTGTAGGTGATCGAACGAGAGCGCTGCGGTGTTTGGCCGCTTGGTAAATCCGTTGTTTTCTTTCCCCGGCATCCCTCAGGTTCCCTTTCGAGAGAGTCAAATTGGCGTTTCGTAGGATGATGCATACGGTTATTGGAGAGAAGATTGGGACAGTGGGAGATGATGAGAAGATAGATTGAATACGAAATGATCTGCTCTCTTCCTTGGCGCGTGGAAATGTGAAGAGAACACTGGCTTTTTGACATCGTAGGGCTACGGCTGTTAAAGGATAAGGTCTATTGACGCTTCGAAGGTTTTCAGTTGAGGGAGCTGATGGAAAATAGGAGCTTGGTGATGAATAGTGAATCTTGAAAGAATGGTACAGTTCGTGCAAGCATTGCCATGTTCAACCGTCGCACAATCTGACTGGCCGGGACGGACGACTGATGGCACGAACAATTCAAAGTGGTATCACCGCGATATATTGCAGAGTGCCGACATGGCAAGTGGATTCGCGATGGAAGCTGGGGCTGAAGAGATGATGTGACGTGTGTTGGATGAGAAGATTTTGATGCACGTGCAGCGCTAGTCTATAATGGGACTAGCTTGGTGACGAAACACCTGCACACCACTTGAGCAGCGTCGCTACCATTCCAAGGTTGCAATTTCTCTGTATGAATCTTCTTCCTTGCACCAGGAAGAGTATCATACAGATGATTTCGATGGCTGAGACCTTCACTCCCATGTTTTATGAAATCTTCGACGCTTCTCGGAAGAGCTAGGCAAACCGAGCAAGGTAAAATGCACCCAGGACCTTGAAGTGGGGCGCTCGTATTGTAAGTCGACGGTAGCCTAACCTAGCTGGGTCTAATAACTGAAAGGTTTCAGATAAGGAAATACGGAGCTTTTATTCTCCGGGATATGCAAGAGAAGAAGCATTTTGCCGATACTATGGCACTCGGAACGTCGCCATCTACCGACAGCTTGCAGGGTAAAATGCGCCGATTTCATAACGCGTAAAAGACGACAATATAATCTCCCTTATGTACACACATGCGGTCCTCCACCTCCCAGTCCCTCACCAACGCACGTTTAATTCGGGGTCAGCTTCAACAGCCTTCCGCTAGTACCGTCCTCGATCACCCAGATGGCGCCGTCCTTGTCCTCTCGGATCCCGCGCATGCGCTTACCCATCGAGATGCGCTGAGCCTCCTTCGCCGTGTCGCCGGTGATGGTGGCGCGCACAAGGCCCTGTGCGCTGAGACTGGAGATGATGGCATTGCCCTTCCAGCTGGGAAACAGGTCGCCCTTGTAGATGATCAGGCCGGCCGGGGAGATGACGGGGACCCAGAAGGCCTTGGGGGCTGCGAACTCGGGACGCGTGCTGTGGGCGGGGATGGTGCGGCCGTCGTAGTGGCGGCCCTCGGAGACCAGCGGCCAGCCGTAGTTTGCGCCGGAGGCGATCAGGTTGAGCTCGTCGCCGCCCATGGGCCCCATCTCGACCTCCCAGAGCCGGCCCTGGGCGTCCCAGTCGATGCCCAGCGGGTTGCGGTGGCCCAGCGACCAGATCTGCGCCTGCACGGCGCCCTGGCTGGCGAACGGGTTGCCCGCGAAGGCGGTGCCGTTGTCGTACAGCTTGATCATCTTGCCGAGGTTGCTCGGCATCGACTGCGCCGGCGTCATCTGGTTGATCTCGCCCGACGAGATCCACAGCGCGCCGTCGGCCCCGAAGAGCAGCCGGCACGCGAACTGCAGCCCGCCCGACGCCCGCTGCGAGTGCCGCCAGATGACCTCGAGGCCCGACAGCGCGCCGCCGCTGGCCGTCAGCGTCAGCTTGGCCCGCGCGACGGCGCCGCCCGCCCCGCCGGTGCCGCTCTCGGCGTAGCTGATGTAGATAAGACTGTTCTCGGCGTATTTGGGGTGCAGCGCGACGTCGTGGAGCCCGCCCTGCCCGCCGTAGGCGACCGTGGGCACGCCGGTGATGGTGCCCATAGACTTGGTAGCCGGGTCGACGACACGCAGGTTGCCTCGTCTCTCGGTGACGAGGACGCGGTTGTCGGGCAGGAAGGCGATCGCCCATGGCTCGGCATGGGTGGTGATGGCTGTCGACTTGAACGGCTGCTGGCGAGTGTCCAGCTGTTGCGATGGGAGGGCCAAAGCACCCGTCACCAATGCCAGAGCGTAGGTGGCGGAAAGTCCGAGATACATCATGTTGGGGGCGGCCTTTGCTTCCCAGTGTATTGTGTTCCTAGACGATCGAGGGTGGAGTGGCCCACATTGCAGAGAAACTCCTAGGTATATAAGAAACAGGAGGACTCGAGCAACCTCTTGTCCAATTTCAGGATATTCCCGGCCCTTTAATGACGTGATATATATAAGGTTAATCAGAGTATCTGCTCTTTATAACCCTACCATAGCAGTACCGGTATAAACGAGTTTCCCTCTTGTCCAAGTTGTCCCTACGGCCTGTCCCTGTAAGTCTCCATGGGTCGACGGATTTGGCAAAAGTCCGGCACGGCATTCCCACCCCAATCTAGCACGACCTTTTCTCAGTTACAATGGCTACCGGCGCCAAGACCGGGTCGTGTGCTCTAATTTTCTAGGCATCAATATCCAAGTTATCAAACTCATCTCTTTTTTCTTGCTTGCACTAGGATTTGCTATCCACCACCCCCAGATGCAGTCGACGCTAACACTTGCCGACAGACCTCAACCTGGTGCATCATCTGCTTGGATAGATGATCTAGCCCAGGCGGGAAACGCGCTAGCTTTGTTAGGATGTTTCATCTTGAGAGAAAGGTATCGTCAGCGTTTATCAAGTGCTGGAGCACAGCATCTCGAGTCTCTGCTTTGTATTGCTTTTCTTGCGCCAGTTGATCTACCTTTCGTTGAATGAAGATGCTAACCGCCGCCACGACTGAATTTGCGTTCAGCTCAAGGCTCAGTCTCACTTTGTGCCCTGCCCGCTCTACCATAGTAGCTGCTCTTCAATGCTTTAGCCAGTTGCGGCTAGACACGATACACTTAACGCGAGACAGCGCAAGACAATTGCTTCGCGATAATATGAAGTCGTTTCGACAAATCAGTAACGCACTCGTCTAGCGCGTCAATAACTAGGTAGGTAGTACTAAGTCTTAGGTCGTAAAGAACGTCCTCAAAGATCTCTATTAAGAGCAGTCAACCGTGCCGGTCCCATTACCATTGCTAGAAAGCAGGGTTATCAACAACCTAGCAGTAAGAATCCACCAAGAGTCCGCCTTCGGTCTTTTCAATGCGCTTCTTACCGTCGTGCGGATCCGTATGCCGCATATCGTGACGCACCTTTCCAACGTCTCAATTCCGTCCACGAGGCGTCTGAAGGCGCTATCTGCACCTTCGCCATACACCAGCGCTAACTCAACATCGAAAATACCTAGCAGGGAGTATGGTACGCTCCGTCGTCTTCCCGTTTCGTCACCCGGACTTCTTTCCACCGCAACCGTTTATTGATGCTGAACTATGACAGCGCGGTACCTCTTAGCGCTTAAGGCGGAATACCTGTGATGTCGTGGATACTTCGTGTACGTGATATCTTATCGCCGAGCTTAGTCCATTCTTGTAAGAGGAAGTCGCCTGAATCTAGTATAAGAAGCTCCTGGAGCGTCCAACTACTCGCTCTGCCAGAAATCTAAGTCTCATAGCGGTCGTCTCGCTCCTCCCTCAGTCATATAAGGTGAAGCAGAAACATCTGATAAATAGACGTAGTACATCGAGCTACGTTGCGGTACCAGCGAAACATAGACGACAGAATAGCGGGCGAGTGCTTATCTGTATTTCCCTTATTAATATAACAGGAATTAATCTAGAAATACTGCAAGCCGTCGCGCTTTACCCGCTCTCTATATAACTAGCTCTTCTTGTAGCTAGACTCGTCCTTGTCCTTGTCAGTGTTCTTTTTTTTACATCTCTTTAGAGGTTACGTCCTGGGCATCCTTTCCCTATCTAGGTATCTACGAGAGAGTATCGCATAACGAGATATAGCAGCTTCGCCGACTAAATTGGCGGTAACGCGGAGCTCACTATCTTCTCTATACTATGAGAGCCGCATTTATATACGCAGATATATAGGCGGTGCATGCGGAAGGTGCAAGACTTGGGAGGCTTATGAAGGTAGCCTGGGAGCAAGAAGACCCAGCAACTAATTCCCCTATTACGTTAAAGGTTGGCGAGGAAAGAGGGAGACGGAAGGCTGTATAACACCTAACACCTACTAGGGCTAGCAAACTGTGATGGCGTTGCAAGGTAATGCTAATGGTCTTTGCTAGTTTAGTAAGAAGCAGAGCGGAGATGAGCCAACCCGCTCCTCGTCAAAAATGCCTTGTTAAGAGTAATAGGGTAATAAGATAATGAATATGACTAGGAGGAGTAGCTAGATAGAGCACGTGAGCCGTGCGCTTTTAAAAAGCTACTGGCTGCACATCTATTCTTAATAGTAGTAAAGGACCGCTTTACTACTACTTGGGGTAATAATTCCTCGCGTACTGCTATTTCTATTACCATACTACTCTTACGGCTATGCATTCAAAACAAACTATAGTATATTATTTCTACCTAAAATACTACTATTTAACTTATAATTAGAATAATTATAAGTAATTTAATATTTATACACTCTTGTTTCTCTATAGTTATAGTTATACTCTTATTGGTTTACCATTATGGGCGCTCTCAGGCGGCATGCTGTTTTTCCCTAACTTTGAGACCCAAAATCAGGCGAAGCACCGTTTTCCTAGGCAGATGAATGGCATATTACCTCATAATGATGTATTTCATCAGTACATAGCTCTCAATCGTTGACTCGGCGTATCATAACCTAAGAGCCATGCCGCAAGATCGCAGTGAAACGCACTGCGTTGACCGTTAGCGGACACGCAAGCGCGACTGCGGTGTACATCTCAAGACCAGTAATCTAGAGTACACACCAAGCATTTGACCTTCGAAGTTACCGTGACTTCAATCTCCAATTTTTAGTCCTCTTGCTCCCATGCCCTTGCCTTGCAGTCTTACAATGTGGTGGGAACGTCCAGATTACCATTCAACACTTCTTTCACGCGTCACACTTACAGATCAGAAGCCACATCTATCTTTCAATACGTTGGCATAAGCTTCTTCCGTTAATTAGAACGCAATGCCTGCTTTGGTCGTGATTTGAGCAGCCAGTGAGGCTCCATCAAAGACTTTTAGCATCTCCAAGAGCTACTATGGTGAAATCTCGAGCGGTAAATAGTTTACGAGACAGCATGGTGAACATTGTTATTAAATAATAAATAGGCGTTTAAATTCGAGCAGCTTGTAGCGATGGGTGCGATTTCAATAGTCACTATCGCGTTGGCGTTGGGTTTCGATGCACACCACAACGTATGTTTCCATTAACTTCTGCAGTATAAACGCGCCCATCCCCTCAATTCCCCTTCTTCAACAACTTCCACCTTCAACTCCTGAATACTCCTCACATATATTTGAACATCTCCAGCAATAATAAGTATATCAAATCCCTACCATCCGCACTCTGCAAGCGGCAATCAAAGTGGGTAAGTGCATTACTTCTCTTATTTCGCATGACATATCTAACAACGTAGCCGCAACCCTCCTCAAGAAGACACTATCATGCAGCCTCTTCCTCCCCGTGGCTCTGAACCAGCCGATTCCGCGAGCCTTCCCGCCGCCCCTCCCGCCTCGTTACGGCCTCCAGCGCTCCCGCCAAACCACCTTGTTCCGCGACCGTCCAAGAACATCCGGGAACTATCATGGCCGCAACGCCGCAACCTCTCAATTCCACCCAGCATGCACATCTCCTCCATGCAGGGACGCGATAACCAAGGGCGCGAACAGGTAGCGCGATTCACCCTGCCGCTCTCTCTGTTCCAGGCGGTCTCCACCAAGGGCAACGACGTCAACTACGCCCTTCCAACCCCCACCCTGAGCGTGCCTTACGTTGCTCCACCCGCCATTGCGCACATAATCAAATGGCTCATCGACGTCATCAAAAACGAGGTTGTACCCGAGCTTCCCTTCATCGAAGACGCTGCGCAGACGAACCACCGCATTAAGGGTCTGAGCATCGAGAAGAACGTGCAGGTC
This sequence comes from Byssothecium circinans, assembly GCA_010015675.1. Classification (NCBI taxonomy): domain Eukaryota; kingdom Fungi; phylum Ascomycota; class Dothideomycetes; order Pleosporales; family Massarinaceae; genus Byssothecium; species Byssothecium circinans. The sequence continues at coordinate 280,601 of ML976987.1, forward strand.
ATATATGCGAGCAAATCGCTAGGCACGAAGAAGTACACCGAGGATATGTACCAGACGTTCGCGGACTATTTCTTGAACGAGCACCTCGTGCAGATGGATATGGTGCTCTACAATTCTTCAGGGTCTAACGACGGCCTGTTCTGGTGAGCTCACGCCTCTTCATTCAGACTAGGCCAACGACTGACTAGAAACAGTATCATCGCTAGCCGCCTCGCGCACATGAGGTATTACGACTGGAAGTGGAAGGGCTTCAAGGGGTTCCGGTCCTGGATCGGTAGCCGCCCGAACCTGAAAGCCGCGGTTTGGGAGAGGATGCAGGAGTTGGCGGTGGCTGATAATGTGTATCTAGACGCATTTTAATGCGCGATGGTGTGGGCTTGATGTGAGACACACCTTTTAAGCAGCTCATAGATTCTGAGCATAATGCGTTTAGTGTGGATCAGATAGCGAGTCATACTCTGGTAGAGATTATTGAGATTTTACACAGACTTTCAAGTTCGCAACGCCTATATAAATATTGAATATTAACTCCAAGAAGAAGTTTCGTGTGGACTTAAAGATCAGGTTGAAGAAGAAGTCCGGTTTGAGCCTCGGAATGCCACTAGAGCACCGAAATGCCTCAGCAACAGCACAGAAGGCACTATTTAAGAGTGTGCGTTACATACTAGTATGAATGAGAGGTCAAATTCTCTATAGATTTACTGCCAATATCTCATTCACTACATACTAGCCAGACATCAACTTAGCTAAACGAGTAGGAGAGATTGTTTATCTATCCCTCTCTCCGATTCAATAAGATCGGGCTATAGCTATACGGATTTAAGGTGGGCATTTGCGTCATCTAGCGGTCACAGTATGTAAAATCTTGAAGTACAACGTTTACGGGTTACTATACGATGAATTGGCGACCTTATCAAATGCACACGTGGTGGCAGTGAGAGGGATCCATCTCTTGAAATATGTGGATTTAATCGAATACATGTAGGCTTCTATAGGAAAGGTATAGTTTGAAAGGTCATTAAGGGGGAATATTGGCCAGTGCCATGACAGCCCTTCGACACACTTCTACACCATCCTGAGCGCGTATCCACGAAGCCTATTCAGTCGCATTAGCAGGGATTTGAGACGTCGCTACAAAGATACGGACACGTATAACATATAATACGTAGGCTCCATTTAAGGGCGAGGTCTGTGGATTTTTAAAACGAGGAAACATCGACCATGACATGAAATAGACGCATTTGACGACTTTGACCATTACCGACGGTATAAATCCTCATCCACCACCTGTGACCACTCCTCACAGTCAAAAGCCTCCCGCACCAAATATTCTCCCCTTACAGTCCCTTTGAATCTCCTAATACATCTCGCCCCGCGGCCCCAACCGAGTCACTTTATGTTGGAGGTGAACAGGCCTGCTCTTCTTTTCCGGCCTCTACCACAGGTATATCCGCTTTTCCAAGGTCACACTGCAAGCGCCGAGATCCTGAACCCATGTACTCGATCAAACTGGGGTCCAGGGGAAGCACGGCACGGATTTATCGGAAGAAGCAGTCGTCACGCCGCAGCGCGGCGGCACCACAAAGAGAAGATACAAGGCCCTCCCATGAACGGGCTGCTAGCGCGGTTCTCGCGGCGTGCGCGGATGTAGGAACTATGCCATTTTCTCTGTATTTTTTATAGTTATATATATCCTATTATTCCTTTGTATAGCCAGAGTAGAATTTAATACCTCTAGTTGCAAGCAAAACACTTATATGACAAGGTATCTGATTCTCGGACTTTCTACGCACAGGCGTAACCCCACCGAACGCGCTAGCAGCCCGTTCATGGAGGGGGATTGTACAACAGTGATACCGCGCCGCCGGCGCCGCGTACTCTACCTCAACAGACGGCGCGGTTTCATTTGCTACCGCAATGGGAAAATAGCCAACCAAGGCTTGCCGCAAGGGGTCGGAAGCGAGCCTTGTGCCGACGTGTAAGATTAACGGTCGGGTATAATAGCCTCCGCGGAGCTGCACGCAATTGTGGAGTGCAGGTGAAAGAAGACCTGGTTCCCTGTTTTTACGATGCCATGCCGTTTTATACGGAGAGACTGCGCCGCTTGTGATTTTGGGTGGATGGGGTGAGCGTCAGTCATGGGGGAATAAGCGTGCGATCGCTCATGAGTGAGTGAGTACTATGTACTCATTACTCCTTGATCACGCATGAGCGATGAGTGATCGCCCTCGTGAGGGACAGGTAATGAACGATTGCTCATGTCGCTCATGGGCGGTTCCCCATCACTGGTGTGTGAATGTGTAGAGTGATTATGCAGCTGGCTTATTTAGGTGGAAGGTGGCTTCGAATGACAAGGTAAAATGCAGAGACGTAGGGATCGAAGCAGATACAAGTGCCTTCTCAGGCAGGACGACGGCGTCGATGTTATCACGCTTCCGCAAAATGACGTATTCTGCCATGTGAGCTCTCGGAAAGCTTGCCGTCGATCACAAGCACGAGAAAGGCTCGATTTGTGACTTTTGGTATTCTTTTCTTTACATGCGAATGCGATATGATGTGATGCAATGATGCGGCCGTATGTACGCTGCCGTGATTCCCGTACCTATGTATCCAACATATGAAAGCCGAGCTACGGCGGCGCAGCATCACCGTTCCAGCTGGTTATCTTACAATCCCTCCACCCATCCGCACGCTGATGTTCAGTCCCGCCCATTTACACCGTAGCCCCTGAAGAACGTCAAAGCAGTCCGCCTCGCGGTCTCACTCCTTCCCACTATCCAAGCAGAGCATCAGAGCGCATCAGACGCTCGATAATCGTCCCCTAATGTGTCTCTCCTCGTCTTTTCTCTCCATCTCCCGTTCTTCCTCGATAGTTCGCAATTCGATCTGTCCACCAGCTGTAATTTTCGTCTCGGTGAAGCCGAAATTGAATCCATTCATTGACACTGGACTCGAAACCATGCTAGTGGTACTCCCACTCAGGAGCGACATCTGCTTGCTGTCTTTGGGCTGGTGACTGACGGCCCATGTAAAGCTTCTCCGGCCAGGATCGTTACCGCCGGCGGTCGAGGGGATGCGTCTGGAAGTTAAAGATTGGTGGACATCGCGGAGGAATGGGCGGAGGACGGGCACGCATTGGACGATTATTGTGCCGGCGACTTCGGAGGAGTACCTAAGGTTGTGGTTAGTGGCTGCGATGTGGTTGGTGCCGAGGCGCTTCGTGATTGGTGGAGATAGGGTCGTGCGAGGAGTGAGGGGTTCGAAGAACCTTGGCCCACGATGAACGGTCAGACATACCAAACATTGGATAAACCATTCCGCCAGTAGTAAAGGGGATCTCTTTTGTTCCCTTCGTCTTTCCAAGCCGTACGCACTGCTGCGACGATCGCAACACTGCAGTTGTGTTAGCTAGGCATAATTGTAGGCCTGGATGCGACTTACACTACACCAAGACTCATGGCGAGGCAGAGGCCGATTTTCTCGGCTCTACGCATAGGAAGCTTCCAGGTGAGAAACCATGGAAATGCTGCAAAGATAAAGTCCATCGTGATGTTGACGACTAGATGATTCGTCAGTGTCGTGATTCATTTTACTGCACCATTGAGAGCGACGTACTGTTTCCGCCCTCCTTAAAGTCTTCACGGAACTTCTTGTTGACGCAGAAATCCAACCTGTACCAAACATCGTAACTTGGCGAGTCGCACAGTTTTGCCCACTGCACAAAAACCTTCGCGACCATGTAGCAATTCATAATGATAATGCAGAGCCAGAGGATGCACTGCTGCCACCGTTCCGTCAACTTGAGCAGCGTTACTGCGAAAGCGGTTTTGGTCCAGGCCTGGCCGACGAGGGTGCCGCATGATGTGATGTTGATGAGGATATGCATCCGGTCGTCCCATTTTGCGCCGTTTTGCGTGACATAACCGGTAGCGTATTCGTATGAGATGAGTGAGTTGTTGGCGGCGAGAACGCACTTGTATTCTATTAGCTTGGTCGCAATACAGAAAAGGTTGAAGAACCACTCACCCAGGACGCAAGAAGAATGTAATCGTCCCACCACACTCCGTGTCGGCGGGTGAGCTTCACCCAAAAACGCAACCCAAGCAAGACTGACGCACCAGCGAACAGTGACCATAAACCCGCATTCACATTCTTCTCCGGCGACAGATAGACGATGTTCTCGGATTTATCATCGTCTTCCCGTTGGTGCAACCACATAGTCACTCCTCAGACTCCAGCAGAGGAGGTCACATAAAACGGCTCGTTCATGGATCGGCAGCTCAGCGCAGAGAAAGAAGAATAAGAAGAGTAGTATTAACGGATGGGGAATGGGAAAGGAAGGAGATCGTTGGTTAGGGATGGGAGAACCCGTTCCTTGGTAGGGTAGCAACCGCCTGGCTATCCCTGACCAGGGAGCGGGGTGTGCGTAATGTCGGAAGGTCGCTAAACTTTGTTTAGGTAGTGAATGTTTGAAACCGCGAACGCTGCTGGTATGGACCTAGCTAGCTACCTTTCCCGCAAGCCTGGAACATGTCTCCACCACGTGGAAAAACGGTGGCAGATTAGAGAAAAGCAAATGTCTGTGTTTTGGCTCCGTTCGCTGTTGCCGTCTGAGCAACATGATGATATTTTGACACTCGGCCGGTCGCACGCTACGTTCAGCCTTCCCTCGCTTCGAGCAAAGTTAGACAGCCTTCTGTCAACGTCGAATAGGTAATCAATTAACCGATTTTCTCCACCACAGAGAGACTTATTCGTGTCCCATGCTTCATTGTTGGGCGGAGGGCGTTCTGGGCACCCAATCCCAGCACCGCAAAAATCCACCACTTGTTTCCGCTTCCCCAAGCTCAGCTATCCATGCGCGCGCACACACCTCTTCCAAGAGGCGGTTTCGCGAGATCGCACAGCCAGGGGGAGGCGGTCTAGGACAAGCCCCGATAAACTAGGCCACAATCTCAGCGTCCCGAAACCACCCAATATCAGATTCCCACACAATGCCTGCTTCATATATTACCTTCATTTACTCACACGGGAAAAACTGTGAACCCGGTAGGGATTGATGCGCTGGGCTCGTTTCGAGGCTTATGAAATCGTCAGATTGGGGATGAGGGGGATTGAATTTCCCGGGTGGGAATCGGATGAGCTGATAGCTTCCGTATCACCGTACTGAAGCGCGGGTGATGTCGCGTTCGGATGCCGATGCCGCCGCGGATGCTCCAGCCACACTGTCACATTTGTGGCTGTATCAGCTGCGGGCGCGCTAACGCCATGGGGAAACGCCGGTGAATGGTCACAGGGGCACCTTGGCCTTGGCTATATGTTATTGTTCGACCAGGAATTCTTTCATCGAGCTGGTGAACTGTTGTTGTCAATGGTATCTCGAGATTCGGGCAGCCAATAATGAGCCGACAACAGGGCCCTGTGAGGCACATTGTTTCATCGCCGCCAAGAGGCCCCGATGCAGTTCGCGGCATCCTCCACGAGACAGAAAACGAAGCAGACGCACGTTCCCGACAGGAACAGGCATTTCCACACACGATCGAACACAACTAAAACTCTTGGCCCCCGTGAAGCCACCGCGAAACTCCCCTGCGAGTCGGTACCTCACAGCACGTCAAAAACAGACCCTGATGATGGTGGGAATACCAACGTCCATAAGCACAAGGTATGTACGTCAACATAGGCCGGTTCCGAGCTTCGCTAAAGTTACCATGGTACGTACAGTGAATTTTGCGAGATTAGTCTCGCGTAGATTTCCTCGTTGCAGAAGCATGGCAATCCCATCAGGCGGTACCTGTGGAAATAAGGATGCCTCGTTTACGCAACTTTACGAGCTGCACCTGCGCCCCAAGATCGTGCAATTTATGAAGCTTGGACGGATTCTAGATGCGCTTCATGTGCTAAGAACGTCGAAAACACCGGATCGCAATCGGAACCACGGTACCTACCATATATTCTCGCACCGATAAGAAACACGCAATATGAGGCGGGACCAAACCATTGGGTAGAAGGGCCTTAAACACATCCATGCTAGTGAAGCGCGATCTTACCGTTTCCTGCTAGGGGTTTCCCATCATCGCGAGATTTTTCAATCGGCGGTTCCAATCGTGTTCCTCAGGTGATATTTTAGGAGAGGTCGTGAGAAGTTATATGCACGCGTGGGCTTCCGGGTTGCCCCGAGAGCTTCAGGGTTTCCGCGAAAACTAATCAGGCTCGATTCCCATAGATGTGACTTCAAAACAATACATTCCAACACGGAAGGCCCGCACGCTTTGTCTCATTAGGTAATCGCTCCAAAAGCCTGCATTCTTGGAAAATTAGTTGCACAATTCTAGCTGCTGCCAGACTTGTCAACAATCAAGCGGCTTGCAAGCGCTTGATTGATAGCTTGATAACTATCAATCCCATCAAGTCAAGCTCGCCTATACTAATTTTTTAGCAATCCAAGCTGAGGAGGGTCAGCTTGATTGTTTAGCTTGATGGGCTTGATTAAGGTAGCGCGTGAGGCTGCTCGTTTTGCAGCAGGAGCGATCTTATGATAGGTTTTTGGTGTTGTAGTCGTCGCAGTACTAGTACGTAATCAGCCTAACTTCTGCAACACTATACTCCCTCTACCAGCCACCTAAACAACCCACTATCGCGTTATTTTTTTTGCTCCCATCGCCCTTATCGTATTGCCACCGCCATGCCTCCTACGAAACGCGCCTCTGATAACCTTACTCGCCCGAAGAAACGCGTCAAATCCTCCACCGCCCGCGGCACTGTCAGCCAGCCTATAGCCGTCGATAGTCAGCTATCGCCATCGCCGTCGCGTCTGTCGCCTCGCAGAGGTCTCGTAGAGGCGTCCCAGGCTTCAACTTTTGAGTCGCAACTACGCGAGTCGCGGCCTGAAGACGCTATCGTCGCGCCTACCAAGGGCAGCGAGAGGGTAACAGCAGCCTCGTCGGCAGCAACCCCAGATAATGAGACCTTGCAAGAGGCGCTGGACGCGAGCCTTATGGACGACTTTAAGGGAATCAATTAGGGGCGTTTACGCAAGTATATGAAGCCGCTCTCGTCGCAGAAGTCGCGCAAGAGCTAGATCTATCGCTATAGCTACCGCGTTGCGCTGCTGAAGGACCCAAGTAAGCTATACTTCGTGTGCCGTCACTGCTACGAGCATAAGTACACAGATACCGGCGTC